>OY856409.1:1470933771-1471431271 GCA_963693085.1 Alisma plantago-aquatica | reverse complement strand
GTGGATTATTTTGTCTTGGATCAATGAGGGAATCATGGAGGAGCTAGATGGGATAATATACAGAAAAACTGCTGATTCTTTGACATTTTTTCTGAACCAGGAACTGATCTTACATCAAACCCATACACAAAACAAGGTTGGCTTCTCTCCCGTGCCAATCACTTTCTGATGAGATGTTGAGGTAGGCAGTGTATTCACCATCAACTGCAGTGAACTTGAATTCGTTATGCACTGACGTCATCCCTGGAGCTCTTGACAGAACACAATTGAAGAGGCACTGCTGGTCGCTTAGTAGGAAGATGATGATGGCCTTCATCCTGAAGTAAAGCAAAAAAATATATATGAACGAAGCTAATAATATAATATACTATTCCACTAAGAGTCAAACATTTTCTGACCACAAACACCCAAACAATCAAGTTCAGGTCATAAACTAGCCTAATCCTAAAGATATAGCCCTGGAATTGCACTGTGAATATTAAAGTATAAGATATTGTAAGCGAGTGTAGTAATTTCGATTCACCAACTAGACATCGCTGTTTTAATCACTTTTCTTTCCTTCTTGGGCATATATGCCCTACAAAGAAACAGGATGCTACAAGAATGAAAGCAACAAAAGAAATTCAAAACAAATCAGTCTTAAGTTTTGGGGCAAGTAAAAATCTGGGCATGACCCACATGGTTCACGAGGGACCACGATTCCATGCTATCACGATCACCTCCTTGCTTTTGTTGATCAGCTACATTCAATTTTTATAATATTTAGTTGAAACATAGAATCTTTAAACCTCATATAAAAACTAAATGAAAGCCTCAACTGTTATGAAGAACTAGAATAATCAAACTGATTTCCCAGCCATTACAACGTGTTTGTTCCCCGTCGGCAGCAAGTTGGCCCTGGTTCCCTAAATATTAAAGTAGTTTGCAGCCAAAAATTACAAACTCGTTTGTTTTCCATAGGAACAAGTAGGGTCAATGCTTGAGCAGTGATCTAGCAAGAGAATTTGTGAACTGCTTGCCCCCTCAGGATGAGATCTTGTTCTGGCTAGGTTAGGAGGATGGAAGAGATGAAGAGAGGCATCGGCTAGAGTGAAGTTGAGAGAAGAGGGAGAGGGATGTGAGCCACAACCAAGGTTTAGGTCAAAGGAGGAGGATGCAAGCGGCATCTAGGGTATTTTCTCTGCCCAAAATAGTGGAATATACAAAACAACATCAAACAGTCTGACCAACAAATTTGGAATAAAGTTTGGGTTCTGGGCACACCCACACCTAACCGGCCTTTTGCCCACGTCTTGTCCTAAGAGAAGGTTTGGCCTTGGATTCTGGCCATCTCTATCCATAGACCCGTCAAAACCCAAGCTTTTGGTATGGGTTTGATTGGACGAGGTTAGGTCGGTTTGTGTCGCGCTAAACTGCTATGCTTAAATTTAAGGGGCTCACTTAGGTGCCTAAGGAGGGTCTATTTTTAGGGGCCAGGATCTTTTTGTTGGTCAGATCTAGGCTCATTTAGTGCTAAACTAGTACAAATCTGGTTTAGGCCAACGTAGGTCTGATTTAGGTCAATTTACTGAGTACTGTTTAGGTCTTTTTAGGTCCAATTTTATCTGGTTGATTCTAATTAGGCTAAACTACGACCACTGCAGGTCAATTTAGGAAGTAGGACATTTAGGTCCAATTAAGTCTTATTTAATCTTGGTATAAGTCAAGTTAAGGAAAATTAAGCTCTAATATAGTAGTATGGGTACTGCCAATTACATTTACACGTTTTATGCATCTACTGTAAACGGATATTCAGTAAAATTTCACTGAATATATATGTAAAATGACCAAAATGATAAAGTAAAAATCTTTGGAATGCCTTGGCGCCTCAACTTGGGAACCCACCACGCCTTGTCAAGTGACTCAAGTATGGCTGATCATTAATATATTTGATTTCTTTCAAATGATTAGAGAGATTTAATTGGATCCTAGTGAAAAAAACAAAGACGAGATAAAAAAGCAGACTCTCTAGGTGTGAATATTGAAGAAAGTTCATATAAAGTTGTAGACCATGCTTCAATGGCAGCACCTAAACTGGCTGCAACACCAAGTGAATGGATATACGGATTCAAAATTTTACTAATGGACATGCAGAGCAAGAACAATATAGTTATATGGCTAAATTTCATTTTAAAAAAATTTACTTGGAGGAGCTTGAGATCCAGTGACGGATCCTTGTCTCCTTGGGTCAATGCTATCATCTGCATCTCCTTGAGCAAGAAGCTTGTGTGGGACAACCTCACTGTTAAGAGATTTGTGGTATTGAAATCGGAACAGATGGAAGCTTGAAGCTGAATAATTGCGAGCAACAAAGTTTAAAAGCTAAAGAAATTGTGTTTCTGGAGTAGAAGCTAAAGCTTCGAAGAAGAAAGAAGCTCATGTAGCAGTTCTAACTGATGCCCAACATGCTCTGAAAGTGCTGATACATAACCAAAGCGGGGTATGGTAACAGTTCTAGGACCTAGAGTAGGTGGGCAGGACACCATTGATATGATGAAGAAATGGGTTACACTCACTCCCATAGAATAACAATTGTAGGTTATTCAGAAGATATCTTGATTATGTGAAACTATTGTATGGTTGGGAAGTGATGCTGAAGCAACGTCAGGTTAGACACTATTCAACAATCTGAACGATATAAGTCTGCAATTCATAAATCATAGTACTAAAGATCATGTGACATCCACGCACGAGTTAACTAAATGTTATTGAATTGATTCAATGCTCACAATTTAAGGAGATCAAATCAACACCATCAATGTCTCTAAAATAAGATTGGGTACTCAAAATTAGGGAGGTTAAACCAATACAAGCTTAATGTGGAACTGACTTTCAAAACAATGCAATGAAAGTGAGCGTTAGTAATATTGAGATATAGCTGCGATATTCTTGAGATATAGTTGTTATATCCATTTGACTTCTGTTTTCTGTTCACTTAAGTCTTATGTAATATGGGCCTAAATATAATAGACTTATTTGGGTTTGCTGTTTGCTTCCTTGCTTTAATCCCCTCGTATTTATAGGAGAGGGCTGTACTCTTTCCATGATATAGAAAGACAGCTACTTTCATCATGGTATCCGAACAAGACGCATATTCACCTCAATACCTCTCCTTTCAAAGCCAACGTGCCACCATCTCTCCTCTCCTTCCCACTCATCACCCTCTTTCTTCTCCACCGTTGCTGATCGCACCAAGCCATGTTTAAAATGTCAATTTTGATGTCGTTTCGGTTGGTCCAGAAACAGAAATTTACCGAAATTTCGACCGAAATTTTGATATTTTACGCTTTTTCGACACAAGATTTCGATGCAAATTTTGACGTTTTCGATGACCAAATAAAGGAATTAAGTCATAATTTTTTACCATGATGATCTATATACATAAATACACCTAATTATACAATAATATCATATGTTGGTATAGGGTAGGGGGCTCCTACATTTTTGAGTGAAAATACACAACTGTTTCGATCAAGATTTCGATGATTCAATGTATACATACATATATTCTTATGTAATAACATGTTAGATCTTATATTTTGGATTGAATTAACTCAAGGGGGTCTCCCACATTTATTTAGGATTTTAAAGATTAAAAAAAAAATTATAATGCAATAAAAAAATCAAAATTTCGGCTATTTAGACCGGTCCATTTCGATGTCTGGTAGTGGTCGAAACCGAAATTTCGACCGAAATTTCGCAATTTCGACTGAAATTTTAAACCATGGCACCAAGGGATATCTAGTCTCCTTTATATTCCTATCCTCTTCCAACAAGAGGATCTAAGAGAACTGCCTACAACCTTTCCGTCGGTCTTATGCCCTGAAGACTGGTTATTCGGAAAGTCGTACGACCTTCTTTCTATGTTCATCTATGATCATCTTATATGGGGCTTTATCTACATATATATGATAATGAGTAGATCTCTCCAACAAATCTCTATTTCTCTTGGTGATCCATAAGGTTCACCATCTATTCTAGAGCTGTTTCTGGACAAAATATGCTGTTTCACTGTCTTACACGACATGTGTCTTACCTACACGGTGTGTCACCATCTGCTGCTACGGCGAATTCGTTGCTGTTATATTCTATCGCAAGCGACACGACGTGTCTACCTCCTGACATGACGTGTCACATTCTTGTATTCCACTGGAATCGACACGGTGTCACTTTCCGGACATGGTGTGTCAGTGGATTTCTGCTATATCCTGCTGGAAATACATGGCGTGTCGATTTCCAGACACGTGTCAATGGCTTTTGGACCGTGTTGCTGCTCTAAATCTACTGTTCTATTATACCTTGGATTGGTATATTATGGGTTTATCTTCTTCCTCTGCTAGAATCCCCAAGACACACTCTAAGTATGTAACTTCTTTGAAGTTTAATTGATCCAACCATGTCTTATGGGCACACTCCAACTATGTCTATCTTGGACTATCTCATTCTCTGTATTCTGCTACTGCTGCTAAGGAGCATGCTGCCCTTGTCTTTACAGGACGAGGGCATGGTAATCTTGGTTATGGCTGGGGCAAATATCCCAACAACAATAGGAGAGGATTCTCTTCTTCCAAATTCAAATTCTGCAATTTGTGCAAGCACTCGAAAAAGCAGGGGAAACCTGAATGGGCCAATCGAGTGTCAACTATTGATGTTGATGGAGAATCTACTTATGTTCCTAGTCGTACCAATCATCAGATGGTAACATTAAGTTCTACTGACCTTGACAAACTGATCAAGGTTGCTTTTGTTGCAACTGTTACATCTCAAGTAAATATTTTCCAACATTCAAGTGACCCTCATGTCTTCAAGCCTCTTCCTCTTCATCAAAAGACGATTGGGTTATTGATTCAGGAGCTACAACCCATATGACTGGTAATAAGAATCGTTTACTTACATGGAGAAATCTACTTGTCATCCTCTTGTTCGTCTAGCAGATGGATCCACTTCTCCAGTTATTGGGAGTGGAGATGTGAATAGCACACTTCTTAAATTTGTTCAGTTTGTGCCCAAATTTTCGTTAAACTTGATGCCAGTTAGTAAAAATACTAAAACTTTAAACTGCACTATAACCTTCTTTTCTTACACTGTCTCTGTGCAAGATAATAGGACAAAGAAGACAATTTGTGGGGGGATATGAAGGTTGAGATGGTCTTTACTATCTATAGACCTAGTCCACCCCTCCTACTACCACACTTGTTGTCCAATCTGGCTCTCTTCATCAATGGAACCTGAGACTTGGTCATCCTTCTGCTTCTAAACTGAAATCTTTATTTCTAACTCCGCCTTTTGAAATATTTTCATGTCAATCTTATCAGCTTGGAAAACATTATTGTGTAGTGTTTCCTCCTCGCCGTGACAATAGGAGTCTGGGTACCATGTCGTGTTAGTAATCATACTGGTGCACGGTATTTTGTTACTTCTATTGATGACTAATCTCATGCTACTTGGACTTATTTGTTAAAAGATCGTTATGAAGTTTTAGATGTTTTCTCCAAATTTCTAAATGAATAAAGATTCAATTTTCTGCTGCTACTAAATTTGTCCGCACTGATAATGCTTCTGAATATGTGCAACATGGCTTTCAAAAGATTTGTATCGCCAAGGGGATTATTCACCAAACTTCTTGTCCCAATAGCTTATAATAGAATGAAGTTGCTAAAAGGAAAAATAGACATATTCTTGATGTAGCTCACACTCTTCCAATTGAAATGAAAGTCCCTAAATTTTATTGAGTAGATGCCATCCTGCTAGCAGATTACTTCATCAATCAGATGCCTTCTTCTATTCTCCAACGAAAGATTCCTTATCAACTTCTCTACCCCCATGAACCAATCTTTGCTTTACCAATAAAGGTTTTTGGCTACCAATGTTTTGTTCATAATCACCGACCTAGAAATGATAAACTATCGCCCTGTGCATTCTACTGTTGTTTCCTTGGCTATTCTCGTACCCAAAAAGGATCTAAATGCTTTAATCCTGTTTCACGTCGTTTGTATGTTACTGCGGACGTCGCTTTTTTGAAGATATATCTTTCTTTTCTAAACCTAGTAAACATGTGCCACTTCCAAATGTGTCCACTCTTGATGGTACCGTGTCTACAACTCTACCTGAAGTATCCTCTACTTTGGCATCTTTTGGGACTGATGATCCACCTTAAGACAATGGTAATTTTACTGATTCTGCTACAAAAATTGATTCTGACATTCTTATTATATTATGAAAAGGGCGAAATGTCAAATATTATATCTCTCAACATATTTCTACAACTAATCTAAATTCTTCCATGGCTCAGTTTACTGCAGTTCTATCTGCGATTTCTATCACAAACAATGTTTAGGAGTCAATAGTACACTTCGGGTGGAAACAAGCCATAGATTAGAAGATGGATGCACTTCACTCTCGTGGACATGAGAACTCATTGATTTTCCTACAGGTAGCAAACCTGTTGGCTGCCGATGGGTTTTTATTGTGAAATGCTTGTCGGATGGATCAATTGGACGTCTCAAGGCCAAACTACTTGTCAAGGGATACACACAAGAACATGAGATTTATTGCTTCAAAATATTTCTCATGTTGCTTGTCTAAATTCTGTCCGTATTTTGATTTATGTTTCTATTAATGACGACTGGCACTTGCATCGCCAGGATGTCAAGAACGCTTTCTATATGGAGATTTACAAGAAACTGTCTATATGTATCAACCTCCAGGTTATGTTGCTCAGGAGGGGCACTCTAGGGAAGTCTGTCTTCTGAGGAAAGCTATATATGGCCTCAAACAGAGTCCATAAGCATGGTTTAACAAGTTATCCCTTGTACTGCACACATTTGAGTTTCACACGGTCTCGTTGTGACTATTCTGTGTTTATCAAAACCTCTATTTCTGACATTGTTCTTCCCATTGTCTATGTGGATGGTATAATCTTGTTTGGTAGTGATGATGCATGGATTGCTAACACAAAAAAATATCTTATGAAACATTATGTAACCAAAGACCTTGGTCGTCTACTGTACTTTCTTGGCAGAAGTAGCACATACCAAGGATAGAGTATCTTTATCTCAGAGAAAGTATACTCTAGACTTACTTAATGAAACAAGAATGCTTGGTTGCTGACCTACAATCCTCCCTGTGGAGCAAGCACATGATCTATGGGCTGAATATTCTCATCCCTTAGAAGATAAATCTAGCTATAAAAGCTTGGTTGGCAAACTGTTATATCTTACTGTTACTAGGCCAGATATATGTTTTTTTGTTGGTGCCCTTAGCCAATTTATGGATTGCCCTAGGCAGTGCATTGGGAAGCTGCATGTCGAGTGTTTAGATATTTGAAGAACACACATGGGCATAGACTATTTTATAAAAGAAATGGGCATCTAGATGTGACTGGATATTCTGATGTTGATTATGTAGGGTGTACATCTGACAGGATATCTACCTCTGGTTACTATACCTTTGTAGGGGGTAACTTGGTCACTTGGAGAAGTAAGAAACAAAATATTGTAGCTAGATCCAATGTAAAATTTGAGTATCGTGCAATGACACATACTACTTGTGACCTTTTATGGATCAAATCTATTCATTCTGACGTTGAGTTTCCTATCGCTCATGCTTTCCGATGTACTGTGACAATTGTGGTGCTACCTTCATCGTCAATAATCTTGTCTTTCATGAAAGGACCAAGCATATTGAGGTGGATTGCCATTTTCTCGGAGATGCAGTGCTAACTAAGACAATCACTACCCCTTTTTTTCCTACACATGAGCAAACTACAAACATTTTTACAAAGCCTTTCTCTGGCAAGAGAGTTGAGGAGCTGTGTTGCAAGCTAGACATGATTTATATTCATGCTCCAACTTAGAGGGGGAGTATTGGGATTTAGTTGTTGTATTCTTTTTACTTATGTTTTCTTTTGACTTAAGTCTTATGTAATATGAGCCTAAGTATAATAGGCCCTACTTTTTTCAAGTAATCATATAAATAAAAATGTATGAATAATATAAGTCCGCAATGCGTAAATTATAGTATTAAGGTTAATGAGAATATGCACAAGTAAACATGATATGTTTGTAAAATAGACTCAGTACTCATAGTTAGAGAGATCAAACTAACATTATCAATATTTTTAAAATAAAATTGAGTACTTATAACCAGACCGGAGAAACCGATATAAGTAAAGAGCAGGAGACATGTAGATAGAAGCATTAGTCCAGAGGGGATTTTATTCCTAGGGCTGTAAATGAAGTACGGTATTACACGTTTATCCACCACCTGTACCTTGTAGGGTAGGGTAAGGGTAGGCATATTTTTTACCCACCACCCCCATTTACCCTCTACTTGCTTTACTTGCATCTAAAGAGGGTAGGGTAAGGGAGAAGCTTTACCCATTTAACCATTAGTATAAGTTTGAATTAATAATTATAGATTCTAATTTATGGATTAATTCCTACTAAAAATTTCAATAAGAAATACCACAACTTTCTTAATTTGTACTATTATGATTCCTAAAACTTTAATAAGCGATGCGTAGCATGTCACACCTTTTATAGTCATCTATTAGAGAGAAAAATAAATTTGTCAATAGGAATAATTCATATGTTGAAAATAAGATGGGAGGATAGTAGTGTTGGTATGTATGCCCTGAGAGCCAATCATGGGATGATTGGTGGGATACATTAAGATTGATTTGATAAACATCAAAGGCAAGCTTCCAATTCGTTCTGGTTCAGACAGTTATGAGATAATGACAGATTATATTGAATGTCTAGAGAATGACATTACTCAATGACGTATGCTTTTAGGTTAAGGACCTAAACGATGAGATCATACAGATGTTAAGAGTATACATTCTTGTTATGTCCCTAGTCGGATGTCATTGTGGAAGGTTGATAGACAACAATGACACACAAGACTAGATTGTGCGTTGGTTGATGACATAATCTCATTAGTCATGATATAGTTCTAAAGGGAAATGGAATTGTTTATTCAATGAGTAAAACATGTTACATTATAGTCTCTAATATAGCTACTGAGAGTAGAGACATAAGTACAAGTGAGCAATATGGGATTAAAAGTAAAACAATAAACCAACAAGTAAATAACACAGTAACAATATATCTATACTCCCCCCTCAAGCTAGAGCGTAGATGTCAAACAAGCCCAGCTTGTCAATCAGAGTCTGAAACCGAGCTTTAGGCAAGATCTTGGTGAAGATATCCGCAAGCTGCTTGTCAGTGCCAATATATGGAGTGCAGATAGGTCCAGATAGAACTTTCTCCCGAACAAAATGACAATTAACCTCAATATGCTTCGTGCGTTCATGAAACGTGGGGTTGCTCGCAATAAAAATTGAGGCTTGGTTGTCACAAAACATAGGAATGGGACTAGAATAAGCAATGTCAAACTCTTGAAGAAGGCCACAGACCCACGGAAGCTCACATGCATTGTGAGCCATGGCTCTATATTCGGCCTCGACACTGGATCTATCAACCACAGTTTGCTGTTTGCTCCGCCAGGTGACAAGGTTGCCTCCTACAAAGGTACAATATCCAGAAGTGGACTTTCGATCAGATCGACTTCCTGCATAGTCAGAATCAGAAAATCCAGATAGATTGCAATGACCATGCTTTTTATACAGAAGTCCTTTCCCTGGCGAGCTTTTAAGATATCGTAGGATGTGACACATAACGTCCCAATGGCATTGCCGAGGTTTATCAAGGTACCGGCTTATGAATCCCACAACAGCTGCTAGGTCAGCCCTAGTGACCGTCAGGTAGATAAGCTTGCCTACCAGCCTATGGAACTGGTGACGATCATCATAAGGTGGAGAGCTATCATCATCCCAATCCATGTTGGGATCTAGAGGAGTATTGGCTGGCTTGCAGCCCAGCATACCGGTTTCCTGCAGTAAATCCAGAACATATTTTCTTTGTGAAAGACATAATCCTGCAGATGATCTGGCAACTTCAATACCTAGAAAATATCGCAGTTTGCCAAGATCCTTGGTGATGAAGTGTTGTGCCAAATAATGTTTGGTTGCCTGTATACCTGCATTATCACTGCCAGATAAAACAATATCATCTACATATACAATCAGAATAACAAGCCCTTCTTCTGACTTACGAATAAATACAGAATGATCAGATTGTGATCGCTGAAAGCCAAAAGTAATTAAAATCTGACTGAGTTTATCAAACCAGGCACGCGGGCTCTGTTTAAGACCACAGATGGCCTTTCAGAGTTTACATATTTTGAAGGCAGACTCCCCCTGAGCAAAAAATCTCGGCGGTTGCTCCATGTATACCTCCTCCTGAAGATCTCCATAGAGAAAAGCATTTTTTACATCAAGTTGGTACAAAGGCCAGTCTTTATTTACAACAATAGAAATCAGAATACAAACAGAATTCAGACGTGCAACTGGAGAAAAGGTCTCAAAGTAGTCAACACCGTATGTATGTGTGTAACCTTTTGCAACGAATCTGGCTTTCAGGCGTTCAATGGTACCATCCGATTGATATTTAATAGTAAATATCTAGCGACAACAAACAGTATGGCACGAAGAGGGATGATCAACCAGATCCCAGGTCTGGCGATCACAGAGAGCATGCATTTCTTGTTCCATAGCATGTTTCCAGGCAGGAATGCGAAGGGCCTCTTCGGCTGATTTAGGAATTGTCACAGCAGACAAAACAGAGTTGAAGCAAGCAAAGCTACCATAGAGATTGTTAGATGAACATAAATTACTGATAGGATGCTTAGTACATGATCAAACACCTTTCCGTAAACTGATAGGAAGATCCAGGTCAGAAAATACCTCAGTGGATGGTGGATCATCCACAGACGCAGGATTTGGTTCGGCCGGGGCTTCAGAAGCATTGTAGTTTTTTTTCCTACGCTGATAGATTTGCAATGGGCGTTCTTTAGGCACATCAGGAGACGGTAAATCCTCAACAATCACCGGTAACGGTGTGGTAGCCATAATATCAGTAGACAGTTTTGCACCAGCAGTAGAATAGTAAGGCATATGCTAAAAAAAGGTCACATCCGCACTAACAAACCACTATTTTTTAATAGGATCAAAACAGCGTTAGCCTTTTTGTGTACGGGAATATCCCAAAAAAACACATTTGACCGAGCGAGCATCAAATTTGGTGAGCCCAGGACTAAGATTTTTCACAAAACAAGTACTCCCAAAAATACAAGGAGGTAGAGAGAATAAGGGTTTATCAGGAAACAAAATGGCATACGGGACCTGATTTTTCAAAACAGAGGAAGGCATGCGATTGATGAGATAGCAAGTCGTAGAGACAACTTTAGGCCAGAAATGATGGGGTACTTTGTAGTGTATTAGAAGAGTGCGAGCAACCTCAACTAAGTGACGGTTTTTTCTTTCACCGACGCCATTTTGTTGAGGAGTGTAAGGGCAAGTGGTCTGATGTATGGTTCCTCGGGCCGCACAGAAGGAGGTAACACATTGTTGCATGAACTCAAGAGCATTATCAATACGAAATATTTTAATAGGTCGGTTAAATTGGGTGTGAATTTCAGCAAAGAAGGTACGAATAGCATCCAACACAGTATCTCGACCTTTAAGTAAAAACAACCATGTGGTGCGAGAATAATCATAAAAAAAGGTCATAAAATATTTCACACCCGAGTGATTTGATACGGGGCACGGTCCCCAAATATCAGCATGAACAATGTCAAAAATTTCTTTAGAAGCAATAACTTTCTTAGCAGGAAAACGAACCGAGTTTGTTTTCCTAAAACACAAGTTTCACAGGATAAACTGTTCTCAGATAAAGTAGGAAATAAATGCTTTAATTTGGTAGCAGATGGGTGGCCCAGGCGAAAGTGCCACTGTAGTCCTGTCACTGAAGTAGATATCATAGCAGAAGCAGCAGGAGGTCCATCCAGATAATACAACCCGTCTGGTCCTTCACGGCCCGAACCAATCCTCGTCTTCGTGCGGAGATCCTTCAAAACACAGCCAGAAAGATCAAATTTAATAGAGCACTTGAGTTGTTTTATCATCTTACTGACTGACAACAGATTAACATGAAACTTTGGAATATATAAAACAGAATGCAATTATAGTTTTGGTGAAATAGGAACGGTGCTAGTGCCATGAACCGCAATTTTTGAGCCATTTGCAACAGTAACATATGATATATATCAGTTTTATTTAGGACAGAAAATAGACGAAGATCACCAGCCATATGAGTGGATGCACCCTAGTCAATGAACCACTGTTTGTTACCAGATGATGGAGAAGCGAGCATGGCAGAGGGTCCTGGTGTAGACGAGGATGGCAGTTGTGAGAGACGCTCCTGGAACATCTTCTCAAATTCGGAACGTAACCATTCCGTGTTTGCAGGAGCAGGAGGTGCGTCAGCGGTAGAGTCAACAGTAGTTTCTGTAGCAGCCTGGTTAGCCCAAGTGGGCTTGCCGTGCTTAATCCAACATCGATCTTCAGTATGATTGTCTCGGCCACACCAGTTACAGTAGCGAGGGCCGGAAGGAGCACCACGTCCAGGAGCAGATGATCCTCGACCTCCCGAGGGAGGAGGGCGACCGCCACGGCCACGACCGCGACTACGACTACGGCCAGAATCAGCAGAGCGAGGAATGAGCGCAGGGTGCTCAACAACAGGAGTAGGAGTCATGGACGGTAGACGTTGAACTCTTTTGAGAACATCCCGAAGGGTAGGCAGCGGATCACTTGACAGAATCTGGTCATCCACACCTGAAAATGAAGCACGAAGAGCAACCAAAAACTGAACAAGTTGCAGTTCGTTGCGTTGCTTCTGAGCAATTTTGATGTCAGCCGTCAAGAGATGATAGAGTTCAAACTCATTCCATAGAGCCGAGCATTGATTGTAGAAGTCATCAATGGAAGTGTCAGGGGGAACTCCTTTTTAGCCAAGTTTTTGAAAATTTCAAAAACTCGCTTGGGATTTTCCTGATGAGAGTAGACGTGGGACAGTTGATCCCACATAGCCTTAGCATCATGAAGGCATAGAAGTGATTGGCTAATCTGGGGCTCGGTACTGTTGAGGATCCAAGACATGACTCCGGAGTCATCCTTGGACCATTGTGCATAGCTTTGTCTGGTTTTGTCATCCGTATCAGCAGTAGGAACAACAGTTGGCTCAGCCGTAAGATGGTGATACCGGCCGTGTGCTTTGGCATATAGAACAAATGACGCCGACCACAAATGATAGTTGGAGCCGCCGTCGAGCTTCACCGTGGTGACACAGAGAGCGAGGAGGCTCAGATAAGGCCATGGCAGAGGCAGTAGTCGACACAACAGCAGAGTAGATCAGAGACCCACAAAGGGGCAGATAACAATAGCAGGGATCTGATGAGTCAGATCAGAAAATCCGTATAGGGCAGAATGTGCATATGTATAGAGAAACCTACGCTGTCATGAGGAAAGCTCAATGTTCCTTCATGAGGCGCAGGCAGAGAAGATGGTGAGACGAAAGGACTCTCAACTTAGACGACCAGTGGATGTCTGAACTTGGATAAAAAAGGTCACCAGACGTAGACGGAGAGGAAAGGTAGAACCAGTGGTAGCCGGAGCAGGGATGGGAAGAGGAGCCAAATGGGAGAAGGCTTGGAGGGTGGAGGAAGGGAGAAGGCTGCGGGGAGGGGGTTGGCGGTGGGACAAAGGAGGATGGGGAGGGGAGGCGGCGGCGGGAGAGGAAGGGGAGGGGGGTGGCGGCGGGTAGGAGGGGGGTGGGCGGCGGCTGGAGGGTGGGGAAGGGGGGGTGGGGCGGCGGGTGGGGAAGGGCTGGGGGAGGTTGGCGGCGGCTGAAGAAGAGGAGGGTAGGCCGGTGGCGGGGCGGGGGGGGTGCTGGTTTCCTTACGTAACTGCGGACGGGTGGGTGGGGAAAAAGAGACTTGCTCTTGATACCATCTAGAGGGAAATGGAATTGTTTATTCAGTGAATAAAACAGGTTACATGATAATCTCTAATATAGCTACTGAGAGTAGAGACATAAGTACAAATGAGCAATATGGGACTAAAAGTAAAATAGTAAACCAACAAGTAAATAATACAGTAACACAATATATCTATAATAGTGATATCAAACCAAGCACATAGGTACTTGTTAAAGAACAAGTGTATCAGACAGACCCACTGTGAGATTGACACATGGAACCATGACTTGGTAGTCACAATCATCCCTCACAGTGATGGTGGTGAGTGCGATTCTTTGACCTGAAATCACTACACTCAACATATGTCGTTGGGTACACTTTGACATCATCAAACGCAATCCTGAAATATAGATTGTTATAAAGGTAATGATTGGGTGACTTTGACACATGGGGCTTTTAAGGGGTGAGTGATAGATATGGGATTTGTCCCTCTTGAGGGAGTTTGATGTCCATAGCCACTTGATGAGTAGGACTGAGAAAGGCATGCGCATGCATGTGTGAATCAATATGTGATATTGATGTCACACATATCTTATCCAGTCTGCTCTGAGATCAAGGAAGTGAATGAACGTTGAAAGGATGACTGTTCCATGCCTTGAGTTCATTCGGGATATCAGTGACAAAGGAATTATACATTCACTGTAACACCAGTCACAGATTGTAGGATTGAAAGTTGTTCTCCAACTTTCCTTTTCACTTGGGTAGCACTGATGTGCGACTAGGCACCGCTCTTTGCTTGTGAAGTCATAAATGTTATGAACTTTCACTGCCAACATGAAATGGGCCTACAGGGTCACGCACATAGGATTTAACCTGGAAGAGGAGTTTATCCACGAATGATGTTTAGATTGTTTACTAAATGTGTTTAGTAGTTCAATTAAACATTCAATCAATTGAATTGACTCAGAATCACCAAGTTTAAGTGTTGGACTAACTGATTTGGGTGTCAGATTGATTGAGAACTGCATTGACTGATTTCACCACAACCTGGATTGCCAACCGACCGGTTCAAGCTGTTGAACTGATACTCAGGGTCAAGTGAGACGACCGGTTCAAGTGTTGAACCGATCGGTTCAGCTGGACCAAACGAGTCAGTTTGGGAAAGTTAGGTTGGTGAGAAAATATTTTCGTTTCACTTATACAATTCGATTGGGACAAGTATTGATCTTTGGATTAATTGGAAACAAAAAGAAGAAAGTCAATTGAGAACTGCCCTGGGAAGTGAAACAACCAGTTCATGAATGAACCGATCGGTTCAGCTACCCAAACGACTGGTTCATGAAATGAACCGATCGGTTCAGCTACCCAAACGACTGGTTCATGAAATGAACCGATCGGTTCAGTCCCTAAACGATCAGTTCATTTGTGAAACGACCGGTTCACCTGCCGCAGTGTATCAATTCGTGGAAATTTCGGACCCTTCTACTCCCGCTTTAGTCCTGCATTGCCCGGGGCTGAGAACCCTGACCCTGACCCCTCCTATATATAGATTGGTACTGGGGGCTTCTCAGATAGACACATCTCAGACAACGCCAGTTGCTCTGCAAAGTTGTCCTCTCCAGTTGTGAACCAGGAGAGACCGAGCATGTGCTACCCGACTAGGGAGGCACAGCGAGGGAAAGACAACTGCAGGACGACAACTGGTGGCGGGAGAGCACGTCGGTGACTAGTACACGACAGAAGGGGACGACTCCTTCCAGCGTAATGTAGGACATGACGATTGGAGTTCCCGGTGGTCCGTGTGGACTACTACAGAGGCGGGAGATTTCTGCTGCTCGGAGGACAACTGTCAATCTGTCAGGGTGCGACCAGGAGCTGCACTGACACCGTCCAAGACCGGAGGTGAAGACCGCGCTAGCCGCGAGGTTACGTCGCCGAGCAAGCCTCGGGACAAGGTACGCCTCTACAAACCATCTTTCCTACCGTATAGATGTTGACGAGATCTCTTTGGGTTCTGGGTTTGGGGAGACATTTTTTGTTCCCGCTGCCATCTCTGCCTCCCCTAAAACCCAACAAGTAGGATATTTTTGTTATTGATAGAAGGCGGCATCCTCCTTTCTTATATATAGGAAAGGAGACAAGTATAAGGCAAGTGAACATAAACCTAATGGCCAAGACAAGTAGGCCCATACGACATAATAAACTAAATAATAATGATTCTAATACTTCCCTCAAGCTAGTATGGGTGAAACACATACCCAGCTTGGATGACTAATTGAAAATAAACATTTCATTCCCTATACAAGATTTTCACTTCTCCTTAAACACGACTCTCCAAAAATAATTTGATGACGCTACCATTTGAGTTGTCTTCAGTAGGTCGGAAAACTCGAGCTTTGGAAAAGGTCTTTTCAAGTGCGTCTGGAATGAAGCATATGATAAATGGAATTGAGACGCCATAGAAAAAACTCATCATAATCAAACTAGAGCAGACGATTAAAATTACCAGACTAAGCCATTTTCATTGGAGACGAATATGCGAGTGGTATAAGCGCACATTAAACACATTCGACGTACATAACGCGGTACGAACGCGGAGGCACACTGTCGATGAAGCAGTAGAGGTATCTTCAAATCTTTTGAGAAGTGTAGCCATCTAGAATTAGCACGAAAGACTATATACATGCATAATGTGGCACAAACAAAAGTTGGACGAGGTGATGATGGCTGCCATTCAGGTTCCATAAATTTGGCACATGAACCTTGGGGGACTTGATAGGAATGAATGACACCATCAAGGATAAACCGAAGTAGATGAGTAGAAATCGACAAGCTTTTGTCTCATGAGAGTGCAACGAGAATGATGAACGGAAACATAATTAACACTAGAGGGAACTAGAGGTTGGAATACATACAATAAACTCTATCCTGATGTACATAATGCAGTACAAACACACAAATCTTGGTGTCAGTTTGTAACTGAGATCCTTCGACGCCGCATGAAGTGGTACAGACTGGAAAGAAGCATAGATAGGCAAACTACGTGCATATCGTGGCACGAACACAAAGAAGCATAAAGTCATTGGTCATCGGGAAAGAGATACCTCAATGGTGCGCTAGAAGCATGAATAAGCGCAATGTCATGGGAAAAAAGACACCAATGATGCACTGGAAACACGATGCTTGCTGAGAATAAAGCGTTACAAAGACATCGGAAAGACACATGTGCTGAATAATAAGAAGCTCCATTGAATCTGAATAGCCTGGACTAACCTAAAATATCTCTGTCATACTTTTTGTCCTTATGCTTTCTCTCTTTATATATTTTCTCTCTCTTCTATTCCCCCCACCAATTACAAAGTGATTGAGTAGTTGGTTTGTAAAAGAGATAATACCCATTCACATAGAAAGATGCACACTTGATGGATGGTATAGGGGAATAAAAATGGTCAAATAGAAGGAAGGAAAGAGAAAAAAATCAACACACTGCCCTTTTTTAGGTGCTTTATAAACTAACACATGCTCTTTTATTTACAATATTTTAGATTTGAAGTAGAGGAAGGCGGTGGCCGTGGTCATATTTTCTCTTTCTTGGCCTTAGCTATCAAGATGCCCGCCTAGGCGCCTAGGCTTAAGACAACCCGCCTGAAACTAGGCGCCTAGGCTTAAGTTAGGTTTGATTAGGCCACGTTATGCAAAATTAGGGAAAATTAGGGCTAGTTAGGTTTGATTAGGCCATGTTATGCAAAATTAGTTTTAATTTTAGGCCAAATTATGTCAAATCAAGCAAATTATTATGATTTATGGAAACAAGTCTTGATTTGGGGGAATGGGTCTGGTTTGGGGAGATTAGGTCTAATTTAGCCAAATTAGATCTTGTTTAGGTCAACATAGGGAAAATTTGGGGTAATGGGGTCTGATTGGTTTAGGATATGCAAAATTTGGTTTGATTTAGGCCGAATCAAGTCAAATTTGGGCATATTAGTTTTATTTTGGGGAAAACAAGTATGCTTTGGGGAAGTAGTTTTAACTTGGGAAGATTAAGTCTGATTTGGCCAAATTTGGTCTCATCTAGGTCAATATTTGAAAATTTTAGGTATATTGCGTCTGAGTAAGTCGTGTTAATACAAAATTAAGTCTAGTTTAGGCCAAATCAGGGTAAGCTAGGTCAAATTTGGATCAAATGAGTTCGAATTAGGGCCAATCAGTTCTACTTTAGGTCATATTAGGTGCAATTTAGCCTAAATTCTATGTTATACTATGTAATAATGTCATTTAATATTACATATATGAAAATGTGAATGTAAATATAAACAATTCAACGTTATTAAAATAAAGCCGCACCCACTTGTCCACCTAGGCGCCCCTCACCGAACGCCTAGCGCCTACCCGCCTTAACAACTATGTTCTTGGCACATTGTTTAATGATGTACATTTAAAAAAAACCCGTCGACTCTGCTACTTGCTAGAAACATTTCCCATATGCAATTAGTAAGTATATTACAAAAGCAGAGACACAAGGAGGATTCTTCTTGGGTCTCGGTCAATAAATTTGACCATAAGGCAAGTATAAGAAAATTTCCTATGGAATAGAGGCATGAATGTTGCCATTTTACTTTCCATTGCGCAACTTCAATGCACGAGGACAAGTTTGGGAGTCGAATGATTTTTGGTTGTGCCCTATGCAGACTGTTGGATCTAGGATGGGCTCTAGAGGGGGGTGAATAGAGCTGAATGCACTTAAACAAAATTCATTAAACATTCAAATTATTTAACAGGATAAGGTTACTAATTTGGAATATGAGTGCAACTATACCTACATAGCAAGGATGAAAAAGATTGAAACAAGCATAAGAACACAAGCTATGTAGAGTGGTTCCATACTCCAAACTAAGAGTATGTCAGTCCACTACCTAGAGAGGTCAACCTCTAAGATTTTCTTAATCATGTCTACTCCTTATATTCACTTATAAGAGTTACAACATATGGCCTTCCTTATTTGGGACAAGGATACCCAGCTTTCCCTTTGAGAGGAAGGGAGCCAACAACCTACCAAAGGACTTACCTTTCCAACCAAGAGTCTTCTACCTCACCAAGGACTTGTCTACTTTGCACGGAGTCTTCCGCCTTCACCAAGGACTTGCCCACTCTTGCACAAGTCTTCCGCCTTTGAGGAATTACCCATTCTTCTGGGATCTTCCGCCTTTGACTTCACATTCTATAAGGAGAAGCTTTCACCAAGGGACTCCTTCCCTTCTTGATCTTCTCCTCTCTTAGCCAAGAAAGAGAATCTTCATTTTCATCTTCATGGAGGAAATGAGAGATTGGGAGGTGGAGGAAGTGAGAGCCTCACAAGATATACATATAGAACTAGCTCTCTTATAGATCTCGTACTCACTCTAATGGATGTAGCAAGTGATTAAGTTTAGAGAGAGAGGAGGCTGTAGGATGCACTCACTATAATATATAGACCCTTCATAGTGCTTGGCTAACCATGGGATGAAGCCAAGAGGTCCTATTTATAGTTGGGTATGCCTACAAAGCCACTAGAAACGCTTAAGGACAAATACTAGCCGTTTGGGGTGTAGCAACAGATATTTTTTTCGATTTTTGCAACACTCTAACAGCTAGAAACACTTTTTCTGCACTTTTCACACATTGCAATCGGTCGAGTTCTGTGTGTAAGAAACTCAACCGATTGCACTATTTGACAAAACAGATTTGAAGAATCGGTCGAGTTTATCCTGGATGAAACTCGACCGATCACTTAAATCAGTTTTGTGCAATGCATGTATTGGTCGAGTTTGTAACTCAACCGAACGGATCGGTCGAGTTTGTAACTCGACGGTCGAGTTTGTAACTCGACCGAACCTGGACATTTTCAAAATCCATTTAGGGATCGGTTGAGTTTGTAACTCGACCAAAAAACAACCTGTAATGAATTTTGAAAAATGTCAATGAAGTTCTTAAATACTTGATTTAGGTGCTCCTGATTTTTCTAAGCTTAATTACAAGTCATATAATCATTACAAGTGATTTATAACATGATTCTAATGGATTTACACCATATTCCACAAAAGTGCACTTGCATTGATTTTGACTTGTCTTTTCTCCTACTTAGGATGTGCAAGTTAGGACATTTGGAATGTGACTATACCTAATCTGAAATCACTCAAGTATGGAATGGTTTAATCATCATCAAAATAAGAGTTTGGTCAATTTAGACCTAGAGTCAACACAGACAACACATGAGAGGACACGTTTAGCAAAGATATCATGCATACTTCTGTGTGCGTGCGTAAGAGAGAAAAGTACCCTGCAAACATTGTAATTCCCCTTTTTTAGTCGCACATGTACTAGATTCTCCGTGAATCTGCTAGTACGAGGAAATGATGTAATCCACGAAACCAGTGGAATGTTTGCGTGCTTTAATCGATGAAACCAAAAAAGCTACACTACAAATTGTGATGTTGGCCGACTACACATATTTGGTAATAGAATCAGGAAAGACGATGATGCGAGCAAGTCAAGAGAAAGACGACTCCAAATGTGGAAGGTGGTTAGGAAAATAAAGAGTACAATGGCATAAGGTAGGGAGGGATGAGCTGGTGGGAGGATCTAGTAAAAAAAGTACTAGATAGATGGGATTCGGGGAGGGAGACAAATATAGATGACGACAGGAATGGAGAGCGCTGATAAAAACAGTGGATTTTTATGATGAAGGAAGAAGAAACGAGACGACCATGAAGGATCGGGATGATGCCTGGCGGGTGGTCAAGCCAGACGGCGACCGCCCGGAGGCGGAGACTCTTTTTTCTTCCTAGGCGGGATGATGCCTGGCCGGTGGTCCATGTTTTGATACTATGTTGAAAATAAGATGGGTGGATAATGAGATGTTTTTGTTATTGATAGAAGACACTCTCCTATAATATATAGGAAAGGAGGCAAGTACAAGGGAAGTGAACATAAACATAACGGGCCAAGACAAGTAGGCCCATATGACATAATAAACTAAATAATAATGATTCTAACAATCTTAAAAGGGTTAGAAAAATATTGGGTTAAGTATTACTATTTTTGTTAATCAAAAATATAATTATTACTATCAAAAACTAGTTTTGAAATTGTCTTGTGTTTGATGTAGGAAATATCATATGAAATTGTTGCTGAAAATATCATATGCCTATCTTCATGCTGCTTTACCCATTTTGCCCATTACCCTACCCATTTACCTTGCAGATAAAAGGGTGCGGATAAGGGCATGATAAAGGTTTTCAAGAAAAGAGTAATTACCCTAACCGCTACCCACCACATTGACGCAGGTAACGGTAAGGGTAAGCCTTTACCCTGCCCTACCCTACCCATTTACAACCCTACTTATCCCTTAAGGAGATAGCAGGAAGTCGACACTTATCACAACACGTTAGGAAAACATGCCAATGGCTAGGATTGTAAATAGTGTGGGTAAGGTTGGGGGTATGTCCATACCTAGAATCATAACTAAGATAGTCGTGGGTACACATTCGGGTCAATGATGACGTTATAAAAATTAGACTCGAAATGGATCCAAACCCGCTTATCTAAAGATATTTGAGGTGGCTACATGAGTATACAATTTTGAATAAGAAGCCATAAAAACAAACAATGTTGATAAAACATATAAGTTCAATACCAAATGGCCCAACTCTTTGCGAAAATCTTTTAATAATTAAGAATTTTTTTATAACAAAACATATATATTATTCAACATTTCCATTTTTGATTTATTTGTATTTTTTAGAGTTAGGTGATACTGAATGTTTGATCATTTAATTAGTAATAGATAATTTCATATCATACACACATCATTGTTTTTCTTTTTTGCTTCTTAATTTTTGTGATGTCGCAACTTTTTGGTGATGTTAGTTTTTTCACAGATTGATACACAATTAGATTATTTTGACTGTCTTTTTGTTTTTTATTAGAAAATTACTTCATAGATGGATGTATTTCATGGATATCAGGCTCCTTCCATTTTTTTTGGTAGTATTTTTTTTTGAAAACTTTTTGGTTTTTGTAGGATTGTTGTTTTGACAACTTTAGATTTTTGACTGGTTGTGACATTTATTTCTTTTTGGTTTTAGTGGCATCACACATATGGTTAATTAGTGAATAAATGATTTAATATCATGGATATCGTGGTATTTTTTATTTGTCTTGATAATGTTGGTTGTTGTTTTGTTAGGCATTAATTGTTCGATTGATTGATACATATATTTATTATTGTCACATTTTTTTTTGGGTTTAAGTAGTCTTAGGCTTTTGATTAGTTGGGGGAAATATTTTTAACATTATTAGCGCTTATGCCCCCTAAGTTGGCCTTAGCGAGGAGGCTAAGAAGGATTTTAGGGATGACATGAATGAATTGATGCAGGGAATACCTCCAAAGGAGAAGATTATTATTGGGAGTGATTTAAACGGCTATGTGGGGAGTAGCAATGTTGGTTACGAGAGAGCTCATGGTGGTTTTGGATATGGCAGTAGAAAAAGAGGAGAGAGGATTTTAGATTTTGCAGTTGCATATAATATGATTTTGGCAAACACCCATTTCAAGAAAAAGATAATCTCATAAGATTACTTTCAAGAGTGGGCACAATTGTAGCCAAATTGATTATCTCTTTACGAGGCGGGTGGATCGTAATATATTCAAGGATTGCAAAGTGATTTCCGGCGAAGAACTCACGACCTAACATAGGTTGGTGGTTTTGGATATTAACATGAAGATAAATAAAGGCAAACATAACAGAAACCAAGGTAGCAGGATCAAGTGGTGGAATCTTAAAGGAGAAAAGAAATTGACTTTTCATGATAAACTCTGCAAGGAGGGAACTTGGAACTTGGAGTCTGACTTTAACACTATATGGCATAACATGAGCTCCTGCATATTTTTTTTTTCCAACTGGGGGAGTCCAAAGGTTGTGCACCTCGACAGAAAGAGACTTGGTGGTGGAATGATGAAGTATAAAAGGCAATTAAACTGAAAAGGGAGATCTATAGGGCTTGTCCAAATCTCGAGATGATGCAACGTTCCAAAGATACAAGCAAGCAAAGAAAGAAGCTAAAAAGGTTGTTCAGGAGGCAAGGTCTAGATATTTTGATGATATTTATAAGAAGCTGGACACAAGAGAAGGGGAAAAAGTTATATATAAAATGGCTCGTATAAGAGAAAGGAAAGGAAGAGACTTGAGTCAAGTGAAATGCATCAAGAATGAAGATGGCAGGGTGTTGGTGAAGGACGATGATATCAAGAATCAGTGGAGAAATTACTTCCATAAGCTTTTCAATGGAGATACTACAAATAATGTTAGAGACTAGTGTGACATGAATACAAGAGATATTATTTACACACAACGGGTTTCACCATTTGATGTCAAGAATGCTTTAAAGAAGATGAAAATGAAAAAGGCATGCGGACCAGACGATATTCCCATTGATGTATGGAAGATTATGGGGGATGAAGGAGTTATGTGGTTAACAAAGCTCTTTTACAAGATCATGAAACTAAGAAGATGCCAGATGAGTGGAGAAATAATACCATAGTCCCCATCTACAAAAACAAAGGTGATGTTCAGAGCTGCACGAACTACAGAGGTATCAAGTTGGTGAGACACACAATGAAGTTTGGAGGATTATTGAGCAGAGGCTAAGATCTATAACATAGAATTCAAACAACCAATTTGGTTTCAAGCCTGGAAGATCAACAAAAGATGCTATTTTTCTGATAAGGAGCCTTATGAAGAAGCATGGAACAAAATTTCGATCAAAATTGCGAAATTTCGATCGAAATTTCCATTTTTTTTCCAATCAGACATCGAAACGCATGTACGCAGAGAATGGGACGTCATTTCACAGAAATTTCGCTAAAATTTCGCAAAACAGTGTAAATTTCGCCCAATTTGGGCCATAATTTTGCGAAATGGCACAAAATTTCGATAGAAATTTCGAGATATTTGTTCCTAAGACTGCTGCCACTACATGTTAGGTATTTTGGCGATTCTCTTTGTATCTTTTGCTTATAGAGGCTATTTTCTTTGATTCTAAGGTACGTTTCCCCTATCCCTAGCCCATGTATATCTCTTTCTATGTTTACACTCTTCTAAAAGATGTGAAGAGATACTATGAAAAATAACAAAGTTCTAAGTGCTGCTACTACATGTTAGGTATTTTGGCGATTCTCTTTCGAAAATCACACGAACTACAAACAAACTTGTGGATCTATGAAATAATAGTATTAAGTATGCAATTCTACAATAAATTTGTATTATTACACATATTTATACATAAAATGACTTAAAAATAATGCATTTTCTTTGATCTATGTATACATGACCCATGTAACCTAACTAAATTTTAACACTAGACTTATATAAGTTGTAACATGTAAGTTTGTAACTTGCAACTGTAAGTTTTAAGGTCTAAGTGGTAAATTGTGGGTTTGTAAGCTGTTTACAGTCTAACAGACTTGACAATTCTGTTCATTTGTGCACTCACTCATCAAGACATGGATCCCACCCTAACCTCTAAACATATAAATTTATTATATAATCTAGTGTGTTTATGTCTAGACTTTGTGTTTGCAGAATTTCAAAGCTTAATTGCTTCGTTTTGCCATTGAAATTGCCATCGAAATTGTTCAGCTTCCTTCACTTACAAATGTGGGAGACCCCCCCCCCAACATATCCAATATGAAATATTATTGCATATTTGAGTAGATCTTGGCGTTTAGATCATCCCGGTAAATTTTCATGATTTAATTCGCTTATTTGGTCGTCGAAATCGTTAGGGCTGTAAATATCGAAATTTAGTGCGAAATTTTGAAAAATTTTTGTTTCTGGGCCATCGGACACGACATCGAAATTGGACATTTAATTCTATGTGAAGAAGTATAGAGAAAGCAAAAGAGATCTTCATATGGTGTTTATTCATTTGGAAAAGGCTTATTATCGAGTACCCAGAGAACTGTTGTGGATGGTTTTGAAGAAAAAGGGTGTGCCATTCCAATACATTGACTTGATCAAAGGTATGTATGATAGCTCTACTGCAAGTGTGAAGACTCCAGGTGGAGAGACACCAACTTTTTCTATCACAGTTGGGGTACACCAAGGATCCACACTCAACCCATATCTGTTCTTTTGTTATGGATGAGCTGACAAAGAATGTTAAAGATGATATTCCTTGGTGTATGTTATTTGCTGATGATATTGTTTTGATTGACGAAACTAAAGATGGATTAAATGATAAAGTTGAAGGGTGGAGAGAGGCATTGGAATCAAATGGATTGATGATTAGCAGGAGCAAAACTGAGTATATGCATTGCAATTTCAGCCAATCCCGCAGTGTGAATGATGAAGCCAAGTTGGACGAAGTAGATATACCAAAATGTGATAAATTTCGTTACTTGGGTTCTATTATTCAAATAGATGGGGATGTCCAAAATGACGTTTGTCACAGGATCACTGTAGGATGGTTGAAATGGAGTGCAACTGGAGTACTATGTGATTGGAAGATCCCTCTCAGGTTAAAAAGTTTTATAGAACAACTACACGACCAGCCATGCTCTATGGGAGTGAATGCTGGGTGGTGAAGAAACAAGGTCTCAACAAGATGAACGTGGCCAAAATGGGTATGCTGAGATGGATGTGTGAGAAGACAAGAAAAGGTTGCTTGAGAAATGATTATATCAGGATTAAAGTGGGGGTGACGAGCATCGAGGACAAGTTGTGCGAGGGCCGACTCAGATGGTATGGACATGTGCAACGCAGATTGACTAATGCGCCTATACGAAACAATGCTATTGAGTCAAGCACAATAAGTAGAAGAAGAGGAAGACCTAAATTAACATGAGATGAGCTTATAAAGAGAGATTTTGAATCCCTACATCTCAACCAAAATATGGCCCATGACAGAGCTCAATGGAAACGAAGGATCCATGTAGCCGACCCCAACATAGTTGAGACTGAGGCTTTAGATGATGCATAGTAACAAAAGTCTGCGAATTTTATGAAAAATCGACAATTTTTCATGATGTTATAGGCTCCCGAATATTCATCTCGATTAATACGCCAATCGCCGATTTTTCACGACTTTTCACGATTAATCCCGCTTTTTTGTGATTTATACGATTTTTTACGATTCTTCATGACTTTTCACAATTTTTCACGATTTTTCTCCTTTAAGTCAGTTGCTCTTTTTTTACCAAACCATGTACACAAAATTCCTAATACACACTAAACCTCAAACCCCCACTCCTCTGGACAGTTCATGTTATTACTCAACTATTTTTAACTTCTTTTCCTACTTTTTCACTCACTAAGATTGTATGTCTTGTGGCCGTAACAGTTACATGCATCATATATGTATGTACATAGATACATTTATCTATAAACATACATATATATACATACATATATATGTATATACTTATATAGCCGACTTATTCTCGATTATATCCGAATAGTTGACTGAACTTTGACCGAAATTTATCGATCTTTTCACGACTTTTCTTGATTTTTTCCGAATTCCGAATTTTTTTAGCCACCTGAAAAGTTGCCGAATCCCGAACTTGTTACTATGAGATGATGATGATGATGATGAGACTTTTGATTAGTTAATCAATTACATACCACTGCCAAATTACAAGAGTGGTTAGAAATTCTCTTCTGATGTTTTTCTTGTTATTGGTAGATGGACAAACCCCTCTCTATATAGGCAAACCACTACATATAGGTGAGGATGCAAGTACAAGAGAAAACATTGGAAAACCCAATGAACTAAGACTCCAAACATTGATGGGCCAAATAGACTTGGGCCATATACAAAATAAACTAAATACTTTAAGAACAATGAATGTTCTTTATTTTGGCTAAGTTAGGTAGTTTGGTAACATTGATTTTGACTGATATATATAATTAATTTTGTGATTTTTGATATTACTGGTGTTAGAATCTGATAAGTTAATTAGCTAATAGATAACAATATATCATTGAAAAAATTGTCTTTTTTTGTTTTTGGTCTTGATAATGTTCTGTTTTTGATTGATTAAAACGTAAATATTGCGTTATTTTATGTTTGTAAAATAAAATTTATAGTACATACAAATATAGATACACACATACATATATACATGGGTATGGTATGATAAGAATCATTATTGGACTCATTAGAATATGGTTTCATAACGAGCAGGTACACAATAAAAACTCTAGGGGGGGGGGTGAATAGAGCAATTATGATTTTATGCAAAAATAAAAGGATGTAATCATCGCAGCTTGGTTGAAAAGTATATGCATCGGAAAGTAAAGCAAGTAATCACAAAGAGAAGTAACCACAAATGACGCGGTGTATAGCGGTTCCGGCCTGATATGCTGTAATGCTGGAAGCTGAGAGGTTTGATGGGAATTTTGATGTCAAATTTCAACAATGAAATGAAAGAATTAAGTCATGATAGTTTGCAAGCATAATATATGGACTTAAAGATACAAAATTGTGCATAGAAATTATGCTTTGGGTAAGAATAATTTCGACGGTCAGTGCACTTTGACGCCACGTTTCAGTATTTGATTGTCATGTATATGAAATTTTGCCCAAAAAATTGGCTACTTGGTGGAATTTTGAACACTGGAACAAAAGCAAACCCAAGCCCGACCCTGTAGGTTGCTAGTTGACCCATGTGTGCTCGTATGAATTTTTTTCAATCAAAGATAAGTTGTAAAAACTTCTCTTAAAGTTCATCATCATCATCTAAGCCTCAATCCCAACCATGTTGGGGTCAGCTACATAGATCTTTTTTTTTCCCATTCAGCTCTATTATGAGTCATACTCTGATCAAGATGAAAGATTCGGAATCTCTCTTTATAAGCTCCTCCCAAGTTAATTTAGGCCTGCCCTCTTTTAGTTATGTTTGGTTCAATAACTTTGCTTCAAATAGGTGCATTTGTCGATCTGCATTGCACATGCCCATACCAACTTTAACTTCTCTTAAAGCTATAAAATAAAAATCAAAATAGTTGGATACTATGTTTTTGATGTTACATATCGAACAAAGAAGGTAGCCAACTATCCTAAAAACACAACCAATTAGTTATTGACATATTTATACATGAAATAACAGAAAAGAAGATAGCTGCTAGATGTTGCATTTTGATGTTAAATGAGGAAAATAAAATAATTACTTTAAATAAATTACCATAAAACAACACTTTTACTTTGTCATTTAACATTAGATTTGCTAGTATTATATGTATTTGTGTTCTGCACAACACAAAATAAACAGAATACAATTGCTGCAACTAAATGTTAAACATAAACTTACGCTAAACTAACAACATTTTAGTAGGTGTCTATGTATTATATAAATATATATTATAGTATTATCTTCAGTTAACTGGGTCATTTGCAGGTGTCTGGGGCTCACCTGCAAAACCTCTAATACAACGAGTGGTACGAGTTTGGTAATTTTAAGTAGGTGGCAAATTTCATCACAAGTCATGGGCGACCCCTTGAATTTGTCCTAGTTTGTCAAGTTTACCGGTGTCTTCTTTGGATCAAGATTAACCTCCTTTTAAAGAGCAATGATAGTTTCTGTATTCTTTGTGGGATATAACAAACCACCCATTTTGGATTGGATGCAGTCTTCTTGCAGAAGTAGCTTGAAAGCTCTTTGACGTAACCTTCTCACAAGAAGTAACCCGAAGTAACTAACCAAACAGGGAACAAGAAGAAAGAAGGAGAACACAACTCAATCTCACAAGATGTACAAATTTAGCACTATAGAACAAGTGTTGACCAGCTTCACATGGGTTTAGGCAAAGCTATATTTGGTGCGGGCACTAAAGCTATGCCAACTAAAAATCTAGGCTTGAGAACTTGAGAGAGAGAATGTAGAAGCTATGCTCAAGTGTACTTTGGGTATCCATATGGCACTCATATATATAAGAAACACTTAGGAAAAATCTAGGCTGTTAGGAGTGTTTCGAACGACTTTAGTGCTTAACTAGCTGTTATTGGATATATAGTGTGAGTTAAAATAGCGAACTATACAGTATACACTAACTGAAATTCTGCAGAAAGGCTGTAGGTTGAATTACAGTTCGAACGAAAAGCTTCTCTGTTGAACTACAATTTGATTGAGAGTCAATCCGGTCAAATTAAAATTTGATACAAAATCTATCTGGCCCAGAAAGTCCTAAATGTTAGAAATGGCTCAAATGATTTTGAAAGAAAAATCTACCTATTATAATGGGTGTATATAAAGGTAAGACTAGGTTTAGGGTGGTTATTGGCAATTCATCACTTGTTCTTACATGGTACCTATAAACTGGTCACTTACTCAATTTGCATCTAGATAAAGTATGATTCTAGGTTCAACTTGATTTACAAGTATCTAAATACATATAATTGCACGTTATTTAAATAAGATCTTGTCTAAGTTCCTTTATCATCTAAAACACTTAATTCACGTATTCAAAACGCAAATATAAATATGTATAATCGAAATTAGATGGAAAAAGTCAACACTGGTTCCAAAAATCTATACCGATGATGCGTTTGGCAGGGTCCATGTATGTAGGTATATGGGTAGAATAGAATACACTTTGCTCTTTTGAGATAGGGGCTGAATGCTCCGAAAATGTAGGCAGCTCCCTGTAGAGAGGTCCACTTGTTTCCAGCAAGGTCTACAAATGTTTACGAGGCCTAGGGATGGCAATATTACCACTCCCCTCATGGAATTTCACCATCCATTCCACATCAGCTGTAATTTAACAGGTAGACCTTTCAAATGGTGGGTCAGGCTGGGTTTGGGTTGGGTTGGGCATCGCTGGTGCGGGCCTCACGGGTGCGGCTTGAAAAGACGTGTTTCTGAACTGGTGACTGAGACAGTTACCCAAAACTAATCCGGTGGGTCGAGGGTCGACCCACGTGTGCCCATCAATATATATATATATATATATATATATATATTTATATATATATATATATATATATATATATATATATATATATATAGTCAGGCTAGAATATACTCGAGTGTACAGATCACGCCGTACACCCCAATGGTGTTTGCCTATCTAGACCATGTTTTTCCAAAATCTAATCCATTGATCTTCATGGTTATAATAATAATAGGCCACATACAAAATTTGAGCTCATTTGGATGAGTATAAGTCACTCATCTAAGGACAATAAAATCAACGCACAAAACTAATTTGAAATGCATGATTTTTGCCTCCTTTAGATGCACGACCTATAAGTGTCCAAATGAGCTAAAATTTATTATATAGTAGGTTCTTAAGATAATTAAGAAGATCAACGGTTTAGATTTTTTAAAAAGTTACTCTATTTTTAAAAACGACTGAGGTGTACGGTGCCTCCGGTACACTCGAGTGTACACTAGCCTGACTCTACAAGTTTGTATTAAGCTATCTATGAAACTAACGAGTATACAATACATGAGGGAGAAGTTGCTTGTGTATTCGTCATAGTGGAGCCATGTGTGTTTGTTATCAAAGTTGTATGGGAAAGTACATAAGATATATTGTATGGCGTGTTGGTTAATTTTAAGTTTAATCTATAACCTGACTAATTCAGACCATCCAAATAATCAATATTCAACTTTTTATATTTAAATGGGTCATCCGCGGGCACTCGCTGGTCAACCCATGAGACCCGCATAATAAACGGGTGGGCTAGGGTTTTGGGTCAAATTAGACAGCTGACCGAAACATCCATTCGAACCTGGATTAAAGGGGTCAACCCGCGGGTACCTGAGGGTATTGACCCAGATTGACAAGCTTACTTTTAATGGGTGAATGGTATTGGACATTTGTATATAACCATGCCTTCTAAATATTCAAAATTCAACTTCTTATGTTTTTAAACGGGTCCCCCATGGGCGCTCGTTGGTCAGCACGAGACTTGCATAATAAACGAGTGGGTTTGGGTTTTGGGTCAAATTAGATGGCTGACCAAAGCCTCCACTCAAACCCGGATTAAATGGGTCAGGTCAACCCACGGGTACCTGCGGGCATTGACCCAGATTGCCAGGTCTACTTTTACTTGGTGAATGGTATTGGACATCTGTATAACACAAATGTATATGGATACATGATACATCCATCTCTCTCCATTGTATTGCATAATTGGTATGAGCGCACATACTACAACACACATTGTTTACGGGATGCCTAGCCATGGTGGACATTATAAAAACAAGCATGTCATGTTGCTATCATGTTGGCAGTGGCACTGTGGCTCGGTGCTGTAAATGATTCTCTTTGCTGATGCTCTAAAGACCGGAGGCATCCCGTAAAACCGAAGGACATTTTTTTGCTTCTGCTGTAAAAAGCTGGTAGATGACGATGGATGGTGCTTTAATAAGTGAGTGGGTGATGGTAGATGTTCTGTGAGAATGGATTGGGTAATGTATGGATGCGGATGAATAAAATCGCACCATTGCCGTCCATAACCAGCCCCAGGTACCCTGCTCTTCTCCATGGTCCAATAGGTAGAGGATGCATTATCTATAGAGTTGAAAATTTAGGGTTGATGGGGGGAGTGAGGTCTGAAGAGTTTTGCATGTGTGTATCTAGCTGCAGCAATGTGAGTTGACGACGACCGCTTGTGCGGTTCTCTAATACCATGTCATGTATATGCTTGGGCAGTATTGGAGGGAATAAGAGTTGTCTCCATGGCCCCATAGGTGGAGGCTGCACGTTCTAAAGAGTTGAAAATGCAGGAACCTTTTCGGTATCTATTCTTGGATAAAATTTTACTGTAGTTCTGATGGAAGAGTATCAAAGTGTATCCATTGAAGGATAATAAAGCAGATCGGTGTTCTCAGATTTTGGAACATCAGTAAATACTCTGCTTGGGCAGTATTGGAGGAAATAAGGGAGGAGAAAATGCAGAACATTTGCCACATCGTTGCCTTGGTAAATGAAATATTGATGTAGTTCTGATGGAATAGTATCAAAGTCAATTCATTGGAGGATGAAAAAGCTCATCATTATTCTCAGATTTCAGTACATCAGTAGAACATCAGTAACAACTGTTTTAGTATCATTGTTTTGCTTTCCTGCGAAACGGTATTATACATCAGTAGCAACTGGTGAGCCACTGTATCTGTGACGCTGTCTTGTTTCACTAGCATTGATTTATAATGGTAATGTGCTAAATCTCTCAGTAAATACTGCTTGGGCAGTATTGGAAGAAATTAGAGAAAGGAGAAAATGTAGGACATTTGCCATATCATTCTTAGATGAAAATATAGTGTAATTCTGATGGAAGAGTATTACAGTATATTCATTGAAGGATAACTAGGCACATCACTGTTCTCACTTCTCAGATTTTAGAAATAAGTAAAACACCAGTAGCAACTATTTTAGTATCATTGTTTTGTTGATCTTGCGAAACTGTATATACACCAATAGCAACTGGTGAGCCACTGTATTTATAACATTGTGTTGTTTCACTAGCATTGATGTAGTTATAGTGGCGATGTGCTAAATATCTGTCAGAAACAGAAGAAAGTTCTGACTGTTTTGCTTTGCACTCAGGTCAAGTATTGTAGAAGGTTGTTTCAATACCGTGCAGTGATATTGGAGTCTTGCCAACACTCAGGTAATCAGGAGCTTTCAATTTTCATTTCTGTCCTTTTTTCAATATTTTACTGTTTAGACCTCTTGTCATGACTTTCTTGAAGTGGAAACTAATATGGATGTTCTAATAGGTAGCTTTTGTCGAAGGTGATATAAGAAATTCGATTTCAAATGTTTTTTTGGTCTATACGTGCTGCGTGCCAATTTTTGGCAACATCTCGTGTTGCTGCTAACAAAAGGGCCGCCTATCCTGTTTTCATGGTGACCAAAATGTATATTTTTACGTTAGGATAATATCAATGTTTTAAAAAACGTTAAGCGGTAATCGTGCGGACAGCACCTTGTAACTGGTTATAAGCGGTAAGCGGCCGATTAAGCGGCCGATTTTTTAAAAAACGGGTTTTAATTTCCTATATAATTTTATACAAAATTACATATATATGTATATAAATACTAATACTCTTTGAAACTTTTATATATATCTAAAGATTCTAAACACTCTACCCAACAGTAAAAACACCCAATTAGTTTATAAGATAGCTATAAGACAATAATTATAGCCATAATATAATAAATAATAGATTTGACATAGATAAAATACCCCACATACATGATTCAGAAATATTTTTGCATCACATGTTTACATAGTTAAGCAGTAAACAATAGACTCATTATTGGATACCTTTCTAACTTATTGTTATATGTGCATATCATCAATTAGTCATACATTACAGCAGTACAATTAACTAAAGTATGCATTCTAAAATTAGATAATAGTTACATATATTTTACTTGTATAAATTACACTTTACAACAGTACCCTATTATCCCAACTTGCATACAGTAAACAATAGACTCATTATTGGATACCTTTCTAACTTATTGTTATATGTGCATATCATCAATTAGTCATACATTACAGCAGTACAATTAACTAAAGTATGCATTCTAAAATTAGATAATAGTTACATTACATATATTTTACTTGTATAGATTACACTTTACAACAGTACCCTATTATCCCAACTTGCATACAAGTATGCATTCTATTAGACTAGGCTTATCATAGGATATTTAAGTTTAATATATTATAGTCAGTAATACTTGGGGCCATATAGTTTATATAAAGTTACAGGTGTACAGAAAAATTTACAAAAAACGGATAAAAAACGGCCAAAAAACGGGAAAAAAACGGGCAAAAAACGGAAAAAACGGGCAAAAAACAGGAAAAAACGGCCGATTAATTACAAAAAAATTAACCGGCGATTTTAGCAAAAATCGAACGGGCTGGGTGTCTGGCCGATTAATCGGCCGTTTAATCGGCCGCTCAGGCCGTTTTTCATTTCACTGGTTGAGAAAGGGTGAGGGTGGGTTTATATAGGCTGCAGCAACAGTGGCAATGGTGCAACTCCTGTGGCTGATAGGAAAGAGGAGAAAGATGCAAAAGAAAATAAAAAAAATACAAAATTCACTTCATCCTATATGAGACAACTTATTCAGTTTTTGGCTAGATTTGTTCTCTGTGGAATCTAATGTTAAATATGATTTTCAGGCCAACGGGTTGAGCTACTAACAAATTATGCCGTTTGTTACCTATGCCATTAATTCATGGGAACATTTTTGGTACCTAACAACTTTTCCATACATCGGAATGTTGATATTCAAGTTATTAATTTCGTTTTTCGTTATTTACGTATTATTGCACTCATTACTGCACTCGGATTTCAGAATGTATGTTTAGTTATTGTATAAAGTGGTTGTGTGGGAGTGGGATGCTTTTTAGCTCCTCACAGTGAAGCAACAGCTGCTTGGTCTTAAGGAGTGATATATAATGATTTCGTAGGAAAGGAAGTACTAAGTGTTATGTGTACAGTGCAATTTTGAATACCTTTCTAATGTCGAAGATACACTGCTAAATTAATGATAATTACATTGCAGGAAGTAGATGTTTCACCTTTATAAGTTCAGCATGTTGTGAGTTGAATTCGTGGTGATGTGACTTTTCTGAGTTTAATCTGGAGGTGATGTGACTTTTCTGTTTTCATTTGATATTTTACACTACCATATATAATCATGTACTCAGTAGTTTAAGTAGAGAAGTTATCTATTGATCCACGATATTACATAATGGAATAATTAATACTTTGGTGGTTAGTATAATCAAATTAAATTTGCATGTAATTATTAACAATAGTTAGAAAACTTATAGAACGTGAAGATTAATATACGTACAAATATACTTGCACAATTATAATATCTGAGAATTCATTAGCTATCTGATGCTTTTGTGCACTTCAATAGTTCAATGGAGATGTCACAATTTATGTTTCTGACCACGTTTTCTTCTTCTAATATAGAGTTCTCAAGATGATCCAATGCAAAAAAAATCATGCTGGGATGACCAAGGCAGATTTCTGAGAGATTGGGTTTGCAATTGGTTGTTGTTGATTATAAGCTACATTTAGTTTACTGCATGACGTGAATTATATATCATGTGGTTCTGTGATTGACTGTGCTTGTATAGTGTTCACTTTTAAGCATGTGCTTGAATGGTCTATCACTGGTTTAAATGGTTAAGGTGACGGATGTTGTGCATAAGGTTCTGTCGTAGAAACGTGCTTGTATTGATTGACTCTAATAATTCTGGGATGCATGTGCTGTAGGGGTGGTTGCAGTGATAGAGAGTTTTTTGTAGATTTTACCTTATAAGCAGGGGCCTGGAAAAATCCAGTTGCAGTCGAAATATTTGCAAACGGAGAGTTTCGTGTTCTACAAAGATAGTGTATATACCAATTACTGCTGAATATGTCAAATAAATTTCCCTGAACGCCTTTTGAAAAGATCATCATTAAGATGATCATTATACGAGTCTCAGTGCCAGAGGCTGGATGAATGGATCTTTCTTTTACGTTTAGCTCTATTCAGCTCTATTTTTGCGTCAACTCTTTATTTGGATGTAACGATGTGAATCTCTCTTATTGAGCTCTATTCAAACTAATGCAGGTCTAATGTTTTCCCTTTTCAATTCTGTAATATTCAGTAACATTACTACATATGGAATGACTTGTGGTTTTATTTTGTACATGCCCAAACATTTAAGATTTCGTTAATGTAGTTATCCTTAGAATTGAAGCCTCAATTTATTAAATGTATGGTCATATCTAATGAGATCTTCTCTCGTCTTTCCATACATTCATTTCAGTGGCGTCTTGCCCACGTCTGGTCTTTTCACGATCTTGTTGGATTCACTCGCTAGGTGTATTCTCGTAAGATTGAAAGTGTTTTGGTTATAATTGATCGATTAGCATGCGTAGACCTACATTATATATAACTAGACTATGTAAGCTAATCCTCTCCTTCGCTCTTGACGCCCGTCACCTACTTAATTATTTATAAAAATATCTTTTGATGCGGTCCTATTTCTTCCAAATTTATCTTGTAAATATTTTATTAGGGCATGTTTGGTTGAATGCAAATATAATTCCATACCATGAATTGTAAAATTGAAATATGAAAGTTGTGATCCGCTACTTTACTGCTGTGTTTGGTTCTACGTGAACCAAACTCTCATCTTTGATTCTGCTCGTGATGGTTTGTTTCTCATTGATGAGTTAGATTTACACGTAATCAAAGGCAAAAAGAACAAGAAGACACCGTCTTTCTAACATCATAAATTCGTTATATCAAAATCAATTGAACTTTTAGTTCACAACCCAGCATATAGTGTTTGGTTCATCTTAAAACAAAATATTGTAACTCTTATTATTATTTGGTACATATTTTGACTTGTAAAAGTTTGTGGTTTTCAAATGGTCCTTTTTCTGCCCTTTGGTATGTGTGAACAGTTTTGACCTTGAGAGCCTTGTGTGCCGACAATCTGTCATCTACGGCCACTGTTTTTTTTTGGGGGGGGGGTCGGAAATCAAATATAGTGTCAGCATATTTAATAATACTCTTCTTAAAGTTCGGGCAGATACATCTTTAGCGAAATTTATTTGGTTATAATTTTCTTATAGTAGGAGAAAACCAATTATGTAATGTGTAATAGTGTTTGATGACATCAATCACTAGATTCAGACAAGCTCTGAAGGTGAGGTCATACTCGTCAAGCATCGTATTGACTTCCAAGTGGGGGTAAAGTTGGTATACCTCGATGCATGTGACAAGGGTGTCAATTCATCCTCTTAACAGCTACATTTTCAATTGTATGGAGTCGATGGTGGCGGCTTTGGAATTTGAGAGCGATCTCTTCGTCTGTGGTGATGTTATAATCAAGTTACCTTGGAAGATGTAGTAACTAGTAACGATCGCTAATCTTCCTTTGGATGGCCACCAACCCAACAAACTAGGATATTGAACTTAGGAGGACGCGAAGTTTAGGTCTCGCCCTTCCTGGTATTCCTCTACCGATCTCAGGCTAAGGCTCCTAAGCATGTTCTCAAACATGTTATATAATTGGAAACCGTCTGTCTGCATTTGTTAGCTGCTTGTTTATATAAAATATATATGCACCAATGAAAAATGATCACGTGTTAGTTGAACTTTCTGATTTTCTGATTTCTTTACAATTAAGTTTTGAGGCAGTGCACGAAATACATAGAACATAACATGTACCTGCTCATCCAACTAATCACGCAATACATGATATAATTATGAAACTAAAGCATAGAGTAATCCCATGTTTATATAGTCCACAGAACACTTGATTAACAGAAGGGAAAAAACCACAACTACAACAGCAACAATTATAAAAGTGTTCCTTACCCACTCTTCTCCCTTAAGTTATACCTTCAGCCACGTGGTCAAAATTCTAATTAATAGAGGGATAGCAATGTGCTATACTTTTCCATATTCCTGTCTTAGGGACCAGGTGCAAAATCCCAGAACATCAGCCTTAACCATATAAAAAACACATTGCTATAAAATCGAAGTGCGTAAGCACACTAACACTTGGGGTAAAAGTCATACATATGCTGTACATATTGGCATATGATAAAAAGCGACATACATCATGGCCGCCATTTTACTTGTTTTCACTATGAACTTGAACATATCTTTTATTATGATTTTATCTAGATTATGATATCTTAAGCTGAAATTGCATAAATCTTGACATTTAGCGTTGTCCCCTCTTGGAGATATGTATCAATATGAGTTTCACCAATCAGGCTGGGAAAATATCTTTTGTAAGACACCCTAGTGTACCACAAACCTATCTACACAATCACATGGTATGATGCATAATCATAGTGGCATATGCTATATCAAAGCAATTAGATTACGGGAAGCCTACACTACTTAAAACAATACACACATGCAAACCAATCAATCTTTCAAATATAAGTATTGCCAAGAAATTTAGAAGTAGATATACATATTAAGAGGCATGTATAAAATGAAGTAACTATAAGTGGACATAAGTATTTAGATATTTTAACAACACAACTTAGGTACATAGATTTTAACAAAGTAAGTTGAGTCATACCAGATTTAGTTAGAACTTAGTAAAAAAATCATATGTAACCCGTTAGTAACATCACTAATCTAGATTAGCTCTATTTAGGGTTGACTGAGGTCATTTTCATCAATCAACCCCTAATGCAGAATTTCTAGACAACTGGATTTCTAAAAGGGTTGCAAGCTGATGAATCCTCCAGATTCATCCTCTCATTTGCCAATTCTAGGGATTTTGTGCCTCATATCGATTGATCTACCCTTGTTTTGGTTTACTTTAAGTATCTCTTCAGTTTCATATAAATAATTCTTTACTAGTTCTAATTACCCTACTTTTCAGTTTATTTGATCTTATCCTCCCTTACTCACTTTCCTTCTTCTCTGTAGATCACTCTCAACCATCCGATCAAGATCCAACAGTTCCTTTTCATCAAACCAATTGGTTTTGACCAATCGATCTTGACCTCATTCGGTCTTGACCACCATTCGGTCTTGACCACCACTCGGTCTTGACCTCATCCGGTCTTGACCTCATTCGGTCTTGACCTCATTTGGTCTTGACCACCATTTGGTCCTGACTCCATTCGGTCTCGATCCATTCGGTTTCATCCATTCGGTCCTGACTCCATTCGGTCTTGACCTCATTCGGTCTTGACCACCATTCGGTCCTGACTCCATTTGGTCTCGATCCATTCGATTTCATCTATTCGGTCCTGACTCCATTCGGTCTCGATCCATTCGGTTTCATCCATTCGGTCCGGACTCCATTCGGTCTCGATCCATTCAATTTTATCCATTCGGTCCTGACTCATTCGGTTTTGATCCATTCAGTTTCATCCATTCGGTCTCTTGACCCATGCGGTTTTGGGCTAGCAGTGGCGCCTCACAGTCCTAAGACCGTGAAGGCTGAGGATCGAAAACCGATTGGAAGGCAAGCGCCGAGACCATTTAGATCGCCTGACCTAAGACTGTGAAGAGCGCATGACCATTTGGACGCATGCACAAGACCGTGAAGAAGAGACCGATGCAGATGCAAACCGAGAGAACGTAATACTCAAAACTGTGAGGGTTTATCAGTTTCCCAAACTGAATATAGACCAAAGCCTGAAACCGTGTGAAGGCCCTTTCGGTCTCAAGACCGAGAGGAGGACCGCAAGCACTGAAACCGTGAGAAAGGGAAACCGAAAGCTAAAGCCAAGAGAAGAGATATTTTTGGGAAATTTGCAGATCCAGTCCAAACCGTCCAAGACTCAGCTAGCCTATAAATAAGACCACAAGGGTCCACATTTGGGATCAGATTTGGAGGGCCGCAAGGCTGCCTCACTGCTACCTCAGTTCTATTATTCCACCAAGTTCTAGTTCGCTCCACTCGTACGTCTACAGGGGTGTACACGAGGATCGAGGCAGTAAGAGACAGACTTCATCGACAAAGTCAGAGCATTCCTGAAGACTGGGGCGATCTACACCAGGCTTTCGTAGATCTACTCTTCTGCTCCGATGATGCTTGTTCTATCTTTCTTCTTTTTCTTTGTTGCTCCCTCTATGAGGAGCGAGTAGTTCCATTCCACTGGGGTGCGGGGACTAGCCCTGCTGCCCATGCTTTGTAATCTGTACTAAAAGATGTTATCTTTCCAATTCAATACTAAATCGTTTCATACATGCTTGAATGTTGGCCACATTCTTGTATGCATCTATTGTCTTTTGTTGTGGTTTGTCTACGACCTCTCTTAGGACTCAAATACCGATTTAGTGTTGGTTCTTGATGTGTGTATTCACCACACATCTGTTCGGTATCTAGGAATGTTCTTCAAGGAGTGGAGTAAACTCACCTCCATCATTATACTCGTATACTATGAAATAGAATCAGTTGACATATGCAAGTACAATTTTGATAGGTCGAGGAATACACTTTGCGAAGGGAGTGATGCAAAGTAAGTGACCATTCGTTCGCCGTAAGACATCACCCTAATTAGCCACAATGCAGACCTACAAGTCAACATGTTAGGTTAGGCTAGGTTTGGTTCATATTACAATATTATTAGGGATTTTAAGTTTGCATTAAACCATTCTGTGATCATAATATATCAAACTACATGTTACAATCAACATGTAGTGATTAAATATATACACACATTAGTTATATGAATGTTAGAGTTTGTAACTCACCAAGCATGATGAGTGAAATACACAATCACATGCATACTTATCATAATTGAAGGTATTAGATGGATCATATATCACATCAAGGGACTACAAAACTTGTGAGAAAACATATCCAACGACTATCAATTAACATTAAAATTTTGACATATGATGCACTTAACCTTTATTAAGTTAATCATAATAAACATATCTCAAAGGTCTTATTATAGTATTCCATTGAATACACCATATCTTCTATGCTAGATTGATACCTCAAATGAAACATTTTTGGGTTAGAATTAATTTGCTACAAGGTTTTAAATATTAAAGTGATGATTTACATTTTACGGAGGTATTACTTTATATGGATAAAACTTGACTGTTTCATAACTCTCTTAGTTCATGGATACACAACACATGGATCCAAGTGTCATGACTCCAAGTCCTTGGGCTGTGAATGCCTAGGCCCACACTCAGACTACCTGACACCCTCTCATCGAGCTTCAAGTATTGGACCGCACTTACATGTATAAACCATAGCATATTATCTCTCCTCCTTCCTCTGAATGGATGAGTCTGTGCTAAAGGGAGTGCTACCACATATAGTCCACATATACCCTAACTCAAAGAGGAAACACTCAGATAAATGCTCATATTGTACATGCATAAAAAACCTCACTATAACTCATTTTGTAGATTTAGTTCCCCATCACTCATATCTTATACTCAAAGGTTGTGGTTGACTAGGATTTACCACAAGCCATATGGCACAAAATAGCTGAAATCGAATAAGGATTCCCACCATTGAGGATGAACGACAACCTCATTGGAGCTTCATAAGGAAAGATCGTTATTCTCATAACTCTAATAACCCATGCAATGGACTACTTCCCTACCCAACTATTCCCAAAACCAAGTTGGGGGAGTATGGCATGGGTATTCTCAACTATTTTGAGGATGGGAGAGCTTCCATAGCACTATTCCTCAACCAAACATCCCTTTCTCACACTCCTTAGTACCATCCACTATTAAGGGTGTAAAAGGTGAATGTATGGTGCATGTCTAGACATACCCATACCCATATCCATTTAATTTAAGGGGTCCTATTTTGATTCTAGAATCGCATAATAAAAATCTAGACCCGCACCATACTTGTACCCACAATAATAGTGGGTTCACGGTACGGGTATGCGGGTAAGCGGTTTTGCATAAACATGATATTGTTTGTGCATGGGAAATTATGACTGTGCTCTCTATATACCATATGCGACTGCTATTATATATGATAAAAAATGCAATATTTATACTAAATGATGTAATACTTTGTAGATTATATTAATTGTATTAATTGTTTTCATATTTGTAGTCGTCATCATAGTGTTTTAATTATGTAGCGTATCACATATATTGTTTTGATTTTAAGTTTACATATATTGCTTATGATTGTAATTAGAATAGTTGATTCTCAACTATATGACTAGTATTAACCCTATTACAATTAGAGTAATATGTAATCTCAAATATTATATGAATTAGACTAATAAACTATGATGTAATAACATATCATATAAGTAATCATTCATGTATAGTGGGTACACAAGTCTGTGGGTCTAGGTCCAAACATACCCATTAGTAGACCCGCTTATATATGGTTCCATGGTTACGTGAGTCCACAGTTCTACATGTCCAAAAATTTTGTACCTTATGGCACATAACCTTGATTTACCACAATCCATATGGCACATAACTTTAAATCATGAATGAAAAAATAATCATGATGAACCTAACATGGTGAAAGTGAGTGAATGTTTGGATCCTAATGCCTAATGTTATGGGTGTAATGATGCATGCAATGAAGATTTCATAAGACTGAATGAAAGAAACAAAGAGTACATCATGTACATGATTTAATATTCCTTGGAAGAAAGATTCAACACTGGGTTCAAGGTATCCTTTTCTACCTCTCTATTTCATGGGAATTTCCACATTTTTTTCTTCGTTTACCTATTGTTTTAGCACTATTGAAGAGTATACTTGGGCTTCACTATAATAAATCACACATTTTTTGAGAGGTATGAATGTGTATCCCTGCACTTTTAATTTCAGAACAACATACATGAATACATGGTGTAAGAATGAATGATGAAAAAAATGTAATCTACATGGGGTTGTTATGCAACTATATGATATGCACAAAAGCTTTTATTTTATTTTTCTTTTCAGTTGCAACTAATGCAATAAAAAGAAACTAACTGTAACATCCCTAACCTGGGTTATGCCTTAACCCTGGAAGTTTTTCTTAAGCAAGCTAATTAAATCCTTAATTTTATTTGGTGAAAAGTAATTAAGTCTCAAGAGGAACTTATGTTTCAATTTTGGTCCTGTTTGAATAATGTTGAAGCAATATTTGCTTATCTTGGACGAAAGTGCAAATTACCCAATATGAGGGGTTAACTTGCAAATGTTACTTGATAAATGTTCCTCAAGTATTTTGGCATCATGAGAATGAAAATGATGCAGAGGTATGGCTTATGGAAGCCTGAGTACCAAGAAAGAGCTGATAAAGCAATGTTTGTGCATTAAAACCTAGGTTTGGTGTATTGTGCAATTTACCCAAAACCAGGGTTCTATATGCAAATTACCATTTCAAAATAGTCCCTAATGTTTCTTGGCATCATGTAGAGCAAATAAAATGAGAGGTGCGCCTCATTTGAATTACTTTGAAGGAGAGAGAATCTTGATATTAAAATAATCAAGATTTAAGCCTAATTGAAACCCTAATTCAATTTAATGCAAAAATAAATATATTAATTGGATTGCCCTTCAAACAAAATTGTGTTGGTTGAAAATCAAAAAGTGTGGACGTCCTTGTGCCTTGCAAAGGCAATGGAAATATCTATGTGAGTGGAGAACCCACTCACATTAAGAAAAGAAAAAGAAATATCCACTCACATATGGGATATTAGTATAATATGATTAAGGTGCTTAATTTCTTTTCCCTTAATTCATGGATAATGGAAGGGAATTCGGAGACAAGGAAGATAGATTTGCATGTATGGAATTGAGGAGGAAGAGGTGGCACCAATTTTGGAAATAAAAGATTTTTATAAGACATTTTCTCTCTCATTAATTTTCTTATAAAAACACCCTTTACAACCCAAACCAAAGGCTTTTTCAAATCCACTTCTTCTCTTTGCTTGCAAAACGACCAAGGAAGCTTTGGAGGATCAGGAGGACGACCCCCAACCTGTTGGTAAGATTCTTGACCTTCGTTCACCTTGATTTCATGATGGAAATCACAAATCAATGCATGATTTCTTCTTATCTCGATCCCATCTTCAATTCTAACCATTCCTTTTCACTCAAAGCTTGAGGACGAGACTTGGTATAGTGAAAGGAGTTGCATCCACCATTGTTGGCATGATCTTGGAGCTTTGAAGCTCAATTGGAGGTGAGTTTTATAACTTGAACCCTTACTATTGTTATTGCAATCAATTCCTTATCAATTGTTGATCATTTGTTCTTCTTGAATTCCACTTGATAAAATAATTAGAACCACCATGAAAATTACAGAAAAATATGAAGGATCATAGCTTGATGATGATGACATCATCCTAAGCACACACCTCCAAAATATCCTAGGCAGACGGTTTCAAGACTTGGTTCGAACGGTTTCACCAAACCGTTTGGAGACCAAACATTTTCCAAACCGTTTGGAGGTTTGGATTCCAAACCATTTATATGAGTTGACCATTTGTATGGGTTGACCATTTGAGGTCAGGACCCTAGTACATGTTGGATGATGATCTAATGGATCCAATTGATTAATTCAATATATGGACAATCCTCCAATTAGAAACCCTAATCGGGTTAAGTGCTGAACCCAATTGTTTGATTTAATATCTTGGGATGATTAACCCAAACGGTCTCAAGACCGTTTGGAAGTCAACCAAGACCGTTTGGAGGTCTAGGGTTGAGTATGGTTGATTATTTGAAGATCCAAAGATATCAAGTTGAAATGCAATCAATCACTAATTTGATGATCAATCCAATGATGCAAACCCTAATTGATTTTCACATATTTTAATGATGGATGGGGCAAACGGTATTAAGACCGTTTGGAGATCCAAACGACCTCAAGACTGTTTATAGGTCCCCCAAATGACCTCAAGACCGTTTGAAGTCAGGTCATATCATAACTTGATGATGATTCATTAACTTCAATTAAATTCGTTCCACAATGTTAACCATTGATGGTTCCTCGACTTCAAAACCCTAGTTGATGGTGTCTTGATTATAAATCCTAGTTCAATTGGGTTCAAAACCCTAATTGATGATCCAATTGAAGGATTATTCAATAGTTCAATTGATGAATGAATCAAGGATGCAATTGATAGGCGGTTCAGTGATGGAAACCTTGAAATTCATTAAGTGTTGGAAGACTTTTTGCCCAAACAGTTTCAAACCGTTTAGAGATTAAAAGGGGGTCAAGATCATTTGATGATTCAATGTGATCAACTCAATTAATAACTCAATGTGATGAAGGATCAATTGAACCTATAATTGTTACTGATTTATCTCAAGGACAAGCACTAAGGTTGTACCTTTAAGGTACCAAATGATTGGTAACATTAGGTGAGTTAATCCTTGAAGCTTTAATAAGCAATACTTCAAAATACTATGTCTATCCTTATTGAATGTACTTAATTGAAGGATTGGTTAACCTAATATATTCAAGTATGATATAGTCAACATTCTAGTGAGGATTAAAGAGAAAAGAATTCATACATGTACAAAATAATCATGTAAAGGTCAAGCCTTAACACCTTCAACATGAATAAGTAGGTAATTAGGGTATGATCCTTAATAAAGAGATCATGAAACCCTAATCGAGAAGGTTGTTAAGCCCTAACCTAAATTTAGGGCAATATCAGATGTAACCCAAATCAAGGGTAATGGTGTGACTCTAAACTAGGATGATAATATGGGAAATCCAAATTTAGGGCAACTTCATGAAAACCCTAATTTGAGAAGATACTTCATGAATCCCTAATTGAGGTTGATTCCATGTGAATCCCTAATTGAGGGTGATTCCATGAGAAACCCTAATTAAGGGTGATTCCATGAGAAACCCTAATTGAGGGTGATTCCATGAGAAACCCTAATTAAGGGTGATTCCATGAGAAACCCTAATTGAGGGTGATACCATGAGAAACCCTAGTTGGGATGAATAGTAAATTCTAACTATGGGTAATGTGATGTGAGAGTCTAATGAAGGGTGATGCTATATGCAATCCTAACCCTAATGAAGTATGATAGTGTGTGAAACCCTAAATCCTAATAACGGGTGATGGTATGGGAGACCTAATCCTAATAATGAAATAGTGATTAGTATATTGATAAGGGAAGTACCTAAAGCAATTGATCATAGGTAACCTTATAGCAAGCAATGCCTTAACTTGAGATAAGTCTATATCATTAAAGATAGTTATACAAATTCTAATGGGTGACCTATGCACTACATGATAAAGGTGATAGGTTAGTGGTAAAAGTATTAAGAGGGAAATACCTTAATACAAGGTCAGTTGATTAACTTAGGTAAGATAAAAATGAGGAGAAAAGTGATACAACAAGACATGATAGATATCACATTTAGCATTTCAGGGTTAATATACCTTGATGCACCTTAAATCCAATATACTTGGATAAGAAACACAAGAAGTGTGTGTTATGTAAATTGTTACAATGAAGATTTAATGAATTCAATACACTTTGATAAGTGTTGACTGACATACTATGAGAAAGGGGTTAAGCCAAGATAATGAGTATGATATAAACGTACCATGGTAAGGTTGAGAGATGAACTCATACCTTGAATTGATAATCATTAATGATATATGATAAGAGTAATGATCATCAATAAATACTTATGATATCATTGAATGCTCCTAGAGGAATGGAACAATAAATTAGGGTTGGAAAGATAATATAATCATGAAACCCTAATTAATGTGAAATGGGAAATCCTAACCCTAAATCGGGTGACGGAATGGAAAATCCTATTTGATAGTAAACCCTAATCCTGATAAAGGAATGGTGGTGTTACTATTGTATCACATGATGTGATAAGTGACTTTTATGACTGTTATCATGTCTATTAACCATGCATATATTATGAGATGATGAACATAGCCAGCTTTGAGCTATGACATTTATATAATAAAAATGTTGATTGGCCTTATGTGCCTTAATGTTGTTGTTGCTTAGAAAAAGTAACAGAATGTGCATGGACTTTATGAGTCATATGAGTAAGCTGTTGCCTAGTGAAAAGTGATAAGATACTTTATGGCCTTGTGAGCCATGTGAGATGCTTGTGTAATAAGTATCATGTATACCTCGGTCTGAGGACCTGGAGGTAATAGTTACCTAATAGTTGGTAACACTGATTAGTGATGAACTGAGGGTATGAATACCCAGCTTTGACAAGTATGATAATGATGTTGTTGATAGATGTGAACTTTCAAGAAATGAAATGAGGGACTAAGATCCCAATGTCTTATAAAGACTGAGAAGTAATTGATGATAATAGTACATGTTTCTTTATAGCAATTGTCATAATAATTCCTATTTGAGAACTTGACTGATGCTAAAAGAATATACGAATGTACTTAATTAATCAAGTGAAATCATATCATGTAGAGCCCTGACCATAGATCCATCATCGTCAGTAATTTGGTGATGGTGAGACGGGTGCTCCGCGGCAAAACCCGGAACACATATTTTTGAATATGTGGGGGTTGATGGGCGAACATATCCTTACGTCCAAATGAGAGAATTTATGGAAGGTAAACATTAAAGCTCTCAATCCTTCATTATTTGTACCAGGATGGATGTATTACGAATCTCGTGATGATTGGGATAGATGCAGTACACATCTCCCGATAATGTTAATGCCGGATCGATGAAGGTAAACATGAAATCTCTCGATCGTGAAGAGAGTACAACCTCCACTGTAACTCTAATAGTGAATTTGCCAGTATACCTTGGAAAGCTATATAGCAGAGACACAAGATGTCCTGCATGTGATCTCGCACTGACTGAGATGTGAGAGGTCTTGGAAGCTGACTCTTCCATTGACCTTGTATGGTACTGATTTCGACTTCGCAGTGGTCGGTTGGAGTATGAGCGGTATACCTCATCTCCTCAGGGCATAAGTGTGATTGTAAAATGTAATCAGCCATATAGCATGTTTGCTTAAGGACTGAATACAGAAATTTATTGGCTGATGTTACATTTCTTTTATGCATCTCTAGTTGGTAGATGTTATTTATATCTCTTTATTTTCATTGCAAGTAGGCAGATGAATTATGATTCCACCATGAGTAGATGCAATGTTCTCCTTAGAAAAGGAGATTACTTCACTCTGTTCATATAATGATTTATCTACTGTTAGATAGATATAAAATCCTTCTGCTTAGTTTCTATTCTAATAAACTACAATAATAATGTTTTGGCGGGAAGTTATATCTCTCGCTGGGGCAATTTTATAATTGTCTCACCCCCTTGGGATCCAACTTTTTAGGTGGATGCGGACAAAGAAGCAGAAACCCTATTGTAGGGAAAGGACAACAACATTAGCATCAGGGACAACGGTGATAACTCGGGTGGAGACACTGGCTGTTAAGTTTTGTATAGAGTCCTATGTGTCATCTCTGTACTCTCAGGTCCTCAGAGTTTATAGTTAGTGTTTTTAATGAATCGATCTGAGATTTTGGCTTGATGCCTCGAGGTTCTTATGCTATCTGTATATAATGTTAATAGGGCAGCTGATGTTGTAATCCTCGAGAAGAGATGGTACAAGTTATGTACTTATGAACCAGGATGTAAATGTTATACTTTGGTTCTTGATGAAAGAGACTTCCTATATTTGGATCTCTTTTTAAAAAGGTTTAATTTTTAGTGATTTTCAGTAATCCGCTGCAAATGATTCACTTCCGCTTAAGTAAATCTTGTTTTTGTGAGTTGGATGCCACACTAACTATCATGACACCTATCCTGCTATGCAATGCAATCAAACTTAAACAATTTAGGTTACTTGATCATCTTAAGTGGTGGATCAAAATGGATGGAATCACAAGACTAAGAGACAATGCCTTTCTTAAGCTATGATATGTCCCTATTTAACAACCTATGTACATGGCAACCTTAGTATTTTGTTCTAAAATTTCAATTTAAGGTCCCGTTAAATGTTTGGTCGATTCAAACTCAACCCCATCATCATCCACTTTCCTCGATAATTAAGAATTCCATTCATATCAAATGTCCTTAAGCTGACTTATCCATACACTTCCTCTAGGTGATGCAGCCTAAAGAATTTGCAACTAAGCCAATTTTTTTGTCACTTTTGAATTTCATTGCACCCACATAGAAAAATAGATTCCATGATGACAAAGATAGAAATCATGCTTATATTGCTCCACATTTATACTAGATAGATGTGGATCTTAAAAACTCAGAATAATAAAACTAAAAAGTAAACAAAAGATAAAGCTACTCTAACATCCCCCTAAGCTTGAATCATACTTAAAATTCAACCAAGAGGTGGAATAATAGTACCTCATCAAAGTGGTGGTGGTTGTGGCATGTTTGGGTCACTGGGGTAGAAAGTGACATGGAAAGTCGGGGGCTGTTTTCGCATCTCTGGAGGTTGGGGATAGCTTACAAAATAACCTTGACTCCAGTAGTTGTCAAAGAATGACTATTGGTAGTTCTCCATCCGCTGCAGGAAAGCATGTATGTTCTCCTAGTTGGCCATGAGAAGTCGCTCATTCTCAAAGATGGCATGCTAATTCTGGTACAATCACCCTTGAACATGTTGGATGCCCACCAATGTTGCTGCTTCCCTTGCTGGATTTTCTATAACATCCCATACATACCTTCCATGGAGTATGTGTCTTCATTCTAAGCTAGAAGCACCATTTCCTCTGGAATGCTTGTGGATGACCCACCGCCTTCTGAACAACATGGTTGCCTTGTCCTCATCTTCTTCTTCTTGCTCTTGATTCTTCTCCTTCTCAGCATTATTGTCGTCTGCCTCTTACTCCATTGCATCTTCTTGTGGACACCTCAAGTGTCCCATCCCTCGAAGGCTGAAGATGGGGTCATGGAATTCCCTTTCCCCCCACTATTCCTAGACTGTACATCAAGTTGTTGACTTGAGTGTTATACATTGTCCATAGTTTGATAATGACTTAACCATTCCATTCATATGTATCGAATATGTTTGTCTAACATTGATTTTAGGCATTAGGTACATGAAAAGGATCAAATTACATAAGCCGTAGCTTGTCCAAGTTTAAGTCAAAAGCAATGCAAATACACTTTTGTGTAAATTACTCCAAAGCACCTTATAATTTTTTTGTAATCATTTGTATTGATGATATGACTTGTAACTAAGATGAGAAAAAATCAAGGACACTTAATTCCATGGTTTGATCACTTAAAAATCATTTTGGAAAATTTGTCACAACACTTTAATCAGTAGAGTTCGTACCTCGACTGATCTGTGATGGATTTTTGGAAATGGTTGCATTGGTCGAGTTGTACACTCATAGAACTCGACCAGCCAACTTATTGACCAAAGTTGATTTTAGCTGATTGGTCGAGTTACCCCAAGACAAACTCGATCGATAGTTTGAAAATTATCTTTGTCGGTTAGTGGATCGGTCATGTTACCTTTATTGAAACTCGACCGAATGTATTGTATAAAAAATACAATAAAAGTGATTCCAACTGTTGGAGAGTTGTTAGAAATAAAAATAGATCCATTGCAAGTTGTAAAATGGCTATTTTTCATTCTTAAGTGATCCCACACTCAAAGGAACACCCCCAGTTAGAAATATGACCTCTTGGAGTTCATTCCAAGGTTGCTCATTCATTCTATCCTTGGCCTTGCTATAGTTGAGTGTGCAACAATCCTTTGAGCCCCTTTATCTCTCTCATTTACAAAGCATTTCATGATTATGCGTGAGTTAGGCATGTTGTAAGAGAGCTACCTCAATGTTATCTTATAAAGATCTCCATCTTTCCATCTTCCCAATCCCCTTTCTCAAAGAGAAAAGGCTGAAGTGATATTCTCTGACTAAAGGTGGAGTTGCTGTTCTTCTTTAAGGATAAAGAAGGTGTGAAGATCTTCTCCAAGTGAAGGAGAAGGACAAGGCAGAAGATTCAAGAGGAGTGGGTAATCCCTGTGAGGTCAAAGACTTGATGCAAGTGTGGGTAAGTCCTTGTTGAAGGCTGAAGACATCTTGATCACGTGGGTAAGTCCTTGTGTAGGTGAAAGACTCTTGTCATGGATAGGTAAGCCCTTGGATGTAAGGTGGTCTTCTTGTATCTCTTATAATGGAATATAAGTATACATGGGTTGCATAGTCCTAGAGGTTGACCTCTCTAGGTAGTGGATTGATGGTCTCCTAGTTTGGAGACTGGAACCACTCTAAACACCTTATCCAAGTGTTTGTTTTCAATATCTCTCATCCTTGATATGCTTGTTTAGATAAGACTTCAAATTCAATTTTAGCATTTGGTTTCAATTGATATAATTTGAAGGTGTAACTATTCTTGTGAGAATTTTGAAGCTCTATTCACCCCCCTCTACATCCCTAGATCCAACAAAAGCAGACACTTTCCCATGGTGCTCCTTGAAGAGGTGGGATCTCTTAAAATGCTTGAGGTCTAACATTGAGGAATTCATTAAAGGGTTGGAGGTGGAGAGGTTGAGATTGAGATGCATAGCAATTGGAGTAATGAGCCTGCCAAAATAGATTGGGAGTTTCCTCTACACTTGCCATTGAACCGCCAACATACGTTGGAGAAAGAAGGAACCAAGGCCCATGTTCTCTTCCCCTAAAGCCAAGAAGGCCCACAGGATGTAGAGGTCTACATGTTATACCTCCCTCTACCCCTGCATGGACCTGGACAAGATCATGTTGGTGAGATAGCAGTGCATAATCTGAGTAGATAGATGCTCGATGTCAGTGACGAAGTTCATATGCCAGCTAATCGTGTAACCCTATGGCAAGTTCACAAATAGCCTCCACACACTCGAGTAGTCAAAGTTGTTGGTGGTGTAGCACACCTCCCCTGCTAGCTACCCATAGACAACGTTGAATTCTTCCAACATCAAGTGATGAGGGGTGTTGAAGAGACATAACTTTACCCATCCTTCTCACCATCCTTCTTCATGATCGGGGATGTAGAAGACCTCTAGAGATGCTAGAAAATCACAGAAAATCTCTTGGCATGTGGGATAATAACCAAAGAAAGGGTGATCACCCACCATGCCTTGTCCAACACATACCTGACGAAGGCTCTCGATGAAGCCTATTTTGGTAAGGAGGGCACACTCATCATACTGTGTTGGAATCAACTCCCTCTTCACAAAAAAGAAATGTAAATCTTCCTCTAATCTTCATTCACATAAGCCATACGTGCTGACTTTGGCACCGTCATGGTGGCTCCAACTACTAAGGAAGTAGACCTTATTGCAGCCATCAATCTAGAATGAGAAAGATATGGAGGAGAGAGAGCTCAGTGAAGACTCTGATCGCCTAGAAGCACTGACACTGCTCTTCTTGCAAGAGATGTGGTGTGGGTGTGATTGAAACACTACCAACACCTTCCTTTTATAGCTGCCAAATTTCCTTTAGGCTTTGGGTTGGTAGTACTGACTTAAGTGTCAGCAGTACTAACTTCTCCTCCATGATCCGTGTGAAGCCGATACCAAGCATTGATACTGACACTCCTCATCTGTCAATACACATGATGTGGATTGCCTTGCATTGGTAGTATCGATAGGTATTGGTAGTACTGACTTCTGATACACGTCAGATAGGTACTATCGACCACTGGATGGGGATAATCTTGGTTGTTTATGTGCACATCCTCAAATTCTTGTTTTGTAAGTGTCAATACTACCGACTGGTGTGTCAGTAGTAATGAGCTGATCTTTTCTCACCCCTATCAAATTGCATTGGTACTACTGACTTCATTTGTTAGTAGTACGAAGTCTTTAATGTTCTTGAAACTCTCAAATAGCCTCTTGATATCTCAAACCTGGAGCATCACGCATGTCTTAGTACTACTGACTATCTTGTCGGTGGTACTGAGCCTGCATAGTGAACGCGGCTTGTCTCCATAGGAAGTTGGTGCTACTGACCTTCATGTCGATAGTACCAAGTGAAATTTCATCCATCCCTGTTGGAAAATGTTGGTGCTATCGACTTGCTTATTGTTAGCAACAAATTTTTCTTCTTTATCCCCTATTGATATGCACCATTGTGTCATTACCATCGAGTGCATGTCGGTAATACCAACTTTTGTTCTACCTGTACACTAAACTAAACCGATCAAGGTACCTTTTTTACATTGAAAAATATAAAATGCCACTAGAACAAAGAATTCTATAAAAATGAATGTAAAGAGAAAAATTCAAATACAAAGAAAAATGAAAATTGGGTTGCCTCCCAATAAACACCCTTATTTTATGTCCTAGGCTCGATGGTAAAATAAAAAAAAACTAGTGAAGCTCAAGGAGCTTCAACTCCTCTCTCTCACGTAGCAAATCTCCCCCAAAATAGTATTTCAACTACTGGCCATTTACAAGGAATGGCTCATCTCCATTGCTCCATGGGGTATTGCTTTAACCACCACAAACGGACCACTCCATCTAGACCTCAGTTTCTCAGGGTGTATTTTCAACCTAGAATTGAACAAAAGCACCTTCTTCCCTGGAGTGAAGACTCTGTGTAAGATATGGCAGTCATGTATATTCTTTTTTCTGTCTTATAAATCCTTGAGCTCTTATAGGAATCTAGTCTAAGCTCATCCAATTCATCTAGCTCCAACATTCTTTTCTTCCCTACATCATCAAGATTATAATTCAATTTCCTCAAAACCCACTCATCTTTGTGTTCCAATTCCACATGTAAATGACACGCTCTCCCATAGACCAACATAAATGGAGTTGTTCCTATAGGTGTTTTATAGTCTATACTATATGCCCAAAGAGCATCATTTAAATTGCATGCTCCAATTGGTCCTATTGGTTGATAATGCCTTTTCTAAAATCTTCTTAATTTCTCTATTAGACACCTCAACCGTCCCTAGGTTTGTGGGTGATATGGGGTTCCTACTCTATATCTCATTCCACACTTTCTCAACAAGGCCCCAAACTTCTTATTAGTGAAGTGACATCCCCATCACTAATCATCACTCGTGGCACCCCAAACCTACAAAATATACGGTCTTTCACAAATTTGCATACAACTTGGGCATCATTAGTGCGGGTTGGAATCACTTTCACCCACTTAAATACATAGTCAAATTCAAGCAATATATATACATTTGGAGTTAAAAGACATAAGAGGACCAATGAATTCTATTCCCCATAAGTAAAAAATGTCAACTTACTAAAAGATGTTTAGGGGCATATCATGTCTCCTAAATATATTTTCTGTGGGTTGGGCATTTCATGTCTCCTAAATATATTTTCTGTGAGTTGACATGCATCACAATTATGCACAAAATTTTAAGCATCTTTAAAAAGTGTTGTCTAATAAAATCCGCACTCTAAAACTTTTGCCGATGTCTTGGAGCTAGCTTGGTGTCCCCCCAGTAGGTAGAGAGTGACAATGTGCCAGGAAACTCTCCATCTCACATTTAGGCACACACTTCCTCAAAATCCCATCCCTACATCATTTGAGCAAGATGGGGTCATCCCACATATAGAATCTCAGATAATGGAAAAAATATTTTTATCTTGATTTCCCCATTCTTGTGGAGGCTTGCCGCAAGCTAAGTAGTTCACAATATTTGCAAACCACATATCCTTCTTCTTAATGGCAAACAAGTGCTCATCAAGAGATTCCTCAACTATGGGTATATCTAGATCCTTTTCATCCACTCTTTCTAGCCTAGACAAATGATCTTCCACCACATTATCTATCCCTACCTTATCTTTGATTTTAATATCAAACCCATACAATACCAAAATATATCTTATTAACCTAGGCTTGGCATCTATCTTTTGCAACAAATATTCTATGACTACATGGTCAGTCCATACTATAACCCTTACCCCAATCAAATAGTGGCGAAATTTTTCAAAAGAAAAAATTACCACCAAAAGTTCTTTTCTAGTTGTTGTATAATTAAGCTGGGCATTGTTTAGGGTTTTCAATGCATAATAAATAACAATGGGGTTCTTGTCTTTGCGTTGGCCTAAAACAACCCCTACCGCATAATCTGATGCGTCACACATAGATCAAACGGTTGGCTCCAATCGGGAGCCTAAACCACAAGTGCATAGACAAGTTTCTTTTGCAATACCTCAAACACTTTTAAACATAGATCATCAAAATTAATTTCAACATCATTCTCGAACAACTCATAAAGCATCTTTGTTATTTTTGAAAATCCTTAATGAAACTTCGATGAAAATCGATGTGTCCTAGAAAACTCCTAGCCCCCTTCACAGATGATGGTGGAGGTAGCTTAGAGATGACTTCATTTTTAATCGGGTAAACCTCCATTCCTCTAGTGGACACCTTGTATCATAACACTATTCCCTCACTCACCATCATATGACATTTCTCCCGATTAAACACTAGGTGAGTGTCCTCACATCTTTGCAAGACTTTATCAAAACTTTCAAGGAAGTCTTTAAAAGACTCTCCATACACTGAAAATTTATCCATAAAAACCTCAAGACAACGCTCTACCATATCAGAGAAAATGGTAAGAATACATCTCTAAAAAGTAGCTGGTGCATTGCAAAGACCAAAAGGCATCCGACGGTAAGAGAATGTGCCATACGGACAAGTCAAGTTAGAATTCTCTTGGTCTCATGGCTCAATGGAAATCTAATTGCATATGGAATATCCATCTAGAAAACAAAAATGAGAGCGTCCAACGATCCGCTCAAGGAGCTAATCAATGAAAGGAAGCAAAAAATGATCTTGGAGCATGGCAAAATTCAAAGAACGATAGTCAATACAAATTCACCACCCGATCACCAATCTAGTTGAAATCAATTCACTTAAAGAGTTCGTTGTATATGTTATACCACCTTTCTTAGGAACCACTTAGTTTGGACTAATGTAATTTGAATAAGAAATAACATAGATTATACCTACCAATAGAAGCTTCACTACCTCTTTGTTTACTACCTTAGTCATGATTGAATTGAGACGACACTGAGGTTGTACTATTAGCTTTGCTCCTTCTTCAATTTGGATCTTATGCTAGAAAAAACTAGGGTAAATCCCCTTGATGTCTGCAACTCACCACCAAAGTTCTGCCTGATGGTTCTTCAACACCACTAGTAATTGCTCCTCCTTATGGATGCTCAATGAGGATGAAATGATGATTGAAAGCTTCTCATTTTCTGTCAAGTAGGTGTAATTCAAATGCAGTGGAAATGGCTTCAATTAAAGCTCTAGAGGACTCTGCAAGGATGGAATCAATGGTGGTGGAGGTGGCCCTAGATCTTCATAGTGCCTTGTGTAGAAACATGACAACACCTTAAGAAACAAAATAAACTCCTCTAAAGAAAGACATTGAGTGTATGCATCTAAAAAATTCATGATGCACACATCCAAGGGTAACTATGGGTATGCTTGAGTAAGAGTAGAAGAGATCACCTATTTAATTGTCATTGGGCCAGCCTCCTTGACAAGCCTTAAACATGGGTCCAAAAAAGGAGACATGTCTAGGTCATCGGACTTTAGTAATTTATAATACTTGAATGTTTAAGACTCCTACAACTAGCATAAGGTCGAAGTAATTTGGGGTCAAACACAAGGATTGGAAGACTAGCACTTTAGAACTTAAGTTTTACTTGTCTAAGCATGTCAAAAAGTCGAAGGATAAGGTTTGATGTAACGAGAAAGAATTATAAAGAATCAAACTAAAAACATATCTCCAAAGGGAGTTACCAGAAGGATTAAGGGTTTGGGGTTTAGCAATTTTTATGGAAGTTTTTATATAAAGGAGAACAAGGAGATAAGATATCTTCAGAGTATAGCACGAAGAAAGAAAACGTCAACGTAACAAGCGACGATGGCTTACATCCTACACCTTCTTCTCTCAAAGAAGGTGCCAACCAACCATGCACTAAATTCCCTCTCTCAAGGGTACGGAGCATGGATTAGAGATGAAAGATAGGCCGGGGCAGCCCTGATTCTAGGTACTCTCGTACACCCGAATCAGACCAAGCTCTAGAGTTTATGACATCCCTCTCTCAAAGGAGTCAAAATAGGAAACATGATTCGATAGCTATTCAAAAGCATGATCCAGAAAGAAGAGACTAGAACTCAGTAAAGAAATCATCCAACAAAAAGAAGCCATACATAGAACAATATGACATAAACTCCACAGATTCCAATAATCATAAAGAGATATAAAGGTTTAGCTACAATGCTGTAATTAAAGGAAAGTAAGCACTGAAAAAGGGAAGATAGGTTTTGGTTTCCCTGATTTAGGAGATTGAAGTACATAGTGGCATATACTTAAGATAATGTCAACCCGGTACCAGGTAGGGGCGCTATCGGGATATGACCATGTTAGGTCATGAACCGTGATGGGTAAGGGGCATATCGGGATGGGACCCTCTACCCGATATGGTCGTGTTAAGCTGCTGGACGTGTCGAGCTGCAACAATGATGGGTAGACTATATCGGGTTAGTTACCGTGTCAGGTTAGGATACATATCTAGTAAACATTATCTTAAGGTTCTCAGGTTCCTCGTATCGGGTATAGGTGGGCGAGCCGTCTCGGGTTGACACCCAGGTAGGGACCTGACATGTTGAAGTAGCTCTGAGGGTTATGTCACACTGCTTGCTTCTAGTGGAACGGTTTCTAAGTGAATTCCTCCCATCTCTCTCAGGTTGGGGGTGTGCTCACCTAGTATCACTCGACAGACTCTGAAACTCGACACACTAGCTCCTATGCTCTAAGAGCTAGCTCTCGTAGGGTCCGATCGTCCCATCGTAGGCTTATAACTGCTATTTATAGGCAATGAGATGATGGGTGTTGTGACTTTCATTGGACCATGTGTCCTTCGTCTGTGTCTCTTTCCTCGTAGCTTTGGGAGGGGTCGATATGTATGTCGCCCATCATGTGTTTTGGGCGATCAATCGTGTCGGGCGATGAGTGCATCACACACAACTGTGGAGGGTTAGGATCTTGGCGGGCTACTTCTCTAAGGGGTAGCCATATCGTGTAATTGATGTCATCAGCTGGGTGAACTGAGATGAGCAAGGCACCCTGTCAGGTAAAGAGATGCAGTGGCAAGGGCTCCTGCGTGACACACCCGTGTCGGGTTGCTGTCGTATCGAGCAACAATTGTGATGGGTAGGAGGGTGTGTTGCTTCGAGCGCTACTAGGCTGGGATGGGTACTTCATTGCTGATGAGCCTGAAGGCCCCATTAATGCTCTTTTGGTGGAAAGATAAGAGAAATTCTACAAAGGATGGGAAATATTATCAGGGGCATAGTGGGCATTATTTCTTTACAACATATATGATAAAACTAATAGGAAGTTAGTTTGGAGGCTATTTTGATAGTAAAATATAAGCTCTAGCAGCCATAAAATAGGTGTTGTCAACTCCCCCAAACTTAGCATTTTGATTTTCCTCAATCAATCTATACTTATTATAAAACTTTTTATTTGCGGTACCTTTCAAACCAAGGCGTAGTCTTCAGACAAAGGGTTAAGTGGATCTTTGGAATGTCATGAAGAAAATTATGTCTGACCACAGACAATGGACTTTATTTTTCTTGACTTATTTAAACAAAAATTTTCTCCCCAGCTTTTGTGAGACTTTGGTGCATGATTTTTGAAGTTAGCTTTCACACCAAACTGCTCGAATCTTGGGAGTGGAAGGTGGGGTTTTCGGGAAGGCTTAAGGATTTTGGATTTTTCTTTCTTCCCATTGATCCATCCAAATACAGGTCCACTAATGAGAAAGTGGTCCCTGTAGTCCAGGACAGTTGGCTTTAGAGTAGTGATTTCACATCCTATGTACCACTACCCCAGATCTACCATGCCTAAAGATGGGTACCTTTGGGAAGACAAGTGTGTGTGTATTTTGGGCACAACTCTCACGATTTTATTCTCTCTCATAAGGCTTTCATCTCTTTTCAGGATTTTGATGGGTAGGGGAAAAAGGAGTTTACTACTTGGGCAGCTTTTTCCTTCACATGCACATCTCTTAGCTGGAACAAGATTATTTTTCAAAGTTGGCATAGAAAAGTTATAGCCTTTGTTGTTTAAGACTATGTTTTTAAGAGAGCATAGAAGAAATGTACACCACCTTAGGCATAGAGAGAACAAGCTGGAAGAAGTTGTACCAAATATTTACCATAAAGTAATTTTTACAATTTTGAGAAACAGGCAGTTGTGTATATATTGTGTATGTATTGCTTTCTATCAAAAATTTATGTACATGTATACATGGAGTATGATGAGGGGAGGGAAGGAAAGGGAAAGAAGGAGAAAATTTTAGAGTACCTCCCTCACTGATGCTATGGAGCCCCCCCAAACTTACCCCACACTCTATCCCAGAGTAGTGAGGTAAATAGGAAAGGGTAGGAATAGATCAGTGACGGTTCAGTGGATGCGTGCGCCATCAACAGATAAGAGCTCCATGACATATTCTCCTCGTTGGCTATGGTAGTCAAGGTCACGAAGCTTCTCAAGCATTTTCCTTAGGGCTGCTACACTGTATATCCAGTATATCACGTAAACTCTGCAACCATTTGATAGGGGGACCTGTTGTGGACTGCGGTGGTAGAATTGGAGATCATGCCAGGTTGCCGCCAAATTTTCAAGATAAGGCTGCATCAAGGACACCACCTCGGTATATTATTTTCTTACCAGTCATTCGAGGGGTGTTGCTGGCGCAGATGCACACTCTATCTTCTAGTCGCTGTTGGCATCTGAGCTATTGTAGAATAAACCATCACGAGTACATGTGTATATCATGACGAGTGTCCAATGATTGTCATGCAGTATAGGAAGAAACATTATGCACGACAAACGCTTTTTGGTTTCAAGCTGGAATAGCTGGCGTGCTCCCATTTCATCAACTAGGCATAGATCGTTGAACATAATCAGATGGGTGATGTAGGGCTGTCCAATCTTCTTTTGTAAGATAGGGATGTAAGATGATGCCACCATCATAGCTAAACACCTGCCAACTTTGACTAGGTCTGGTAGATCGTTGAGGGGGATTACTGCATTATCTTTCTCATAGATGATGTCTGCAGTGTTAGAATAAGGAAGTTGTAGAAGTATTTGATTGACCTGTTCCTGAGATAAAGAATTGTGGCAGAATAGTCAAAATTGCCAATGACAGAGTCATAGATGATGGGCGCGGTAGAAGCGCCTTCAGTGGAGAGTAAGGCTCACACATGCTCTATCTGCTTGCCTGTCCTGAAGACGTCGGAGGAGCCTTTGACCTCTGTTCTTGGAGGACTGCTGGGTGGCGAAGAGTGGGAATCAGAATTAGAATCAACGTCTGTCTCCAGCAGATCCTCTGGAAGCTCTAGATATTGGAAATTGTGCTTGTCTTTTATCAACAACAATGCATAAATGCTCTTGAGATGATAGAAATTTGTGTCCTGGAGCTTCCGTATATATCTGAAGTTGTTTATCAGCTCTATGGTGCGTAAGATGATGAAGGTGCTATTTTTGCTCCCTAGATCTTCTTGAAATGGGAAGTCCTTGATCCCGTAGAAGTTCCAGACACCGTTGTGGCTTCAGATACCTTGTTTGATGACCTGGTGGAGACACAGAGGTAGGAGCCTGAGGTTGATGTCTTCAGGGTGGAGGAAGATGTGCTTTAGGTGGGGGACCTCCATGCTGCAATAGCTGAGCAAGGTAATGTTGTGGGAGCAGAGGTCAGCTACACAGAGGATCCAGTACCCCCTATGCTTGTGGGGGGCCAGCACTAGGTCAGGGTTGTGCTCTTATACATGCTTCAACATATCAACCATCGACTGTGTGTTATCCGCCCCTACTAGTACTCGCCTGGATAAGGCTGGAGTGGCATTGTAGATCGACTGTCGACCTATATTGAGCATGATATTCTCGATCATGGCGCCTTCCAGGAATTTGAATAGAATCTTCCCTATGACGACTTCTGAGCAGAACATTCCTGTGAGTGCTTGCCATCGCATAGAGAAGTATCCATTGCTCTAGAGGATGGCTTCTTCTTCTATCTGTGACCTTAGGACCATGTTCAATAGTTGTTGGTCCCAGATCGTCAAATAGCTGATGGCGTGCCTGTCGAAGTCTTCCATCTTGAAGACTGGAATCTCAGACGGTGCAGAGTACACATCAGCCGCTGAAGTCTTCACTCTTGGGGGTTGCTCAACAAGTGAGCTATATAGATCACCTCCTTCTCCCTGAGAGGAATCACCCACTAGGCCTTCAGACATATCTTCTTCTACTTCAGTTGGCTCTAGTGGCTGTGGAGGGGTAGAAGTGTCAATTCTACGGGTACTCCCTTACTTTGTGAGGCCCCATCGATGGTTTTGTTGGTTGTATCCTACTCAGGCATTGTTGAGGGCCAGCTGAAATCGAAGGAGGATGAAAAACTGGAGGAAGAAGGTGATGATGATGGTGGAGAGGAGGGTGCCGGTGGTGAAGGCGATCTCTGGGAACACCTTGAGTGATGGCGGGTATCCCTCTCGTCGAGCCTTTGCTCGATAGCATCTAGGCATTGGAGCACCACTTACATCATGTTGTTCATTACTTCTAGTTGGCTGGGGAGACCAACTAGGGTCAGCATTTGACACTCCCGTTTGCCCAGCTGTTGTTGGAAGACCTAAAACTTATGGGTTAGGGAAGCAAAAATAGCATTGTGGTTGTATGTTACCTCCCACAAGTTTTCAAACTCGAAGCTGAAGGATTGCCGTAACGATGAAGGGACTACTGATTGGATTTGACTCCTTGTGTGACTCCTCATGTTGGTGGCATAGCCCATAGAGTGTGCATCATCTGTTACAGCTGAGTCCACCAAGATGGTACGTGAGGACGTGTCCTCCAGGAATGGTGTGGGAACCTTTGTGTCCTCTATCTCTTTAGTGTGGGGTCGTGGAGAAGGTGGCGAAGTGGACAGTTGTTGATCGAATACCCAACTCTCTGCTTCCTCCTTCATGGTAACCGCTGACATCATGGGTGGCGGTGTTGGGGTCTACTGGATAGACCTGAGCTCGGCATCTAAGAGCTCAATGAACACCTCATCGCTATTGCGAGAGGTATCCGACCGCACCAAGGGGGTGGTTATAGCCTCTGCAATTACTGGTAGGGCTGAAGCTTGCATTGGCATGACAACTGCTTCTACGACGATGACTGGTGTGGCAGCCTCAATTGTGTCGACGACCTCCATAATGGTCAACACTTCTTCTGTAGCCATGGCGGGCAATTTTGTGGTTGCCACAGCTAGTTCAGTGGTGATAGTAGCAACCACTAGAGTAGTAGCTACTGGTTCGGCGGTGGTGGTGATCGGTGAGTCATCGAGGATGACCATCGATGACTTGTCATGTCGAGCTTCCGTTGGTGTGGGCCTCCCTGTGGCGGCCATCCTTTCTTAGATGGCCATTGTGGCGGTGTAAGCTACATCGACGGTCAGATCTTGGACCTCTACCATCATGAAGACCAACTTTTCTACATCATAGTTGACATAGTTTGGGAGGGGTAGAAGGATATTGGTCCTTACAAACTTATAGAAGAGGCGACGACCCTCCTTGATGATGTTCACCCTGGTGAAGAACTTTATATCTATCTTGTCGTTGCCCCTGGTTCATGATAGGATGAGTGGCTCCTTCAGGTACCCAAGCCTGGACGCTATTAGGTTGATGACTCCTCCCATGTATTCCTTAGTGGCGTCCTTTATCAGATGTAGACAATTGAGTAGGAAGCGCCCCAAGTTGATCGGCTTGCCTGCCATTATATACCAGATAGGGTGCAGCTCTCCAGTGTAAAGGTTGCTCATCTCATATTTACTAAAGAGTAGGCTCACCATGATCTTGTGGACTATCCTCAAAAAGCAGGAGTGATCCACCGCCACTTTGCTTCCTGGATTGAAGGAGGAATCGCTCATCAGTTCTTCCATAGCCTGACTGGGTCAAAGCCGTCGCTGTCACTAATTTAGGCCTCATTATTGAGCAGTTCTCACTCAACCTCATTGGAGGAAAAGATCTCATTGAACAGCTTCTGTGTTATCTCATGCTCTACACTGTCGAGGCACCCTTACAGCCTATCCGCTTTGTCATACCTTTTACTTTCCTCCGACATGTTTCAAACTCGACAGAGGGAGAAGATGAATTCCTTTGTCAGCTCAGTGTAGGAGTGAGAGAAGCTGAAATAGATCTTCTGGAGTCTGACAAATTCCAGGACATTCTCCAGCCTATCGAAGGTGCCGATCTATCGGAAGGATGCAAGGTGGCAGAACCGGATTGGGCAGTAGAATTTTACTGCCAACCCATTATAACGCATCTGGTGTTATTCATCCCTTGGCACGAAATGCCCTGGCGAGTGGGATAGAACCTCAGTTCTGTCGTCATGGTCGGGATTGCAGTTGCTTCTACTCAGGGTCACTTCTCGGCCTCAGGGGGCCCAACTGTTGCTGGGTTGGGGCATTTTTGCCCGAAGGTGGCTTCAACTATGGCCTCGGGGTTGATCCTCTGACCCTTCTCATCAACCTGAATGACAGTCTCCTTAGTGAGTGCCATCTTTTGAAAAGATAAGATAACTAAAAAGATAAGATAAGGAAATTAAGTCAAAACTCTATCTGCTTGATACTCAGGGTTGGTTATAACTGAGAGTTAGTAAAAAGGTTGTTGCCCGGTATGGGTTAGGTGATACCCACAAAAATCAGTATCAGTTTGTAAAATATCGACGCCGGGCTAAGGTAAAACCTTTAGAAATACTGCCGCGCGATACATAAGTGCACAATATACTAAGAAACCCAACATGCTCTTTAAACGATACTCAAAATAAACTAATATCAGGAAGAAAGGAAAATGATGCGCTGGTAAAGTCGGCAGCAAAGGAACATAATATGATCTAAGCGATACGTCGCACAACACTTGTGGAGTATCAGGTAGCTCAGATTAACTTGGTCTACATGATAAGGATGCACGATAAACGTGTCGCACAACAGATGAAAGCACAACAAGCTCTCTAAATGATAAGGTCACCGACACGCACTTAAAGACTTACCCGACAGAGATGCACGGTTCATTGTGTCACACAATACCAGTGTCACATACCTATGTAGCGTGGCATAGATAAAAACTCAATACAAAATAAGTGATAGGAAAATCTATACCCTTGACGCAATAACCGAAAAACCCAATACACTTTTTAAGGCTTTGCCCGATACGGGCAAGAACACAACATGGAATGCATGATACATACTAAGCGTTATCAGAGCACGATATGGATGGGCGATATGGTCTATACATAGGTTTACATGACACCGGTTATTACCTTGTCGGGCACGAAGATGGTGAACACAACATGAAAGGTCAGTAGGCTAGGAAACTGACATGGGAGTGAAGATAGTAGGAGGTTGCACGATATGGGAGTTAAAACTTTGGTAACTTTGGTAACTCAACACGGTTAATCTTGAGCTGCTATATATAGTCGTCCACGAGTGGGGTTAAAAGATAAAAATAGAGACACGTGTCGCACATGCATGTGAATATCCTTCCAAAGCAATCTAAAACCCATCTAATCATGTCGTGTCACGAGGCTTTTGAGAAGGTAGTGTATCGCCCGAAACGTGTGTCGGGCGGTACGCGTGTTGCCCATTATGCAATGCCCTGCGTGTCCCTTGCATGCCATGAGTATGCACGATATACACGTCGTGCGGTACATGTGAAATCTGATCAACGCTCTGGGTGAGATACCTGCCCAACACATCTCTACAAAGTCAGCTAACTTCAAAGATTTGGACACGCGATACATTTGGGCGATATGGGTTGGCCGACACAATGATCCGGTATGCAGACCATGAGCAATGAGTTGGGACATCGTGCATGCCCAACATGCTTGAAATCAAAGAACTATAAGAACTTATTAAGGACAAAAATCAAATTAAACGATGATTAATATGTAAAACATCACTGGCTTAAGTGTGAACCTCAGCCTCAGCTAGTATTATACACCAAGGCAATAAAACTAAGTCAGTGGCCCAGAAAATGTGAGAGTCTATACGCATGGTGCGGGCACAATCTGGGGCTTTATTACAATGAGAGTGTTCATAACGTTCTTTGTAGGAAAAGGTAATAACATCCTATCCCAGGAAAATGAAAGCTCGGGCTACCTCCCAAGGAGCACTATGGTTTCTGTCGTTATCTCGACATCTTCAAATCTTGCTATGCATCTTCGATAGGTGCAACTTCGACATCATCCAGGGGCAACTCATACCTACTTATGGAAGCTCCATCTTCGTAGAACCTTTTTACTTAGTGTCCGTTGACTGGGAAGACCTTCATGAGATCATCTTTATCGTAAAACTCCATCATTCCTAATGGGCACATCTTCACTACCACAAACAGTCTTGACCATCGAGTCTGCAATTTCCCTGGAAAGAGCCGAATAGAAGATTTAAATGACAAAACTTTACCACCTTCCTTGATGTATTTCTTTTGTAGGTGGGAATCATGCCAGAATTTTGTCCTCAACTTGTAGATTCTTGCATTCTCATAGGCATAAGCCTAAGCTCTTCAAGTTCTTGGAGCTGGAGGAAACTCTTCTTTTTGGCTAGGGACAGATCCATATTGAGATGTTTAATGGCTCAGAATGCCTTGTTCTCTAACTCAAAGAGTAGATGACATGCTTTCCCGTATATCAGACGATAAGACGTGGTGCTGAGCGACATTTTGTATGCTATCCTGTATGCCCAGAGAGCATCATCTAGCTTGGCTGACCAATCTTTCTAAGACTTTTTGACTATTTTCTCCAGGATCTATTTGATTTGATGGTTAGAAACTTCAACTTGACCAGATGTCTGTGGATGGTATGGTGTGGAAACTTTTTGTCGAATGCCATATCTATGCAAAAATGACTCAAATTTTCTCTTAGCAAAGTGAGCTCCACCATCACTAATAACTGTTCTTAGTACTCCAAACTTTGGGAAGATGATCTTAGTGTGAAATGTTTTATAACTTTCTTAGCATCACAGGTGGTAGTGGGTATGGCTTTTAACCACTTGGAGACGTAATCCACCACAAAGGTCCCATGTAGTATATCCCCCATACGTCTAAGATTTTCAATTCAATGCATTCAGACATGGGCATCTCATTCCTACAGGAAATATTCCCGATTCTTTGACACTTGTTGCAGGAATTGACAAAGGCATGAGCATCCTTAAAAAGAGTGGGCTAATAAAAGTTGGACCGGAGAACCTTGGTCGCGGTCTTTTTAGCATCCAAGTGCCCTCCATAGGGGGAGGAGTGACACTCAAACAAGATCTTTGGGGCCTCATTCTCGGGTATACACCTCCTATATAGGCTATCGGTGCAACACCTGAACAACAGAGGGTCATCCCATTAATAATTCTTCAGATCGGAGAAGAACTTCTGATTGTAAGACATTTCTGGGGGTTGTTATTTGCAGGCTAGATAGTTACAGAAATCAACATACCATGGACCTTCAGGATTGGCCATCTGGGCAACATAGATTGGCTTATCAACATAGCTTTCATTGATCGACAACAGGTGGTCGTCCTCCACCCTAATCCTCAAAAGGTGGTCGGCGATCATGTTCTCAGAACCTTTCTTGTCTATTATCTCATGATCAAACTCCTATAGCAACAATGTCCGAGGCAACAACCTAGGCTTAGCATCTTTCTTTTGCATTAAATATTTGATTGCTTCATGATCGGTGTGAACAATCACCTTAGAACCCATAAGGTAAGATCAAAACTTATTAAATGTACATACAATTTCTAGTATTTCTTTTTCAATGGTGGTGTAGTTCATCTGTGCTTCGTCTAATGTTTTACTATCATAGAAGATCACATGGTGCTTTTTATCTTTCTTTTGCCCAAGGACTGCACCTATGACAAAATCACTAGCATCACATAAGCTCAAAGGGAAGATTCCAGTCAGGAGACCAAAGAATGGGTGCAGAGACCAAAGCATCCTTCAAAGTGGAGAATGCTATTAGGCACTCATATCTGTGAAATCAAATTCCACATCCTTCAACAACAGATTTGACAAAGGATTCACAATCTTCGAGAAGTCCTTGATAAACCTTTGGTAGTAATTGGCATGTCCCAAGAAACTTCTGACTCCTGTTACAGATGTGGGTGGAGGAAGCTTTGCTATCACCTCCACCTTAGATTGGTCAACTTCAATGCCTTTACTGGACACCTTATGTTCCAGAACTATCCCTTCTTGTACCATAAATGGCACTTTTCCCAATTAAGGGTGAGACTCTATTCTTCACATATCATCATTACCAAAGACAAGTTATTCAGGAAATCATCAAAAGAGCTACCATAAACACTAAATTCATCCATGAAGACTTTCATCTTATCTTCCAAGAAGTCTGTTAATATTGCGTTCATGCACCGCTGAAAGGTTACAGATGCATAGCAGAGCCCAAAGGGCATTCTTCTAAAAGTAAAAGTTCCATAAATGCATGTGAATGTAGTCTTCTCCTGATTGTCCAGGTGAATGGGGATCTGATAGAACCCTGAATACCCATACAACTAGTAAAAGTAAGAGTGGTGGGCCAGGTGCTTAAGCATCTGGTCAATAAATGGGAGAGGGAAGTGGTCCTTACGGGTGGCAACATTCATCATTTGGTAATCTATACACATCCTCCAACCAGTGACAAGCTTGGTGGCAACTTTGACTCCATTATCTCCCTTGATCAACATTATGCCTCCCTTCTTTGGAACTACCTAGATGGGGCTCACCCACATGCTGTCACTAATGGTGTAAATGATTCCCACATCACAAAGCTTCACAACTTCCTTTATGACCACCTCTCGTAGCTTCTCATTCAGCTTTCATTGTGGCTGGACGTAAGACTTACAATTTTCTTCTAGATGGATCTTGTGCATACACACAAAAGGGCTGATCCTCCTTAGGTCTCCAATCAAGTAATCTAGGGCTTTCCTCTGTAGCTTTAGCTCCACAAGCAACTGTTCCTTCTAACTGTCATTCAACTCAGAGTTGATGATGACAGGGTTCATCCTTTCTTCATCCAAGAAATAGTAATCCAAACCTTTCAGCAAAACCTTCAACTTGGGTGGGGTCTTCTCTTCTTATTCTTCGATGGGATCGCTTCGTAGGGCAACATACATCACTATCTTCATTGGGCCTTCTGCTTCAGATAGATCTTTAGCTTCTAGAAATGCCAGCAGTTCCTTCACTTCTGGGTCCTCGACCACCTGTGCTTTTCCAGCTAAAGCAGTGGGTCTACCATAACCTTTTCTTCCCTTAATTCATTGCAAAGCTGCTGAAAGCTTTTGACGAAATAAGATGACTCAAAGAATGAGGGGGCTTTCATACAATCACAGATGTTGAAGTCGATGTGTTCTCCTCCAACTCTGATTATTATCATACCTGCCTCCACGTCAATGAGTGCTCTACCAGTTGCAAGGAAGGGTCGCCTGAGGATAATGGGGAAGCTAGGGTCTTCCAAAGTGTCGATCAAATGATGTCATAGGGTATAAAGAACTGACCAACTCTAATGGGCACATCTTCGACCACTCCAACCGGTCTGGTGAAGGTATGATCTACAAGCTGAATTCTCATATTGGTACTCACTATATCGGTAAGTCCTAACCTCTTTGTAAGGGACAGGGGCATTAAGCTAATACTTGCTCCCAAATCTGCTAGACCTTTATGGGTCATGTTGTCCCCAACTTGAAAGGGGATGACAAAAGTCCCATGGTCTTTCTTCTTAGAAGGCATACTTGACTTGACAAAAGAACTGGACATTTGTGCTAGCTTCACGGTTTCAACATCTTCTCCTCTTTTCTTTCTCGAGATCAAGTCTTCCAAGAACTTTGCATAGGTGGGCATCTCCTCGATAGCATCCAAGAATGGGATGTTGAGGTGCAAGTTCTTTACTACATCCATGAACTTCTGTACCTCGTCTTCAACTTTGCCATTACCAACTTGTGTGGGAAGGGTAAGAGAGGTGCTTACCTATTCAGACTCTCCTCAGAAGTTGCATCGTCATCTCCTCTAGCTGTTACTTTCTTCAGCTTCATAGGAACTTCTCCTGATATTTTGGCGATTACATCCTCAATTGGTGCTGATGCCTCTATTGCTCTCTTCTCAACTGCTAGCTACACCACTGTGCCTGACCATAAGATGGCCATCTTTGCAGTTTTGTTCCCACACAGATTCACCTCGCTGCTAGAGGGGAATCTCCCTACTTGGTGGTTGATACTCTGGACTAGGCTTGCCAGTTGCTAGTCAATCTATTTGTTGTGCTGCTGGAGCTCTCATATCTGAGTGGAAAAACCTCCCATCTGTTGTTGCATCAAGTTGAGAAAAGTCGCGCTGTCCACAAATTTTTTGTGTAGCTTTTCATCTGGCTCCCCACAAGTGACGCAACTTCTCACTACCTCTTGCCAGATTTACCCTTATATCCTTGCTCCTTCAAGGTTTGGGTGTCGGTTACTATCTTGTCCAGCTTAGCCGCCAATGCCTCCATCACCTTTGATTCTCCAGGAGTGGTGTGGCTTGTTGACTCTATGCCGAACTCACGATCTTGCTGATTTGTGGCCATATTGTCTATAATTTCTCTGGCCCTTTGAGCACTGAGTCCCAAGAAATCACTACAAGCTGTAGTATTTAGGGACTTCCTTTCTCTGATGCACAACCCATTATAGAAAGTAGTGATCATCTTGGGCTAAAAAAACCATGGTGTTGGCACTCCCTTTGATAGCCTTGGAACCTCTCCCAGGTATCATGCAGGTGCTCTGATACTTTCTATGAGTACCTTGTTATCTTGTTTTGGCATTTGATCGTTCTCTCTATAGGGAAGAACTTGGCGATAAATACATTGGCTAGATGTTCCCAATCGGGGAGGCTTCCATCTTATAGACTTATATACCACTCCAAAGCTTTGTCTCTTAGAGAGAAGGGAAAGCACTGGGTGTAGATGTGAGATATTGGGACCTTGTTGATATTAAAAGTCTTGCAAGTCCTCTTGAACATTGTAAGGTGGTTGTACGAGTTCTCTTCAATGGTGTTCCCTCCAAACCAGTTGTGTTGCAGCAACCGGAGGAAAGAGGGCTTCAACTCAAAGTTGGCAACATTGAGTGGTTGCTCAACTACCAGATTCCTCTCTTCGTTTGCCCTGAATTGAATAAAAGAGTGCAGGGACCAAGCTTCGAGAGCTTGCTCAACCATGGCTTGTCAGACACAAGGATGGCTCAAAGAGGTGAAGAAGTACCTAAAAAGAAGGAAGTGTGAAAGTGTGAGTGGGTTGTATAAATCATGTGTAGTAAATATTTGCAATATTATATGCATATATACAAGTCTTAACGTGGGTCCAAAAAAGGAGACATGTCTAGGTCATCATACTTTAGTAATTTATAATACCCGAATGTTTAAGACTCCTAAAACTCGCACAGGGTTGAAGTAGTTCAGGATCGAACACAAGGATTGGAAGAATAACACTTCAGAACTTAAGTTTTACTTGTCTAAGCACATAAAAAAGTCGAAGGATAAGGTTTGATGTAATGAGAAAGAATTATAAAGAATCAAACTAAAAACCTATCTCCAAAGGGATTTACCAGAAGGATTAAGGGTTTGGGGTTGAGTAGTTTTTATGGAAGTTTTTATATAAAGGAGAATGAGGAGACAAGACTATCTTTGGAGTATAGCATGAAGGAAGAAAACCTCATCGTAACAAGCGGCGACAACTTACATCCTGCACCTTGTTCTCTCAAAGAAGGTGCAAACCAACCATGCTCTAAATTCCCTCTCGCAAGGGTATCAAGAGTGGACTGGAGTGGAAAGATAGACTGGGGCAGCCCTGATTCTGGGTACTCTCGTACACCCAAATCTGACCAAGCTCTAGAGTTTACAACATCCCTATCTCAAAGGAGTCAAAACAAGAAACACGATTCGATAGCTAGTCAAAAGCGTGATCCAGAAAGAAGAGACTAGAACTCAGATGCTATAAAGAAATCATCCAACAAAAAGAAGCCATACACATAATAGTATGAGATAAACTCCATAGATTCCAATAATCATAAAGAGATATAAAGGTTTTTTCACAATGCTGTAATTAAAGGAAAATAAATACTAAAAAAGGGAAGATAGGTATCGGTCTCCCTGATTTAGGAGATCGAAGTACATAGAGGCATACAGATAATGTCAACCCAATACCGGGTAGGGGCCCTATCGGGATACGACCATGTCAGGTTCTTGACCGTGTTGGGTCATGAACCATGATGGATAAGGGGCATATCGGGATGGGACCCTCTACCCGACATGGTCGTGTCGAGCTGGTGGCCGTGTTGGGCTGCAATTGTGATGGGTAGACCATATCGGGTTGGGTACCATGCTGGGTTAGGATACATATCGGGTAAACATTATCTTAAGGCTCTCAGGTTCCTCATGTCAAGTATAGGTGGGCGGGCCATCTCAGGTTGATGCCCAGGTAGGGACCTGACATGTTGAAGTAGCCTTTAGGGTCATGTCACACTGCTTGATGCTATCAGAATAGTTTCTAAGTGAACTCCTCCCATCCCTCTCGGTTGGGGGTGTGCTCTCCTAGTATTGCCTGACAGACTCTGGAACTCGACGCAGTAGCTCCTATGCTCTAAGAGTTAGCTCTTGTAGGGTCTGGCCGTCCCATCGTAGGCTTGTAGCTGCTATTTAAGGGCAGTGAGCTGATGGGCATTGTGGCTTTTATTGGACCACGTGTCCTTCATCCGTGGCTCTTTCCTCATGGCTTCAGGAGGGGTCGATATGTATGTTGCCCGACATGTATGTCGGGCCATCAATAGTGTTGGGCGGCGAGTGCATTGCGTACTGCTGTGGTGGGTTAGGATCTTGGCAGGCTGCTACTCCAAGGGGTAGCCATATCATGTAATCGACATCATTGGCTGGGCAAACCATGATGAGCAAGGAACCTTGTCGGGTAAAGAGCTGCAGCGGCCATGGCTCCCACATGCCACACCCGTACCAGGTTATTGTTGTAAGGCAGCAACCGTGATGGGTAAGAGGGTGTGTCACTTCGCGCGCTACTGGGACGAGACATGTACTTCATTGCTAATGGGTCTGAAGGGCTCACTAATGCTCTTTTTGTGGAAAGATAAGAGAAACTCTACAAAGGATGGGAAATATTATCAGGGGCATAGTGGGCATTTTTTCTTTACAACATATATGATAAAATGAAGAGGAAGTTAGGTTTAGAGGCTGTTTTGATAGTATAATATAAGATCTAGCAGCCATAAAATAGGTGTTGTCACTCCTCTTCATCATAGGATATTGTGCCGCCTTGGTCAATGAAACTTCCTTGGTATGCTCCATGATGTCCACTTCCAATGTTTTCCTTTTTGTACCTTTTTCATCAAATGATCCATGTCTAGAAATGGCTTCCCTAGAAATAGAGATGCCTCTCCTTATATATGCTGTAACTTGTGAGATTGTTCTTTCTCCTCAACTATTTGTGCAGAATCAGGCATCCTGATTTCAAACGGTCATCCTTGATACCCAGTGTAAATCTTTCTCTGCCCATCTCTAGGATCATATGTATTGTAGCTTGAAATGGCCTCCATAAGAGTAGTTGATTTACATGATCATCTTGCATCTCCATAACCACAAAATCTACTAGAAATACAAATTTGTCCACCTTGATAAGAACATCTTCACAATACCATATGGCCTAACCACTGAATTATTTTCTAAATGTATGGTTGTATTACTCTTCCTGGACTCCTTCAACCCAAATCTCTTGAAAGTGGTCAAGGGAATGAGATTAATTATTGCCCTTGAGTCGCATAGAGCTTCCCCAAACTTGGTCTTCCTGATGTAACATGGTATGTCTAAACAACTTGGATATTGCCTCTTCTGTGATAGTCTCCTATGAATGAGGGCACTGAATTCCTCCCACAACACCACTACATCTGAATGTCTATCCTCCTCTTTTTATTGGTTATGTCCTTCAGAAACTTTCCATAAGATAAAATATGCTCTTTTGCATAAGTAAGAGGGATGTTGACATGAAGTTTTCAGAAATTATGCAGAAACTTCTAAAATTGTTGGTCAACCTTTGTAGCCTTCAAACTATTTGGAAACAGTGCTGGAGTCACCAACTTCGTTTGATGAGGTGGGATATATGCCTCTTTCCTGGTCTCCCTTGGCTCCTTAGATTCTTCTTAAACTTCTTTCTCATGTGATGTGGTGTCTGGCTCAACTGAATAAATAGTCAACACTGGGTTTGTGTCCTATGCTATATTCTTTTCCTTAGGGACTGTCCTCTTTTCATTCAACAATTTCTTCCCACTACGTAGCAACACTGCCTTCACCTGTTGGTTTCCATACAATATATCAACATTCCCTGGGAATCCCTACTGGTTGGGTTTCTTTAAGGAAGCCACTTCTACTGCTATTTGTGAGATCTATTTTTGTATGCTATGGATCTGTGCACCTTAATTCTATAATCCCATCTATTTTTGTCCAATGATCACCTCATTTTGACTAACCAACTTGCCTAGAAAGTCTTCAATGCGGTCTATCTTACTGGGACCCCTGTCCTACTTCTGTGCACCACCCTGCTGTGGCTTGTCCTATTACGCTTGAGACGGGTCCCGCTGAAAGTTGATTGGGATCCTTCCAAGAGAAATCTAGACCCTTCCTCCAAGAGTAGTCATTGCTACCCCTGTAGTTCTTCTATTTCATATACATGCATTCCTCTTCCTCTCTTACAGAGGAATTTCTTGCTTTCTGATCTAATTTCTATGCAATTTTGTCCAACTTCTTAGGTAATGTCTAAATGACCTTAGACTCTCCAATGATCTTAATAGATGTTGGAACTTCTCTTTCCTCACCCCATGACTAGTTTTAGCCATGTTCTTTAATATTTCATGACACTTGGTTACTTTATTTTTGAGTAGAATCCTGACCCTGTGCTGTCTAGTAAAGTTCTTTCTCCTTTGTGCAGCCCATAGAAGAAGGTCTTGGCTTGGCCGTAGAGGTCAATCCCATTGATGTGAGACCTTTCTCAACATGTTTTAGAATTTCTCCCTTGCTTCCGTATACGACTCTTTGCCTTATGCTCAAAATTATAGATATTCCCAACTAGCTCATTCATTTTCTGGGACAAAAAATAGCGTTCAAAGAAGACATCAATCATCTTGTCCCATGTTTCTATGGACTCTGGCGGCAGGCTAAGAAACCATGATCTTGCATTATCTTCCAGTGAAGAAGGAAACAACTTCAAATATATCACTATCGTTGGAACCCTATCAATATTCACCATATCACAACTCTCTACAAAGTTGTTGTTGTGTGCCATTGGGTCTTCCATGCTATGACCATGGAATGCTTGTGATTTCACCAGTGCTACCAGCCCTGGGTCTATCTTATAAATGCCCATATTGATGGTCTACTTTTTATTGGCCCCAACAGAAGAAGCCTTGATCTTCTCCCAAACAGTCTTCTCTTCAACTACTGGAGTACCGTCACCCATTTTTGGCTGTTATGGTTGAGTAGCCTGTGATGGTGGAGTCTGGATTAGTCCTCCTACAAAACTACAATATTCCTGTTCTCTACGTGATAATTCCTCCTGGAATATACTCTATGGAGTTGATCCTTTAAAATCATTTGCTTTGGTCTAAACCATACAATAACACCTAAAATTAATAAAATCAATGTGGGAAATGGATACTTGTGATTGAATATATATTTTGAATTCAGCTTAGAAATAGTAAAAAATAAATTATAATTCATGGACTAGAGTGGTCGGTCACAACATTCACAGTACTGGAGTTACTGTTTCCTTGGCAACAATGCCAAAAACTTGATGCACATAAATTACACGTCTAAAATGAAACCACACATATCAGAGTAATATAGGACCAAAAGAGGCCAAGATATCAAACACAGGGAAATGAACTTCAGAGACTACTACTAACTATGACTCAATCAAGTAGACTTATTAAAAAGATGATTGGTTTATTAATTTGATTATTGCAAGAAGTAAAACTAAATTAATTGGGTTATGTTCAAAGATGGAATGGATTCTTTAGGATAACAGTTTTACTACATTTCACATTACAAATAACATCAATTTATTAATATTAATTCCTCCTAACCCTGGAAAAGGGACCTATAGCAAGAATTACCCACTTTTGCAGTGTAATTCACTACCTAATCTAATATAAACCCCAATCTCATAGTGATTTATCTATTAGTTAGGTGCTTTACTGAATTCTCTGGGCTATTCCCTTCACAATTGTAAGCCCTCTCTCAAGACGCAATGTAATTTGTGTAAATTTTTGACTTATCCAACCCTTAATCCCCCTCTTGAAGCAATTAACGGTCTAAAAAATTACCTATGGTGATCATGCATAGATAATTCGTGAAGAAATTGTAGAGATATGTCCAAATATTAAGAGAAATGTGAATATTAATTCATAATCATCAATTATATTGCACAACTAAGCTACTCTCAAGTCCTAAGGAATTAGGGGATTAACCCCACATGATTTTTGTTGCTCTAGACTTAGAAAGAATGGAAAGAAATGAGGAAAAATCAAAGAACAATGAAAAACCCAATGAGAAGACGATCCATATGACTCCTTCTGATGAACGCAATGATTTGCCATCTTTCGACTGCAAATCTAGCCACTGGAAGTGCTTGGACCACCTAGAATGTAGCTTTCTCCTCTCCCTTCTCTCTTCTCTGCTTTCCTCTATCATAAATATGAAGTGTTGTCTAGGCCTAGCCACAATTTCCCTTAGTCATAGTATTGACTTAGGGCATCATTAAGTCCTGACAGTTGGATTAACAACAATCTTTAGTCTGGCCTGATCATGACAAGTTGGTACTACTAACTGAGTGTTGGTAGTAATGACACGTTCTCAGTTTCACGATCCCTTATAAGCTGTCGGTACTACCTAGTTGATGTCAGTAGACCGATATTTTCCTTGACATTTCCTATTGAATTTTTGATAGAAGTCAATACCATCGAGTTGGCCATCGGTAGTACTGAGATCCCTATTTACAACTCTCGTTAAAGTGTCGATAGTACTGATTCCTCCATCGATACTATCGAGTTTTCTCGATTCCTTCCTTCTCCTTTCCTTCCAATATCGATACCACCAACAAGCATGTTAGTAATACCAAGCTGATTCAATTCTTGTAGATTTACTTGAAATTTAACAAGAAAGAATATAAGCTTCCAAAAATAATGATAAATCACTATGGAATAGTGATAAATATAAATTTTGATGCAATTAAGTATCACAGGCCAATAATGATAAATATCACACAAATAACATCTAAATGAGCAATAAGAGCACAAGATACATAGTAAATAGCCTATGAAAAAGACAATTATTCAGTTGACCAGTGGTACAACCACTACTGGTGTTGATGGTGTGGCTATTGTGAATGGCAACAATTGCGGTGTGCTATTGTTGCTCAATTGCAATGCACTATTTCTAGAGGTAGGTAAGATGTGAAGAAGGGACAACTAGATAGATAGGAATTATTAGAGGGAGATAAGAATAGGTGATAGTTGGAATGGAGAGTGTCGACATAGTTGATTAAAAAGATTTTATTTTTATCAACGAAGAACAGAGGTGATGACCATGGAGGCGGGATGATGCCTGGCCGAAGGCCAATCCAAGAAAAGATGAAAATGTTCCCATGTATCTTTTTTTCTTTCTTGGATTAGGATCAATGCTCTAATACCATGTGGTAAATAAGATGGAGGGATAATGAGATATTTGCTGTTGATAGATGACACACTCCTCACCTATATATAGAAAAGGAGGCAAGTACAAGGAAGAAGAATTTAATCCTAATGGCCCAAGATAATTAGGTCTATATGACATGATAAACTAAATAATAATAACTCTAACAATTATCATACTTGGCATCAAATTAGGGTCTTGGGATTTAGTGAGACTTATAAACTCAAATTTGGGTTTTGAGCAATCTACCCTATCATGTTTCTACATTCACTACCCCTTGAAATGAGATTTTCCCTTCAAAGTCTTCTCAACCCATACATGAATAAGAGTTCAATCCATCAATATTGATTAAAAATCTCTCCAAGGGTGAACATAGATCAAAACTCAGACTCCTCAATCTTTATTAATCATTGTTTCTAAGACATAAATTCCAAGATTTACCATGATGGAATTAAGGTGCATACTCAACATGAAAAGGTCTCAAAGACATGGTTATTACAAAGCTTACCCTCTGGCCATCTTTTATTTTTGGTTAAAACCCAAACAAAGCACTAAATTTCTTATTCACAACTTGACATTGATAAGATATTATATTGTGTTATTACTGGTAACCCTACATACCCATACAAGGTGAGTTAGTATTCCATCTCATTATTTAACACAATTACCATTTTCAACATCTTAAATATGGATTATGACTAAAATCATGCTTATACTTCACCATTAGGGGTGTCTACTTTAATATTATATTGTAGTTTCACACAATTATGTGATTTATCAACAAAGATTGGAACTTAATTTCATTAAGCTATAATTAGAGTTGATTGTTATGAACTACATTCTGCGATCATGTAAACTATGATCTATAATATGCTTGACCAAAGATCATAATCTCAACTCATGTCTCATATTTTTTGTTTATGATATATATATATATATATATATATATATAGGTCAAACATGTTTAAATAAATCATCACACATATTTAATCCCTCAAGGTATTAGTCAATTATGTTTGAGTGAATCATCACATGCATATATATAAACTTCAGCTCAATTGTGGTTTCTTACATTAGAAAACCCGAGGGAAAGCACATTAATTAATATACCTAAAAAATTAATTCACTAAGCATCCCTCTCAAAACCATGACTTCATAATTTACCTCACTAGAGGTGAATTTTGAACCAAATACTTGATACCTATGAGATAGTTTATGAAACTCTCTCTAGTATGTGCAACCAATATATTTTCTTATAGGGAATCACTAAACCGAGCATGATGCTCTTTTATAAAGACCAGTCTCACTTAACTACACCTATATCTTGGGGTTCACTGTCAACCGGATTTAAGTTTTTATACAAATTCCTCTTCCTCTATCTCTAGGGTAATGTCCATTCCCAAGAAAATAGGGTTTGACATATCTATACGAACCATACATGGTATGTAGGAATATCGGGAGTAGAAAACACAACAGAATAATTTTTTTCTTGAGAATCCTTTGAGAAGAATCCTTCTAATTAAAAAAAACCAGAATAGTCTTTACAAGTTTATACCTTATCATGGAAGAGATTCCAATGATTCAACTTGTAGTGCATGGTCCAATTGGGGACCTTCCAATCTACGCCTCCTTCGTATCTCTCCAGATCACCAATCAAAATCCTTTCTGGGGTTTCTGGCACTCTGGGAGTCACTTTAGGTTGCTTGTAGAAAACTATTCTCTACTGACTAATCATGAAAATCTGTAGATTATAGAAGGTGGTAGATCTTGACAATCCCACAACTATTGCACAAATCCAAAGGTCACAGAAGGCTCTGTTGACCCCGGATTTGACCCCAAAGTCAACCTTGATGGAACACAATGTTCTGCATGTGTCCCCATGGATCACATTATTCTACCACAAAAAATCACCGTCTTAATTTGTGTGCCCTAGGTGGCGGTCTTGCCATTCCGTCGGGGAGACCTACTTCTTTTTTTGCATGCCTATAGGATTGCCTTATTCTGCCATCCTCACTGGTAGTGGATTGTGCCATTCTACCATCACCTTGATTTGCATGTAATCGATGAAAATCTTTGTCCAAAAGAACTATTCTGTGCAAACTCATCTGCATGATATCCACACGAGTGCTTAATGATGGATGGAGTTGCTAGCATCCTCCTCTCCCTCTTTATCTCTCCAAGTTTCTCTTAGGGTTTTTCAAACCTTAGAGGTAACAATGAGAGGATATGAGTGCGTGCTCTAAGGCCCTCCTCTCATATCATATATATAAAGGAGTGGAAAGATAGGGTTTCCTAATCCTTACTTGGCCATGTTGTGGGATCCCTCCTTTATTTAGGTCCCTAAAACTTACTTTCATATCTCAAGTGTTATTATAACAATTACAATAAGGTGTAATTCATCCTTTATTCAAGCTATCTCTATGTGTGTGACCGTGTAGGCACCATACTATGTTGGCAATGGGTTTACTAATCAACATTAAGATCCATAAGCAATGAACGATGTCTATCTACACATCATTTCTACCCAAGTAGTAGGATTAGTCAGACAAGACTAAACAAACACCAAAAATGTTTCCATGTTGTATAATCCTTTTGTCATAGATATCTAGATTGAACTAAAGGTATGGACATGTCGTACTCATTACATTCAATCCAAGTAATTTGATCTCACAGTAGACTAGTAAGATATATGATCTCAATAACACATATTGACTCACATGATCATGGCTATGCATTTCTCTACTCTCACTTATAAAGAGGCCACAATGCGCAACATACATATCATCACACCCAATCACTATCTTTATGATGACCCTCTTCAAGATCACATTGGGTAGCATCAAGGCATGACAATTATCATATCACCATTGTAGTGACTTCAGGTTAAAAGATCACAATGCCACTATTGCATTTGAGAGCTGATTATTACTATCATATAACGGTCCATGAATCATTCTTGAGGCCGTTATGTCTAGTACACTTATTCTCTAACAAGTACATATGTGTCTGACTTGATATCCAATACCTATGACCCATGAGATATGGTCATTAGTCACAACACATACTAGTCTCACATGTATTATTGGTGTTCAATCCTCAATAATACCCGACTAGCGACATTTAAGAATATTTTTCTTAGCATCCATTAGGATCACATGATCAAGTCACATACTTGAAGTCCCGTGTATTTGAACCAATCATTATAAGGAAATTTATTATCTACTTTAATGTCACATCAAAATGTGCATCAATAAATTGGAATTACCCTTATTAATCAAATCTAAATTACATAATATCCCTATAGCCATCATCTAATTATTGTCCTCTAGGGCATATACACCAATAGTCTCTCACTTATACTAAATCCAATCACTCATGTATCTCATACCAAGCAATCTAACATGACCATCATGCTTCTTCTTAGATAACGCCTTTGCCTATGGATCAATTTTATTTCTCTCTATTAGTACCATGATAATCTTTACATCTCCTCACTCAATGATCTATCATATGAGATGGAGGCATGGATAATATGCTTGAAACACTGATGCAATTTGGGTTTTTGAACTTACATGATATCCCCAATTTTATCATATTATAGTTCTAATACATCAACATTGCTAGAGCAACTCCAAGTTTGCCAATGGACTTCTTTATCCACACAACTTCCTTTGCAACATCTGATTTAGAATTATATTCAATTTTTTTGTAGAGTCATCTACTTTAGCTTGCTTGGAACTCTTCCAACTAAAAGCACCAACATTAAGGAAAAACACATAAACAAACTACAATCTATAATCATATTTATTGGCTTGGAAGATTGCATCAGTGTAACCCCTTACAACCAACTCTTCCTCACCTACATGTATTAGGAAAGCATCCTTAGTTCTTATTAAGTACTCAAGGATGTTCTTCACTACAATCTGATAACCTTCACCTGGGTCCTCCTGATATCTGCTCATCTTGCTCAAGGCATATGAAATGTTTGGACATGTACATAACATATACATGATATATCCAATTGCAGAGGCATATGGAATCTTACTCATGTTGTTCATTTCTTCCAAAGATTTGTGACAACTGGCCTTAGAAATACTCCACAAGATGTGGGTATATTCCCTTTCTTAGACTCTTGCATGCTGAACCTTTTCAACACTTTGTCAATGTATGTACTTTGACTTTATCTAAGAAGCCTTCTAGATCTATCTCTATAGATCTTTATGGCTAGAATATAGATGTCTTCTCGTAAGTATTTTATTGAGAAACTATTTTCCAACTACATGTTCACCTTTTGTAGAGTTGGAATTTCATTTCCCATGAGTTGTATATCATCCACATATAATATGAGAAATACTACAATATTCCCACTAATCTTCTTGTAAGCATAAGGTTCATTTCATTCTTTATGAATCCAAACTCTTTGACTGATTCATTAAAACTAAGATTCCAACTTTTGGATGCTTATTTCAATCCATAGAATGACCTTACAACTAACATACCTTTCCAACATCCTTTAGAGATGCAAAACCCTTATTGTGTCATATACACATCCTCAAGAAGATTCCCATTGAGGAATGTGGTTTTTACAACCATCTACCAGATCTCATAGTCATGGTATGCTATAATGGCAAGCATGATCTTGATGGACTTGATCATAATTAGCACCTTGAACTCATTTTAAACCTTTAGCCACTAATCATCCTTTGTAGGTCTTCACATCTCAATCCATGCAAGTCTTCTTCTTAGAGACCCACTTTCACCCATTGGTTATTATCCCTTTGGGTGGTTCCACCAAGGTTCATGCCTTGTTGGTATACATGGAGTCAATTTAGGATCTTAAATTTCACCATCTTGACTCATAAGAAATTCAAATATCTGTGGATTATGGAAGATTCTACTAGATGTACGAGGATCCTATGTTTGTTGAGGGGGAGGATCTGCACAACAACTTGTGGTGCCTCGTCACGTTCCTCTATAGGTTCATTATCATTTTATGTATCTTGAACTTCTTCAAATTCTATTTTATCATCACAGGTATTTCTAGAAATGAGCTCCGTCTCTAATGAGGTACCTGTTCTAGAAAAAAACACTTTGTACTGAGAAGAAATATAGAAATAATATCTTTTAGTTTCCTTAGAATACCCTACAAAATAACACTTGTCAGATTTGGGTCCCAATTTCTCAAGAAATGAATGCTTCACATAATATTCACAACCCCAAACCTTCATGAAAGACATATTGGGATGCTTCTGAGTCCATATCTCATATGGTGTCTTTGGAACTGACTTAGAAGGAATGTAGTTAAGTGTAAACACGATGGTTTTTAGAGCATGTCCCCAAAAGGAATTAGGAAATCTAGCTTGTCTCATCATGGATCACATTATTTATGACAATGTGCAATTCTTTCTCTATGAAACACCATTATGCTATGACGTTCTAGGTGGAGCCAATTGTGATACAATAACACACTCCTTGAGGAGGTTCTCAAACTCCTAGCTCAAATATTTGCCACCTCAATCAGATTGAAGTATTTTAATTTTCTTTATAGTTTAGTTCTCTACTTCATTCTTGATTAGTGTGAACTTTTCAAAGGATTCCAATTTGTGTTTATTGAGATACACATATCCATATCTACTAAAATCATTAGTAAATATAATGAAGTATCGATGTTCTCATCTAGCTATTGAATTAAAAGGATCACATATATCAAAATTTTCAAAAATAAAAATCTAGGAAGCGCGCGACGCTCTGGCAATAGTGACGACGATCTAGGGTTCCCTCTGTGCGCGATGCTCAAGCTTGGGGGAGGGGTTCGGGCGTTCTGCTGAGCTGCCACCTTCTCCCCCCCCGAACCTCCTCCTCCACTTGCCTCTTCCCTCAAGTTCTGTTTGCAGGTGCTTCTTTGAGCTTCTCATCTCTTTCCCCTTGGCGGCGGCCAGGTGACGTGGTCATGTTCAGGTCGTCTCTTCGGCGGGGAACTTGTAGAGGGTGGTGGCACTCTTCTCTTCGACAGTTCCTACTCAGATCTACTATAACGACCCCTCCTTTTGGTAACCCCCAATTAAGGGAGACCGAGATGTCAGAGTCATTATCCCAATTTTTGGATCAAGGTTCGACAAATAATCAATAACAATTATTAAATTCTACTAGACCATACTAAAAATCAGTAAATAAAATTTTGCATACCTTGGAAAAGTTTGGATTTATAAACCTCTATCCACATGGGAACTAATCTAACTATTACCTCCTTGTTCTTTAATTCGTGAATTCACAATATGTCACTTTACTATTTGTCCTTTTGGGATTTTGTACCTAAATCGTTGACAAACAAAACGACGGTCAGCCAAAGCTGGTATGTGGGGAAAAACAATAATTGTGCAATTATCCATAAAGAAAATGATTCCTTTTCTTCAGTTGTAAGTTAACACCTATTTATTCATATTTTCCATATATTTTCTATTTCCTTTTCCATTATATTATCCTCTTGAGTTCCTTGAACCCCAAGGAACCTTAATATCTCAAAATTCCACCTTGGGAAAACATTCCTTAGCCTTTTGTTATTCTTTTATCTATTTTCTTATTTATTCCTTTATTCGGATTAATTCCTTTCCCTTTTCCTTTTCTTTTTCTTTCAATTGGGCTCAATAGCCAATGAGGCCCATTAGGAAAACATACAAGGCTATGATACAAGAAATTCATTCAAATCAAACCATTACATTAACCATTGATTTCATTTATATTTTTAAAAGGAGATTTACAAATCTCATTACATGCTTTAGAAAAATGGGGTTATAGCATCCTCCCCTTATTATATGAATTTTGCCCTCAAAATTCATCAATCAAACAAACAAATTAGGATATGCCTTTTCCATGTCCGTCTTCAGCTCCCATGTGGCTTCATCCTCTCCATGGTGCTTCCAAAGAACCTTTACCATCTCTATATCTTTATTCCTGAGCTCTTTTACCTTGATATCTAGAATCCACAAAGGTAACTCAAGATAGGTTAGCTTCCCTTGAAGCTCAATGGGTTCAATGCTCAGCACATGGCTTGGATCTTGCACATAATGCTTTAGATTGGACACGTGAAACACATCATGCATCATACTATATTGAGGGGGTAATGCCAAATGATATGCAACTTCACCAATCCATTCTAACACTTCAAACGGACCCACGTATTGAAGACTCAACTTTCCTCTATTTTTAGCTATAGCTCAGAGCGGTCAGATTTTTAGAAAAACATGTTCTCCCATAGAGAAATGCACATCAGTCCACTTCGCATCAGCATACGACTTCTGTCGATCCTGGGCTCTCTTTAGCCTTTTCCTGATCAAAGCGACTTTATCAGCATACACTTGGAGTTCATCTGACCTCAACAAGGTCCTTTCACCAACATCATCCCAGCGAAGTGGTGACCGACACAGTCTCCCATAAAGAGCTTCATATGGAGGCATCCCGATACTGGCTTGGTAATTGTTGTTGTAGGCAAACTCGGCTAAAGGTAAGTATTGCTCCAATGATCCACCCCAATTGAGCACACAAGCTCTCAATAAATCCTCTATGGTTTGGGTTGCCCTGACTGACCATCTGTATGGGGGTGACAAGCAATACTGAACTTCAACCTTGTACCAAGTTCCTCTTGAACTTGCTTCCACAACTTGGAAGTAAACTTTGGGTCTCTATTAGAGATGATGGAATCGGGTACACCATGTAAACATACTATCTCACGGATGTATAGCTCTGCTAAATCTAACACTTTGGCAGTGGTCTTCAGGGCAAGATAGTGTGCTGACTTGGTAAGGCGATATACCACAACCCATATCGCATCATGACCTCTCTTGGTCCGGGGTAGACCCACCACAAAATGCATGGTGATCTGCTCCCATTTCCACTCTAGAATCTCTATAGACTGTAAAAGTCCGCCGGGTCGTTGGTGTTCAGCCTTCACCATTTGGCATGTAAGACAGCTGGCCACATATGCCGCAATATCTCTCTTCATTCCTGGCCACCAGAAAAACCTCTGCATGTCCTTAAACATCTTGGTAGTTCCTAGGTGCACTGTGTACTTAGAACCATGAGCCTCTTGTAGGATACGTTCCTTCAACGGTGAATCTTCAGGAACCCATATGCGATTCTCAAATCTGATTCCTCCGTCTATTCCTAATGAAAGATGGGTCTGAGGCTTCTTCATCAAGCCTTTCATCTTATCATGTTCTCCACTGGCCAACTGTGCTGCCACAATTTCACTCAACAAATTCGACTGTATCTGGATGTTGGACAAACAAATTCGATCATCAAACAATTGAGGAGACCATTCTACCAGCTCTTCTAAACTCTTCCACTGACTGGACAAAATAGCTGCACACTTGAGTTGTTTTCAACTTAAAGCATCAGCTACGACATTTGTCTTTCCTGGATGATAGGCGATGGTGAAGTCGTAATCCTTCATGTACTCCATCCATCGTCATTGTAGTAGGTTCAAGTCTTTCCGCATCAGGAGATACTTCAAGCTCTTATGGTCGGTGAGGATCTCAAAGGTGGCACCATATAGGTTAAGCTGCCAAATCTTCAAAGCATGAATAATGGCAGCCATCTCTAAGTCATGTGTTGGGTAATTCACCTCGTTGGCCTTGAGTTGTCGGGAGGCATATGCAACCACATGCCGATTCTGTTCCAACACACAGCCAAGTCCCATCTTTGATTCATCAGTGAAAATCATGAAACCCTCATTGCTTGATGGTAGAGTCAAAACTGGTGCAGTGGTCAGCTTCTCTTTCAGTTCAGGGAAACAAGCCTCACATACATCAGACCACACAAAATTCACATCCTTCCGAGTCAACATGGTTAAAGGCAAGGCGGTCTTTGAGAAATCCGTGATGAAGCACCGATAATATCCTGCTAATCCCAAGAAGCTTCAAACCTCAGAGGGGTTCTTTGGTGCAGGCCAGTCTTGAACTATCGACACTTTAGCTGGATCTATGATGATCGTTCCTCCTGAGATGATGTGTCCAAGGAACATGACTCAGTCTATCCAAAACTCACATTTTGAGAATTTCCCATAAAACTTCTACTTTCTCAAGATATCAAGGACTTTACTTAGGTGGTCTCGGTGTTGATCTAAGTCATCTGAATAAACTAGTATGTCATCTATGAACACTATGACAAATGAGTCAAGGAAGGGTTGAAACACACTATTCATAAGGTTCATGAAAACACTGGGTGCATTGGACAACCCAAAAGGCATAACCACAAACTCATAGTGGCCATAACGGGTTCGAAAAGCTGTTTTCGGGATGTCTTCACTCTAGACTCTCAACTGGTGGTAACCCGATCTCAAGTCAATCTTAGAAAAGACTCGAGCTGACTTCAACTGGTCAAACAAGTCATCTATCCAGGGTAAAGGATATTTGTTCTTAATGGTAGCCTGGTTGATCATTCGGTAGTCAATGCACATTCAGAGCGAACCATCCTTTTTCTTTACAAAAAGAATCGGTGCTCCCCTTGGTGATGTGCTAGGGCGGATAAAACCCTTGTCTAGCAATTCCTGCAACTGTTTCTTCAACTCAAGCAACTCCGTAGGGGCCATCCTATAAGGTGCTAGTAAAATAGGGCTTGTTACAACCCCAATTTTGGGTTTATTTGCTGAGAAATGTAATTTCTCATATTAAAGACAAATGAGAAAATAATGAATGAATGCATGGATTTTGTTTACAATAGCCTTGATGATTGCTTTGTGGGCTTTATTGGCTATTGGGCCCGAATGACAAGAAAATTCAATTAATTAATGAATAATTGAATATTTGAGAAAAGGAAAAATGTGGAAACCTCTAGAAGGCAAATCTAAAGAGGATTTCGTGCCTCTTAGATTCCTTGGGTTCCAAGGAGTCCAAAGTTGCAAAGAAAAGGCAATAAGAAAAGAAAATACCAATTAAGTATTTCCTTGTTAATAAAGAAACTGAAAACATTGACGAAATAGGGAAAATATGTGAAAAGAGGTGTTTTTGAGTTATCCTTAGTGGGATTTCGTATCCCAATGATTCCTAATAATAAAAGGAATACTAATGAGGAAAATAAAAGAGAAATAAAGGAAATCCTCAAGGAGAGATAATGCAAAGAAATATTTTAATAAGAACTCAACATGATAATGTGAAACAATGCATATTGATGCATTTAAAGATAATGAGTATTCCTTAAAAAGGAATTTCAAATTCTTAAAGTTCCTTGGGATCCAAGGAGTCCCAATGAAGAAAGAGGAAAGAGAAAATACCGAATTTGCAAAATAAAAGGATAATGTGATATATTGTTAAGGAATTTTATGATATTGCTAAAATGAAAATAATTGCCATTAAAAGAAATTAGGATTTCATTCCTATGGATTAAAAAGGAGATGAAAGAGGAATTTCACATTCCTAATATCCATATAATAGGGAATATTCAAAGGAAAGAGAGAGAGAAAGCTTATTTTCTTATGAAGGAATTACATTCCTATTAGGAAACTGCTTTAATAAATCGTGGGTGAGCACCATGGGGCGTGGATACTCTCCCCTATAAGAGGGGTAGAGCCCTGGGCCGAAGCCAGGAGAGAGATCCCACATATCCCTTCTTCTTCCATCTTCTTCTTCACGTTTCTTCACGTCTAAAACCCTAGCAAGGGTGTAGACCTAACCTTGGAGCAACGAGGGTTGTTTTGGTGATCCGGTTGGAAGCTATAGGGTCCCACGACCACCTAGGAAGGATTGCGCATCACCGTCTCTCCGTCTTCTTGGCGCAAACCCTACTGGAGGGCTGCAGTGCGAGCGCAGGTCGCAGGGCCTGTACTCTTGCACCCGAACCTCCGGGCCACCAATCGGAGCTTGGGCAGGCGCGGAGGTGGACGTCGGAGGTAGGGGGACCGTCGCCGAGGACCCTCGAGGTCCAGGGAGGACAAAGAGGCCGCGCCATGGGCGGCTAGGGCGGCCGCATGTTGCATTGCTCAAGGTTGAAGACGGAAAAGGCTTTGGACAGAAACGCCCTCCGCGGGCTGAAGAAATAGCCCACTTACGTGAGGGGCAAATTCGTAATTCAATTCTAATTCTAAACCTAGCCGTGACAATGTGCATGGGCCTGAACACGTGGTGACCTCCCGTTGGCTGAAAGTAAGTGAGTTTTGATAAATTCATAATAATTAATTGGTAGGTCGAATAAGAACATGTTATATATGAATTTTGATCCTCAGAACGAGGGGAATTCAATAAAAATATGTGTAGAAGCTAATTCCTGTTGCAATGCGAAAAATAGTGTAAACTATCATCTTTACTGAATTGATGATTAAAGAAACCCTACTTTGATATAAATAAAGTGTTTAATAGGGTTAATGGATAATTAGAGTTGATATTAACCTGTTAAATGCAAAAAGGTACTTTAAGATAAAAAATGATGATCTTTGCATGTAATTAGGATAATTTAGAGATTATGTGCATAGATATGCTTGCAATATGAAAAGTGCATAAAGCTATCATTTTTTTAATAATTTAATTAATGAAAAACCCTTAGATTTGATGATAGATGGTTTTAATGATGATCAATGGATAATTTAAGCCTATTGTTCATAAAAGTGAAAATAAGATCTAAAAAGATAATCTTTTTATATAATTGGCTTAATTTAGGGTTTCATGCATGAATATGCATTAATGAGTTTGAAAACCCTAATTTAGGTGAATATGACTTTTAAATGTTTTAATTGTTCAAATCCATAAACAAGTAGGGATATGATGATCCTAAGTCAATTTGAGTCTAAAGACTACTAAATGAATAGTTTGAGCAATTAGGGTTTATATAAAAGGAAAAGAGTATTTTAGGGTTTGTTGACCTAAAGAGGGATGAAGTTTGTGAAATCGATCTAAGAAACCCTAATGAATATTAATGAAACCTTAATGCGGATTTGAAACCCTAGAAAGAGAATCCAAGTCGATAAAGTAAATTCTTGATGAAATGTGTAATAAATAGAGTACATATTCTTTTCAGGAAATATGTGTTGATTGAATTACTTGCTTGGATCTGTTGATTGGCTTGATTGTATATGCATGAAGTAAATGTTGAATAATCTGCATGACTCATCAAATCAGGTATGTGGTTACGCTTATGAATATCCGATTTAGTTTTTTGGGGATTTTATCGATGTTTCCCTCGTGGCTTGAATTAAACTGTTGAATGTATTTAATTCATGCAAAGTATAATGTAAATATGACTATCACATAATAGATATGCCTACTAGCTCAGATCCTAGTCCCCTCCGTAGCTTAATGAGTTGACCTAGTAAAAGGCTACCAATGGGGGTAGGCCCATCAGGTCATTGAATGACTTAGTAAATAGCTACCAATGGGGTAGATCCATCAAGTCACATTGAGTTAGTGATTGGACTACCTATGGGTAGTGCCATGCGACTCAACCCTAGATATTGATCTACATGTCAGGTAGGATCATGCGGGGTTTAGTAAGGATCTACCTAGAGAGAGGTAGTATCTCAGTCTGCTGCAGGGACTGCACGGAGATAGGGGATAGGAAAGGATTGAGTAGTATGGTTTAAAATGTAATCTGGGATGTTAAATGATAATTGGCTGATTACTTTGTTAATGTAGTTGCATGATTATTGTTTCCCCCACATACCAGCTTCTCGCTGACCGACGTTTTGTTTGTCGGCGTTTTAGGTACAAATGAAAAGAACAAACAGTAAAGTGGCATATGTGGAATTAAATGAGAAGTAACGTAGACAGGAGGATTAGTTAGATTAACATCTTCATGGATAGAAGTTTATAAATCCCAGATTTTAAAAGGTAAACAAAGTTTTATTTTATACCAGTTTTCAGTTTAGTTGGTAAAATTTATTAATTGTTATTGATTATTTGTCGAACCTTTGATCCTGTTAATTGAATAACGGCTCTATCCTTCGGGTCTCCCTTAATTGGGGGTTACCGGGAGGTGGGGTCGTTACAATTGGTATCAGAGCATAGGTTCCTCATCTAATCATTAATAATTATTAAATTTTACAAATTCCATAGAACCGAGGGAGTTATTAGAGGATTATCCGAAAGACAGAGGTGTCTAGAAAAGGATCACGACCGGGGGCTGGCAATATTTTCCTCCGCACCGCTAGTCGGAATACGAGGACTCCTGGATCCGTGTGACTGCCTGGCCAAAGTCTTAGGGTATGAATCGAAATAAGATACCTTTAGGACTTCTCATCTTATTCATCCCTTCTCATCACAAGATTCTGATAAGGACCTAAAGGATTAAGGATTCCTTTCTTTTCTTCACCCTCTTGAGGTATGGGTAAGGTTGATAAGGTTTAAGGGATCCTCCACCACATTAAAGGAAATGCATGTAAATAAGATGTCATGGACATAAGATTAATAGAGTAAGAGCAAATTAAAGAATAGATACATGCTTAGGCGATATGACATAAGTTGTCATGTCCTCAGAAGAGACCTGAGGCTAGACCTTCTTGTCAGGAGGATAAGTTAGTCTTGGAGATAGAGATCTCCATTACAAGTAGAGACCTGGCACATCCTCTGAGGATGATGCTAACCCTAACCCTAAGTGATGGTTAGAAAGAGACGAGCTGGACCAGGTGTTTGAAGGGACATACCTTTGAGATGCCATATGAACCATGAGTGACCTAACACCTTTGACAACCCAACCCTGGGAAGGGTCGTTCATGTTAGGGTAAAGGATAGCTCTTTAGATGATGATGTTAGTGAAGGACCTTAGAAACCCTATGGGTCTATGTGTGTAGGTCATAGCATGCACCTAGGGTACCTTAGTAGTGAGAGCAAAGGGTTGAAACCCTGGCCGAGAAAGTTTGTATTAAGCATAAGGGGTTCAGGATAACCTTGAGCGAACATAAGTTGAACATAGGCTTCATCCAGGTAGGGGCATGCTTTTGAGGTTGAACCTCCTTTAAGAGAGGACCTCTGCTAGTGAGGTTGGTTTTAGGGTTAGCCCTAGAGAGAAAGCAGGAAACCCAGCAAGAAGGTTGGAAACCTAGACCCCGCAATATGAGGAACAATGGGAGTCGGGAATGATGCGACCTGAGTGGATGATAGTGGTCGCCACATGCTTGATCCCTAGGGTTGCTGATGTCTTGGTTACCATGAGAAAGAACCAAATCCTAGAGAGGGGATGGGTCTGCTTATACCTTTGTACCTATGGTATAGATGAGAAGAAGAGTTCCATAAACCCTGGAGAGGTATAGTAACGGGTTATGGGGCCTTGTACCTTATGGTTTGTCCTTGAGGAAAATCCAACTCTAAGTGTTGCACGAGTTGAAGGATGGCAGGAAGTGCACGTTATGCCTTTTGTAAGCTTGATTCATGGTTAATAGATAGAGTATGCAGTTGGACACCTAAAAGTGAACCTAGGGTTCCTAGGCCTAAGAGGGGAAGTGGTATACCTAATGCTCATGATGGGAATTAAGTTTCTATAGTTTCGAGCATGGTACGCCTCATGAATAAAGGAAGGTATGATCTTGATCCAGCATTGAGGAAAGAGGACAAGTATGACCTAGCATGGTTCAGTAAGTGATCTGTTTATGCCTTAATAGCTTGCTAGGGTTAAGTAGGCTCATGTGTATGTAAACCCTAGACCTAAGAGCTTTTGTGACCTTGCTGTCAAGAGATAGTTTTCCTCCCATCCTGGGAGAGAGACACCTTTGGTAGGGTGTATATCAGTTTTGGTTAGTTTAAGGTAACCCAAAGAGGTCTCTTAGGATCTTGAGAAGCTAAGTGAAAAGTACATGGTATGAGAATGAACCCGTAGGCCCATAGATATCCATCTCTAAGTGCATGCTGATGTGTTACCATGGAGGTAACCGATATAGGGCTTGACCAAGGTAGGCAGGTTGCCATGATCCCGATGAAAGGATGAAATTCAGCCCATGAATGCAGAAAGAGAGATGATGAAGGCTTGGGTAAGGTTCTAAGTGAACATGTACTATGATGGAGAATCCTAAGTCTATCCTAGGGTCAGGTAGGGATAAGACCGATGAAAGTAGGAGTTGCCTAATTCCCCAGTTGCACATGACCATAGGGTCGGGAGGTAACAACTATCATTGTAAGAGGGCCATGGGTTAGGAGATTGATCACCTTCATAAACTCATGGGACCCAAAGGGCAGATGAGTAGGGCACTCTCTTGATGCATGAGGAAGAGGGATGACCCCAAAAAGAGCCGGTACCCTATAGACCTATAGGAGATGACCAAGGATAAACCTCAGTAGGTTCAAGACTAGTTTGATATCATGATGTCTGTGCTATAGAGACATATGTGGCACGTTGCAACTTAGATGTAAAGGTGTATTGGCAAGGTGGGATGTACCATCTCTACTCTTGGAACATGAAGAACTTTGTATTTGGACTGCAGCCAAATGCTTATTTCCTTTTGTTATGGGAGTGAGAGATAGGACATTATGCATGCCATACACCAAGGATAAGAGATGTTTGGAACATTGCCATGAGAAATAGGGATAGAGATGATAATCTACCCTGGTAAAGTGAATGATACATGGATGGTTTGCAAACACTAAGAGTATAAGGATATCATCTTGTGAGGATGTTTTATCATGAGCTATGTGGAATGGGCGAGTTAACCAAGGTTGAGTTTGATCACCATGAGGATGAGCTCAAAGTTTCTTAATGAAGACAAACTTAGGGTTTGAGATGAGGGATAAGTGGAATACATGGAGGTGTATGTCTTCAACATTGCCTAATACCTAAGGATTAGAAGTGGTAATGAATGCTCTGGTCGAGATACATTTGCCTAATTTAGCTAGAGGCTAGAAGAGGTTGAGGTTGTTTGGCTAACCCGAAGTATGGAAAGAAGATGTGTTTTGGCTAACACTTTGGTGTAATAAGATATGTTGAACAAGTTAATGGTCGTTTGGTTAGCCAGTTTAGTCCTTGACATAATAAAAGGATGGTGATAGAACCTCAGATACACTTCTTTGGATAGGAAGGTAATGAAACCCTTTTGAGAGTGGTTTCTGAGGTATCCAGCTTGAGGGATCATGACACACTGGAGATCATGATTTTTAAGATCACCATATACCATGGTATTACTGAGATGATAAGAAATAGTAGCACTTTGGATGTTTAAGATGAAGTTGCATGTGACTTGTGGCCATGCATGATAGAGGTAAAGGACGAATACCAGTAACCCAGTGTACCAATATAGAGGATAAAAGAGTTCCCGAGTGGGAATGGGAGTTCACTACTATGGATGCTGTGGTATGTCTCCCCTAGACCAAGGAAGGTCAAGATGTAATATGGGTTATGGTAGATCGCCTTACCTAGGTGACATGAGACAGGAAGAGTACTGTCAAGGGACAGATCGGGTTGAACTACACATGAGAGAAATGGTTCAACTACACCATGATACGAGCTCAAAAGTTCTTTAGTATGATCTAAAGGTTTACTTTCATGCAGTGGAAGTAGGTACATGAAGAACTCGTTTTTAGTACCGCTTATCACCCCTAACTAATGACTAGTATGATCCAGACTAGAGGGTCTGATGAGAGCAAGTGTGTTTGTTCAGGGTGATACAAAGAGACAGTTCTTAAGATGTGATGTTAACCACCATAGCCTTTATCAGGATGTAAGAAGCTCTATAAGGAGGGTGTGTCGGTCACCACTTCATTATATGATGTTGGTAAAGGAGGCCTCGTGAAGGTCATAAAAGAACCACAGTGTGTGCAGATGAAGTTGCTTGATCATGTTGGCTGAGAGAGAGCCAAGGGTGACATGCGTCATGAGCTAATGCAAAGCAGACTGACATGCAGTTCACTATGGGAGAATGTGTGATGCAAAAATCCGACCCCTCTAAGCTACAGCTGATGAAGCTGAGTCCCCGATATATGGGTCCATTTGAGATGGATGGGTGGATATGATTGTGTTTAGCCTTGCCCCACAGGATAACATGATGTGTAATGTGTTACATGAGTATGATCTAGAGCACTATGTGAGGTACCCAAGCCATGTGTTGAGCCTTGAACCTATTTCAGCTTTTGAGAGGCTGAAATATCCTGAGTCACCTATGACGGTACGATATACCAAGGTAAGAAAGAACTCAGATGGAAGAATATGAGATAATGAAGGTTCTTGGGAAACACCATGGAAAGGGTGAAGCCACATGGGAGCCATGATGGACATATGAAAGGCTTATCATGTTTGTTTGCTTGCTTGATGGAATTTTGAGGGCAAAATTCTTATAAGAGGGGAAGGATGTTACAACCCCAATTTTGGGTTTATTTGTTGAGAAATGTAATTTCTCATATTAAAGATAAATGAGAAAATAATGAATGAATGCATGGATTTTGTTTACAATAGCCTTGATGATTGCTTTGTGGGCTTTATTGTCTATTGGGCCCGAATGACAAGGAAATTCAATTAATTAATGAATAATTGAATATTTGAGAAAAGGAAAAATGTGGAAACCTCTAGAAGGCAAATCCAAAGAGGATTTCGTGCCTATTAGATTCCTTGGGTTCCAAGGAGTCCAAAGTTGCAAAGAAAAGGCAATAAGAAAAGAAAATACCAATTAAGTATTTCCTTGTTAATAAAGAAACTGAAAACATTGACGAAATAGGGAAAATATGTGAAAAGAGGTGTTTTTGAGTTATCCTTAGTGGGATTTCGTATCCCAATGATTCCTAATAATAAAAGGAATACTAATGAGGAAAATAAAAGAGAAATAAAGGAAATCCTCAAGGAGAGATAATGCAAAGAAATATTTTAATAAGAACTAAACATGATAATGTGAAACAATGCATATTGATGCATTTAAAGATAATGAGTATTCCTTAAAAAGGAATTTCGAATTCTTAAAGTTCCTTGGGATCCAAGGAGTCCCAATGAAGAAAGAGGAAAGAGAAAATACCGAATTTGCAAAATAAAAGGATAACGTGATATATTGTTAAGGAATTTTATGATATTGCTAAAAAGAAAATAATTGCCATTAAAAGAAATTAGGATTTCGTTCCTATGGATTAAAAAGGAGATGAAAGAGGAATTTCACATTCCTAATATCCATATAATAGGGAATATTCAAAGGAAAGAGAGAGAGAAAGCTTATTTTCTTATGAAGGAATTACATTCCTATTAGGAAAGTGCTTTAATAAATCGTGGGTGAGCACCATGGGGCGTGGATACTCTCCCCTATAAGAGGGGTAGAGCCCTGGGCCGAAGCCAGGAGAGAGATCCCACATATCCCTTCTTCTTCCATCTTCTTCTTCACGTTTCTTCATATCTAAAACCCTAGCGAGGGTGTAGACCTAACCTTGGAGCAACGAGGGTTGTTTTGGTGATCCGGTTGGAAGCTACAGGGTCCCACGAACACCTGGGAAGGATCGCGCATCACCGTCTCTCCATCTTCTTGGCACAAACCCTACTGGAGGGCTGCAGTGCGACCGCAGGTCGCAAGGCCTGTACTCTTGTACCCGACCCTCCAAGCCACCAGTCGGAGCTTGGGAAGGCGCGGAGGTGGACGTCGGAGGTAGGGGAACGTCGCCGAGGACCCTCGAGGTCCAGGGAGGACAAAGAGGCCGCACCATGGGCGGCTAGGGCGGCCGCAGGTCGCATTGCTCAAGGTTGAAGACGGAAAAGGATTTGGACAGAAACGCCCTCCGCGGGCTGAAGAAATAGCCCACTTACGTGAGGGGCAAATTCGTAATTCAATTCTAATTCTAAACCAAGCCGCGACAATGTGCATGGGCCTGAACACGTGGCGACCTCCCGTTGGCTGAAAGTAAGTGAATTTTGATAAATTCATAATAATTAATTGGTAGGTCGAATAAGAACATGTTATATATGAATTTTGATCCTCAGAACGAGGGGAATTAAATAAAAATATGTGTAGAAGCTAATTCCTATTGCAATGCGAAAAATAGTGTAAACTATCATCTTTAATGAATTGATGATTAAAGAAACCCTACTTTGATATAAATAAAGTGTTTAATAGGGTTAATGGATCATTAGAGTTGATATTAACCTGTTAAATGCAAAAAGGTACTTTAAGATAAAAAATGATGATCTTTGCACATAATTAGGATAATTTAGAGATTATGTGCATAGATATGCTTGCAATATGAAAAGTGCATAAAGATATCATTTTTTTAATGATTTAATTAATGAAAAACCCTTAGATTTGATGATAGATGGTTTTAATGATGATCAATGGATAATTTAAGCCTATTGTTCATAAAAGTGAAAATAAGATCTAAAAAGATAATCTTTTTATATAATTGGCTTAATTTAGGGTTTCATGCATGAATATGCATTAATGAGTTTGAAAACCCTAATTTAGGTGAATATGACTTTTAAATGTTTTAATTGTTCAAATCCAGAAACAAGTAGGGATATGATGATCCTAAGTCAATCTGAGTCTAAAGACTACTAAATGAATAGTTTGAGCAATTAGGGTTTATATAAAAGGAAAAGAGTATTTTAGGGTTTGTTGACCTAAAGAGGGATGAAGTTTGTGAAATCGATCTAAGAAACCCTAATGAATATTAATGAAACCTTAATGCGGATTAGAAACCCTAGAAAGAGAATCCAAGTCGATAAAGTAAATTCTTGATGAAATGTGTAATAAATAGAGTACATATTCTTTTCAGGAAATATGTGTTGATTGAATTACTTGCTTGGATCTGTTGATTGGCTTGATTGTATATGCATGACGTAAATGTTGAATAATCTGCATGACTCATCAAATCAGGTATGTGGTTACGCTTATGAATATCCGATTTAGTTTTCCGGGGATTTTATCGATGTTTCCCTCGTGGCTTGAATTAAACTATTGAATGTATTTAATTCATGCAAAGTATAATGTGAATATGACTATCACATAATAGATATGCCTACTAGCTCAGATCCTAGTCCCTTCCGTAGCTTAATGAGTTGACCTAGTAAAAGGCTACCAATGGGGGTAGGCCCATCAGGTCATTGAATGACTTAGTAAATGGCTACCAATGGGGTAGGTCCATCAAGTCACATTGAGTTAGTGATTGGACTACCTATGGGTAGTGCCATGCGACTCAACCCTAGATATTGATCTACCTGTTAGGTAGGATCATGCGGAGTTTAGTAAGGATCTACCTAGAGAGAGGTAGTATCTCAGTCTGTTGTAGGGACAACATAGAGATAGGGGATAGGAAAGGATTGAGTAGTATGGTTTAAAACGTAATCTGAGCTATTAAATGATAATTGGCTGATTACTTTGTTATTGTAGTTGCATGATTATTGTTTCCCCCACATACCAGCTTCTCGCTGACCGACGTTTTGTTTGTCGGCGTTTTAGGTACAAATGAAAAGAACAAACAATAAAGTGGCATATGTGGAATTAAATGAGAAGTAACGTAGACAGGAGGATTAGTTAGATTAACATCTTCATGGATAGAAGTTTAGAAATCCCAGATTTTAAAAGGTAAACAAAGTTTTATTTTATACCAGTTTTCAGTTTAGTTGGTAAAATTTATTAATTGTTATTGATTATTTGTCGAACCTTTGATCCTATTAATTGAATAACGGCTCTATCCTTCAGGTCTCCCTTAATTGGGGGTTACCGGGAGGTGGGGTCGTTACAATTGGTATCAGAGCATAGGTTCCTCATCTAATCATTAATAATTATTAAATTTTACAAATTCCATAGAAATGAGGGAGTTATTAGAGGATTATCCGAAAGACAGAGGTGTCTAGAAAAGGATCACAACCAGGGGCTGGCAATATTTTCCTCCGCACCGCTAGTCGAAATACGAGGACTCCCGGATCCGTGTGACTGCCTGGCCAAAGTCTTAGGGTATGAATCGAAATAAGATACCTTTAGGACTTCTCATATTATTCATCCCTTCTCATCACAAGATTCTGATAAGGACCTAAAGGATTAAGGTTTCCTTTCTTTTCCTCACCCTCTTGAGGTATGGGTAAGGTTGATAAGGTTTAAGGGATCCTCCACCACATTAAAGGAAATGCATGTAAATAAGATGTCATGGACATAAGCTTAATAGAGTAAGTGCAAATTAAAGAATAGATACATGCTTAGGCCGTATGACATAAGTTGTCATGTCCTCAGAAGAGACCTGAGGCTAGACCTTCTTGTCATGAGGATAAGTTAGTCTTGGAGATAGAGATCTCCATTACAAGTAGAGACCTAGCACATCCTATGAGGATGATGCTAACCCTAACCCTAAGTGATGGTTAGAAAGAGACGAGTTGGACCAGGTGTTTGAAGGGACATACCTTTGAGATGCCATATGAACCATGAGTGACCTAACACCTTTGACAACCCAACCCTGGGAAGGGTCGTGCATGTTAGGGTAAAGGATAGCTCTTTAGATGATGATGTTAGTGAAGGACCTTAGAAACCCTATGGGTCTATGTGTGTAGGTCATAGCATGCACCTAGGGTACGTTAGTAGTGAGAGAAAAGGGTTGAAACCCTGGCCGAGAAAGTTTGTATTAAGCATAAGGGGTTCAGGATAACCTTGAGCGAACATAAGTTGAACATAGGCTTCATCCAGGTAGGGGCATGCTTTTGAGGTTGAACCTCCTTTAAGAGAGGACTTCTGTTGGTGAGGTTGGTTTTAGGGTTAGCCCTAGAGAGAAAGCAGGAAAACCAGCAAGAAGGTTGGAAACCTAGACCCCGCAATATGAGGAACAACGGGAGTCGGGAATGATGCGACCTAAGTGGATGATAGTGGTCGCCACATGCTTGATCCCTAGGGTTGCTGATGTCTTGGTTACCATGAGAAAGAACCAAATCCTAGAGAGGGGATGGGTCTGCTTATACCTTTGTACCTATGGTATAGATGAGAAGAAGAGTTCTATAAACCCTGGAGAGGTATAGTAACGGGTTATGGGGCCTTGTACCTTATGGTTTGTCCTTGAGGAAAATCCAACTCTAAGTGTTGCATGAGTTGAAGGATGGCAGGAAGTACACATTATGCCTTTTGTAAGCTTGATTCATGGTTAATAGATAGAGTATGCAGTTGGACACCTAAAAGTGAACCTAGGGTTCCTAGGCCTAAGAGGGGAAGTGGTATACCTAATGCTCATGATGGGAATTAAGTTTCTATAGTTTCGATCATGGTACGCCTCATGAATAAAGGAAGGTATGATCTTGATCCAGCATTGAGGAAAGAGGACAAGTATGACCTAGCATGGTTCAGTAAGTGATCTGTTTATGCCTTAATAGCTTGCTAGGGTTAAGTAGGCTCATGTGGATGTAAACCCTAGACCTAAGAGCTTTTGTGACCTTGCTGTCAAGAGATAGTTTTCCTCCCATCCTGGGAGAGAGACACCTTTGGTAGGGTGTATATCAGTTTTGGTTAGTTTAAGGTAACCCAAAGAGGTCTCTTAGGATCTTGAGAAGCTAAGTGAAAAGTACATGGTATGAGAATGAACCCGTAGGCCCATAGATATCCATCTCTAAGTGCATGCTGATGTGTTACCATGGAGGTAACCGGTATAGGGCTTGACCAAGGTAGGCAGGTTGCCATGATCCTGATGAAAGGATGAAAGTCAGCCCATGAATGCAGAAAGAGAGATGATGAAGGCTTGGGTAAGGTTCTAAGTGAAAATGTACTATGATGGAGAATCCTAAGTCTATCCTAGGGTCAGGTAGGGATAAGACCGATGAAAGTAGGAGTTGCCTAATTCCCCAGTTGCACATGACCATAGGGTCGGGAGGTAACAACTATCATTGTCTGAGGGCCATGGGTTAGGAGATTGATCACCTTCATAAACTCATGGGACCCAAAGGGCAGATGAGTAGGGCACTCTCTTGATGCATGAGGAAGAGGGATGACCCCAAAAAGAGCCGGTACCCTATAGACCTATAGGAGATGACCAAGGATAAACCTCAGTAGGTTCAAGACTAGTTTGATATCATGATGTCTGTGCTATAGAGACATATGTGGCACGTTGCAACTTAGATGTAAAGGTGTATTGGCAAGGTGGGATGTACCATCTCTACTCTTGGAACATGAAGAACTTTGTATTTGGACTGCAGCCAAATGCTTATTTCCTTTTGTTATGGGAGTGAGAGATAGGACATTACGCATGCCATACACCAAGGATAAGAGATGTTTGGAACATTGCCACGAGAAATAGGGACAGAGATGATAATCTACCCTGGTAAAGTGAATGATACATGGATGGTTTGCAAACACTAAGAGTATAAGGATATCATCTTGTGAGGATGTTTTATCATGAGCTATGTGGAATGGGCGAGTTAACCAAGGTTGATTTTGATCACCATTAGGATGAGCTCAGAGTTTCTTAATGAAGACAAACTTAGGGTTTGAGATGAGGGATAAGTGGAATACATGGAGGTGTATGTCTTCAACATTGCCTAATACCTAAGGATTAGAAGTGGTAATGAATGCTCTGGTCGAGATACAGCTGCCTAATTTAGCTAGAGTCTAGAAGAGGTTGAGGTTGTTTGGCTAACCCTAAGTTTGGAAAGAAGATGTGTTTTGGCTAACACTTTGGTGTAATAAGATATGTTGAACAAGTTAATGGTCATTTGGTTAGCCAGTTTAGTCCTTGACATAATAAAAGGATGGTGATAGAACCTCAGATACACTTATTTGGATAGGAAGGTAATGAAACCCTTTTGAGAGTGGTTTCTGAGGTATCCAGCTTGAGGGATCATGACACACTGGAGATCATGATTTTTAATATCACCATATACCATGGTATTACTGAGATGATAAGAAATAGTAGCACTTTGGATGTTTAAGATGAAGTTGCATGTGACTTGTGGCCATGCATGATAGAGGTAAAGGACGAATACCAGTAACCCAGTGTACCAATATAGAGGATAAAAGAGTTCTCGAGTGGGAATGGGAGTTCACTACTATGGATGCTGTGGTATGTCTCCCCTAGACCAAGGAAGGTCAAGATGTAATATGGGTTATGGTAGATCGCCTTACCTAGTGACATGAGACAGGAAGAGTACTGTCAAGGGACAGATCGGGTTGAACTACCCATGAGAGAAATGGTTCAACTACACCATGATGCGAGCTCAAAAGTTCTTTAGTATGATCTAAAGGTTTACTTTCATGCAGTGGAAGTAGGTACATGAAGAACTCGTTTTTAGTACCGCTTATCACCCCTAACTAATGACTAGTATGATCCAGACTAGAGGGTCTGATGAGAGCAAGTGTGTTTGTTCAGGGTGATACAAAGAGACAGTTCTTAAGATGTGATGTTAACCACCATAGCCTTTATTGGGATGTAAGAAGCTCTATAAGGAGGGTGTGTCGGTCACCACTTCATTATATGATGTTGGTAAAGGAGGCCTCGTGAAGGTCATAAAAGAACCACAGTGTGTGCAGATGAAGTCGCTTGATCATGTTGGCTGAGAGAGAGCCAAGGGTGACATGCGTCATGAGCTAATGCAAAGCAGACTGACATGCAGTTCACTGTGGGAGAATGTGTGATGCAAAAATCCGACCCCTCTAAGCTACAGCTGATGAAGCTGAGTCCCCGATATATGGGTCCATTTGAGATGGATGGGTGGATATGATTGTGTTTAGCCTTGCCCCACAGGATAACATGATGTGTAATGTGTTACATGAGTCTGATCTAGAGCACTATGTGAGGTACCCAAGCCATGTGTTGAGCCTTGAACCTATTTCAACTTTTGAGAGGCTGAAATATCCTGAGTCACCTATGAGGGTACGATATACCAAGGTAAGAAAGAACTCAGATGGAAGAATATGAGATAATGAAGGTTCTTGGGAAACACCATGGAAAGGGTGAAGCCACATGGGAGCCATGATGGACATATGAAAGGCTTATCATGTTTGTTTGCTTGCTTGATGGAATTTTGAGGGCAAAATTCTTATAAGAGGGGAAGGATGTTACAACCCCAATTTTGGGTTTATTTGCTGAGAAATGTAATTTCTCATATTAAAGATAAATGAGCAAATAATGAATGAATGCATGGATTTTGTTTACAATAGCCTTGATGATTGCTTTGTGGGCTTTATTGGCTATTGGGCCCGAATGACAAGGAAATTCAATTAATTAATGAATAATTGAATATTTGAGAAAAGGAAAAATGTGGAAACCTCTAGAAGGCAAATCCAAAGAGGATTTCGTGCCTCTTAGATTCCTTGGGTTCCAAGGAGTCCAAAGTTGCAAAGAAAAGGCAATAAGAAAAGAAAATACCAATTAAGTATTTCCTTGTTAATAAAGAAACTGAAAACAATGACAAAATAGGGAAAATATGTGAAAAGAGGTGTTTTTGAGTTATCCTTAGTGGGATTTCGTATCCCAATGATTCCTAATAATAAAAGGAATACTAATGAGGAAAATAAAAGAGAAATAAAGGAAATCCTCAAGGAGAGATAATGCAAAGAAATATTTTAATAAGAACTCAACATGATAATGTGAAACAATGCATATTGATGCATTTAAAGATAATGAGTATTCCTTAAAAAGGAATTTCGAATTCTTAAAGTTCCTTGGGATCCAAGGAGTCCCAATGAAGAAAGAGGAAAGAGAAAATACCGAATTTGCAAAATAAAAGGATAATGTGATATATTGTTAAGGAATTTTATGATATTGCTAAAAAGAAAATGATTGCCATTAAAAGAAATTAGGATTTCGTTCCTATGGATTAAAAAGGAGATGAAAGAGGAATTTCACATTCCTAATATCCATATAATAGGGAATATTCAAAGGAAAGAGAGAGAGAGAAAGCTTATTTTCTTATGAAGGAATTACATTCCTATTAGGAAACTGCTTTAATAAATCGTGGGTGAGCACCATGGGGCGTGGATACTCTCCCCTATAAGAGGGGTAGAGCCCTGGGCCGAAGCCAGGAGAGAGATCCCACATATCCCTTCTTCTTCCATCTTCTTCTTCACGTTTCTTCACGTCTAAAACCCTAGCGAGGGTGTAGACCTAACCCTTGGAGCAACGAGGGTTGTTTTGGTGATCCAGTTGGAAGCTATAGGGTCCCACGACCACCTAGGAAGGATCGCGCATCACCGCCTCTCCGTCTTCTTGGCGCAAACCCTACTGGAGGGCTGCAGTGCGAGCGCAGGTCGCAGGGCCTGTACTCTTGCACCCGACCCTCCGGGCCACCAATAGGAGCTTGGGCAGGCGCGGAGGTGGACGTCGGAGGTAGGGGGACCGTCACCGAGGACCCTCGAGGTCCAGGGAGGACAAAGAGGCCGCGCCATGGGCGGCTAGGGCGGCCGCAGGTCGCATTGCTCAAGGTTGAAGACGGAAAAGGCTTTGGACAGAAATGCCCTCCGCGGGATGAAGAAATAGCCCACTTACGTGAGGGGCAAATTCGTAATTCAATTCTAATTCTAAACCAAGCCGCGACAACGTGCATGGGCCTGAACACGTGGCGACCTCCCGTTGGCTGAAAGTAAGTGAATTTTGATAAATTCATAATAATTAATTGGTAGGTCGAATAAGAACATGTTATATATGAATTTTGATCCTCAGAACGAGGGGAATTCAATAAAAATATTTGTAGAAGCTAATTCATATTGCAATGAGAAAAATAGTGTAAACTATCATCTTTAATGAATTGATGATTAAAGAAACCCTACTTTGATATAAATAAAGTGTTTAATAGGGTTAATGGATCATTAGAGTTGATATTAACCTGTTAAATGCAAAAAGGTACTTTAAGATAAAAAATGATGATCTTTGCACATAATTAGGATAATTTAGAGATTATGTGCATATATATGCTTGCAATATGAAAAGTGCATAAAGATATCATTTTTTTAATGATTTAATTAATGAAAAACCCTTAGATTTGATGATAGATGGTTTTAATGATGATCAATGGATGATTTAAGCCTATTGTTCATAAAAGTGAAAATAAGATCTAAAAAGATAATCTTTTTATATAATTGGCTTAATTTAGGGTTTCATGCATGAATATGCATTAATGAGTTTGAAAACCCTAATTTAGGTGAATATGACTTTTAAATGTTTTAATTGTTCAAATCCATAAACAAGTAGGGATATGATGATCCTAAGTCAATCTGAGTCTAAAGACTACTAAATGAATAGTTTGAGCAATTAGGGTTTATATAAAAGGAAAAGAGTATTTTAGGGTATGTTGACCTAAAGAGGGATGAAGTTTGTGAAATCTGTCACACCACGATCTCACACTAATCACTAATCACAAGATTAGGGCGCGACGGAGGGATTATCACATAAACAAATCACTGAGAACTTTTTCTTTTTTAAAACCTCGTAATGATATCCGGATTATTGCTATAAACTAAAACATAATAAACTATTGCGGAAGCATTTCAATTAAACTGGCTAGAGAACATAAATAGAGTTTACAACATGTAACATTATTTTTAACAGAAAGTAAAACATAACAGTTAATTTACATATTTTACTCATTCGCCATACATACTCTCTCTCTCCCACACCATGTCCCAAGGACCGAGGGGAAAGGATTAAGAGACCACTATCTAACTAACTACATATACCTTCTACTGACTAGGGTGGTAAGATCCTTCAGATTCCTGGAACTGTCGCTGACCTGAAAATGTTTGAGTAGAGGAGTGAGCCTACTCACTCAGTGAATAGTTTTTCATTTAACTATCACTAAACAACTCGTTAAGTTTATTATTCTGATTAATATACAAGAAATACTACACTGAGCAGTTCTAAAACAATATAATTGAAATAACAAAGAATGTAAATATTGCATCCAAAGAATAACTACTAGAAGACTATGCTCTAGTCTTCCTTAACTCTTTCATTTATAAGGAACTCTGTGAACCTATATGATCATATTTTAGCTTATGCCCTAATCTATGCAGTGTACTCTGCATAGAGACTCGCAGTGCACTACGGCCACACCGTACAAGACTTAGCAACACACCCGGGAAATGCTAAGTCTGACTGCCAGTCCTGGTCTGCTATAGGACCCACAGGCTCTCTGGCCTGACTCATAGGCTCTCCGGCCTTCTCTGCACTCATCCTGAGTGCTCTGGACTCCTCCTCTAACCTGAGCACACAGGCGCAGGGAGTCAACACTGGGTTACCACCAGAATTACTCAACCGGTTGGTGTTGGATAACCCTTCTGTCCTCGTGCCACCAGAATCACTCAATCGGTTGATGTTGGACACGAGTTTCACCCCTAAGGTACAGACCTCTCAAAGGGGTTCTACGGTGTTCAGGGCACCTAAGTCTAACATTAACATTATAGGTACATTTTAAATAGAAATCATAACTCATTTAACATTTCTCACAAGGCTCACACGGCCTGCCATATCATATCATAAGAAACATCATAACTCATGTATTCAACATATATCATGTATGCCCAACAAGTATTCTCATTCTAACATTTCATACATATATGCATGATCTCAGTAACATCCCTTTCTAGGGCATGTCATATCTCATCACCTGCAATTCACGAGATATGTATTGTGAAAATAAGAAACCCTGTAGTATATATATACCAACTCAAAGAGAATAAGCATGTAAAGTTAAATGCACAAGAAACATACAATTCAACAGTTAAGCATCACCACATCTCATATTGAGAATTTTGATATCAAAATACTTGATTCATTGTACACCCTATATTTAGGGTTTCAGTTACCTCATTCACTTATCACATGGCAACACCCTATCCTTATATCATGCATCTGCTAATTTACTAAAATCTATACTGTCTGACTTTATACCCAACCCGTACCATTTTTAGGCGTGTATTTCTAATTTGAACGTTCACACTGAACAATATAGGTTCCGATGAACCATATAAATTCACTGATTCAATTCACACTGATGAGATGCTAAATTAAGTCATATAGAAGGGTAACAAAACAATTTATGAAATAAAAGTCGGGCGACACCAAATGCTGCCCAACGCCTGATAACGACTGTTATCAGCTTAAAACGCGCACAAAATAGAAAATATTCAAACGCCTGAGTTTATTAATGATAAATGAATGAAATCCTACTCACAATGATTTGGACTATCCAGATTCGTCCGGAAATGCGTCCAAGGCCTGATTCCGGGCAATTTCTAGGTTGTCTTCAATCTTTAATTGCTCTGTTCACATTCCAGCAACGTGTCAGAGAACTCCTTCACGTATTGATTGAATACAGGCTAAATCAATGGCTGAATGGTGGCTAGGAATTGCACACCTTTGTTGTGTTCTCAAATTCGGAGCTCAAGGGAGGATTTTCCTTGCTCAGGCGCACCAAGATCGCCCCCTCCAGGCCACGCTCGGCAGCCGCAACCTGCTGCTGCTTGCCGCTGGTCAAGGTTGCTAGGCGGCTAGCTTAGGTGGGTGGGTGGCTGCGGATTCCTACTCCTTCCTCTTGGCCGAGCTCGGAGCTGGCCCATACTTGCTATTTCGTGCGCCCAAGGGCCTCTAACCAGAGCCGTGCAGCAGTGCAGCTGCAACTCTGCAGGTCGGCGCCTGCTAGGGCGGGGTGAAGGAGAAGGAAGGAAGGAAAGGAAGAGGAAGAAGGAGGGTGGACAGAGGAGAAGGAGTTGGCGCTGCAGGATCGGGGATATGGGCGCTCAAATCGCCCATGCGATTCCCCCCCCCCCCACCCCCGGTCCGCTGCGCTCAAGCGCTGGGCGCCGCCCTCGCTACTGATATATCAGAAAGAAATAAGGAAGAAGAGGGGGTAGCCGACCCTCTTAAAGAAAAAAAAATCAATTACTGGGAAAAATTGCAGCCAGGTCTAAAATCCTTGAAACAGTCATAACATTTGCCTCGAATGTCCGATTCGAGTGATTTCTCTTGCAAACTGCCAAGCACAGAATCCACTACAATCTCAAAGCGAATAATCATGCTAATTATACTGTATCACTTGATCAAAGAACTCAATGCATCAGCGAGTACTTAATTCAACTTAATGAACTTAATAATCAACATTGCTATCATCATCAATTACCTCATATGAGTAAATCTCAACTATTGATTCATGACTTAGCTTATCTTGATTAACCATGCTATTTAATAATATACTCAACACTAATCAAGGTGTTTCATGCTAATTGAGGTATTTACTGGCTAACCTCAACGTGGGTCATAACAATCTCCCTCCCTTATAAGAATTTCATCTCGAAATTCCTAAAAGAGAAAAGGAAACTTGTTACGCATATCTGACCCAAAACTCCCACGTGACATCCTCTAGGTTGTGGTTTCTCCACAAAACCTTCACTAACGGTATCTCGATTCTTGAGCTCCTTGATTTCTCCGATCAACTATCTGTATTGGTCCCTCAACATAGGACACATCAGGTCTGAGCTGTACAGGTTCTGGGTCCACTATCTCCTCTGGACCAGGGTAACACTTCTTCAACATCGATACATGAAACACGTCATGTAAATTGGGCAACTCGGATGGCAAATCCAACTTATGGGCTACAGGTCCAATCCTCTCAACGATAGGATATGGGCCCATAAACCTAAGAGTCAGTTTGCCTCCCTTATCAAACCTCAATACTCCTTTCCATGGTGGAACTTTCAACTACACTTCATCACCATCTTGAAACTCAAGAGGTCTACGTCTCTTCTCAACATAGCTCTTCTGCCTATCCTGTACAACTATCAACTGCTCTCAGCATGTCCTCAAGAATCTAAATAGTACTTTCTGACTGACCATCCGTCTGTGGGTGAAAAGCTGTACTGAATCTTAATTTTGTGTCCAAAGCATAATGCAACTGATTCCAAAACCTGGATGTAAACTTAGTATCTCAATATGATATGATTGAAACTGGAATACCAGGCAACCTAACTATTTCATCAATGTATATCTTAGCCAATTTTGAGACATCAAAGGTTGAATTGATATGAAGAAAGTGAGCAGACTTAGTCAGTCTATCCACAATCACCATATCAAGTCACAACCTTTAGGTGTATTGGGCAACCCTATCACAAAATCCATTGTGATACATTCCCACTTCCATTCTGGTATAGGGAGATATTGCAAGATAGATGCAGGTTTCTGGTGCTCAGCCTTAACCTGCTGACATACACTGCACCTAGTCACATACTCAACTACATCCTCTTCATACCAGGCCACCAATACAACTCCTTGAGATTCATGTACACCTTAGTGTTACGTGGATGCATAGCGTACATCGATGCATGTGCTTCCTCAAGAATCTTTTCTTTCAAATCACTGTCTCGAGGTACACAACATATCATGCTAATACAACACACCATCATCTGAAAACCTGAACTCTGGTCTTTTCCCCCCCGTCATGTCATGCACGATCTGCTGCAACCCACTGTCACTCTGCTAAAGTTCCTTGATCTAATCTTAAAAAGTAGGTTTGACTTGCATCTGTGCAATCAAACCACTCTGTTCTATCACCCCTAAGTCTAAGTTCAACTTTCACATCTCTACTAGCAGGTCTCTCCTGTAACATGCCATAGAGAATTCATCAGTTGTTGAACTTGACTTCCTGCTCAGGGCATCAGCTACCACATTCGCCTTTCTAAGGTGATAATCTATCATCATATCATAAAGATAGTGACGCCATGTCTTAAGAGCATGAACTACAACAACTAACTTCGGATCATGTGTCGGGTAATACTCCTCATTCTATGCTACTTGCTTCTTGTTACTTATCCTTCTCATTTTGATCATATAGAATAAACATCCCAAAAATTGAAACACACAAGGTAAGAATAGATTATTCCTCATTCTTATTATTATTGCAGGAATTTATTTCATATCCCACTTCACTTATATTATATTTCTTCTTTTGTTCACAACACATTTGTTATATTTCAAATTTATATCTCACTCTTTCTCCAAGTCATTTTCATATTTTTTATCTACCTATCAGATTAACTACCTTTAAACCCTGGATTACTATTAATACTAGTTTACTTTTCATAGTGCAAATCTCATGATTTTGTTTTATAGAGATGCTAGTATTCAAGGTCAAATCACTAGCGACGTTCCTTGAACTACTTCAACTCTAAACATTCTAGGGTTTGGTCCTTATCAGTAACATAGCATTATTGTGGTGTGACTTTGCTTCCTTAGTTTGAAATCAAACTTTAGATCTCATAAGTTCATCCATCTACTTGTAATGAATACAACAGATATGAATAATCATCAATGAACTATAGATATATAACAGAAATGTAACATCAACCAAGTTCTCTAGCATAACTTATTAACACAAATGCTACAAATAAACATGATACTTGTTACCCAAGCATCACACATGGCTCACAAGGCCATTCATATCTTGTCACATCTCACTAGGCAACAACTTATTCACATGGCTCACAAGGCCATTCACATCTTGTCACCTCTCACTAGGCAACAACTTATTCACATGGTTCATAAAATCCGTACACATTATTACTTTTATTAAGAAACAACAACATCAACACACAAAAAGCCAATCAACATTTATTATATAAATGTCACAGCCCAAACTTGGCTATGTTCATCATCTCATCATACCTGCATGGTTATTAGGCATGATAAAAGTCATACAAGATATTCATCACATCATGTGATACAATAGTAACACCATCATTCCTTAACCAGGAATTAGGGTTCACTATCAAACAGGGCTTATCATTCCCTTTTCCCCAAATTAGGGTTAGGGTTCCCCATTTCTCATTAATTCAGACCCTCTTGAGTTAACCAACTTTATCTTGTATTAAGGTATTTTCCCTCTTAATACATTCCATCACAGAATATTCACCCTTATCATATAATGCATAGGCCACACATTAGAATTGTCCAGCTATCTCACATGATATGGACTTATCTTAGTTTAAGGCATAACTTTATTATAAAGTTGCCTATAAACAATCACAATGATACACCCTCAACTAGGGTTTCACAAGGATACACCCTCAACCAGGGTTCACAATGATACACCCTCAACAAGGTTTACTAATCATGTATTGGATCCATGCATTTGTTATGCATTATTGATTAGTACCATTAAGGGTATTTCTCACCTAATCATTAAATTTAATCTGAACCTTATTGTGTCCCTTTATTTCTAATTAAGGATTGCTCATATGAGGTCCCAAGGTTGGGTCTCCGATATCAGTTCCAACTAATTCTTAGTTGTTCTAATCTTTCTCTTATATCTCAACATCTTAGTGTATGTACATTCTTACTATGATGTGAGTCTAAATTATCCAGAGTCTACTCTTATTATACTGTTAATAGGAGTCATTAGATATCAGTAACGCATCCTGCCAGCCGGACCAGGCCGAACCTGTAGTCCTGAAGCCAAGAGCTACTCAGGATTAACCAACTCCTATTAATCTCAAACATGTGGAAAGAATATCCACTTAGGGCAAACTGATTTAAACATAACTTCTGGTATACTTAATATAAATAATATAAACAATAAATAAATCACTTCATGACACACAATAATATAAAAGAATCATATTTATTCTATAAACTGAAAATCTAAATCCATACATATAAGAGCATTTCTAATGATTTCCAATCAAATAAGCAATATAAAGCAAGAGTTGCATCACATCCTATGTTTAATCTCTTACTCTTGCATAAATTTCCAGTTTCTTAACCCTAAGATTTCTAGGGTTTCTCTCTAGCCTATCATTCCTCTGCATACCTGGCCAGGGCATCCAGAGAAGAATAGACAGAGTAGCTTGATACTGGTCAATCTAAGTATTCAGACACCTGGCCAGGGTATCTAAACACTCAGACCTCTCAGAGCTAAAGACATATCACTTCTTATTTTTCTCACTTATAACTCTATCTTTTGATCCTAATGATTCTTAACGACTCAACCTAAGCTCTATACTTGGTTCTCGTGACCACGTCCTCTTCCTGCCATCTACAATAGTATAACAGAATACTTCCTGTTAGAAAATTACAGTTAGAAGGAAGACACTTAAGTCCTAATCCTATTGGTCTCTTATCATCCCCTGACCTTGACTTAGAATAACCATGTACTCAACCTATGCTCTGATACCAAAGCTGTCACACCACGATCTCACACTAACCACTAATCACGAGATTAGGGCGCGACGGAGGGATTATCACATAAACAAATCACTGAGAACTTTTTCTTTTTTAAAACCTCGTAATGATATCTGGATTATTGCTGTAAAATAAAACATAATAAACTATTGCGGAAGCATTTCAATTAAACTGGCTAGAGAACATAAACAAAGTTTACAACATGTAACATTTTTTTAACAGAAAGTAAAACATAACAGTTAATTTACATATTTTACTCATTCACCATACATAATCTCTCTCTCCCACACCATGTCCCAAGGACCGAGGGGAAAGGATTAAGATACCACTATCTAACTAACTACATATACCTTCTACTGACTAGGGTGGTAAGATCCTTCAGATTCCTGGAACTGTCGCTGACCTGAAAATGTTTGAGTAGAGGAGTGAGCCTACTCGCTCAGTGAATAGTTTTTCATTTAACTATCACTAAAAAACTCGTTAAGTTTATTATTCAGATTAATATACAAGAAATACTACACTGAGCAGTTCTAAAACAATATAATTGAAATAACAAAGAATGTAAATATTGCATCCAAAGAATAACTACTAGAAGACTATGCTCTAGTCTTCCTTAACTCTTTCATTTATAAGGAACTCTGTGAACCTATATGATCATATTTTAGCTTATGCCCTGATCTATGCAGTGTACTCTGCATAGAGACTCGCAGTGCACTACGACCACACCGTACAAGACTTAGCGACACACCCGAGAAATGCTAAGTCTGACTGCCAGTCTTGGTCTGCTATAGGACCCACAGGCTCTCCAGCCTGACTCATAGGCTCTCCGGCCTTCTCTGCACTCATCCTGAGTGCTCTGGACTCCTCCTCTAACCTGAGCACACAGGCGCAGGGAGTCAACACTGGGTTACCACCAGAATTACTCAACCGGTTGGTGTTGGATAACCCTTCTGTCCTCGTGCCACCAGAATTACTCAACCGGTTGATGTTGGACACGAGTTTCACCCCTAAGGTACAGACCTCTCAAAGGGGTTCTACGGTGTTCAGGGCACCTAAGTCTAACATTAACATTATAGGTACATTTTAAACAGAAATCATAACTCAATTAACATTTCTCACAAGGCTCACACGGCCTGCCATATCATATCATAAGAAACATCATAACTCATGTATTCAACATATATCATGTATGCCCAACAAGTATTCTCATTCTAACATTTCATACATATATGCATGATCTCAGTAACATCCCTTTCTAGGGCATGTCATATCTCATCACCTGCAATTCACGAGATATGTATTGTGAAAATAAGAAACCCTGTAGTATATATATACCAACTCAAAGAGAATAAGCATGTAAAGTTAAATGCACAAGAAACATACAATTCAACAGTTAAGCATCACCACATCTCATATTGAGAATTTTGATATCAAAATACTTGATTCATTGTACACCCTATCCTTAGGGTTTCAGTTACCTCATTCACTTATCACATGGCAACACCCTATCCTTATATCATGCATCTGCTAATTTACTAAAATCTATACTGTCTGACTTTATACCCAACCCGTACCATTTTCAGGCGTGTATTTCTAATTTGAACATTCACACTGAACAATATAGGTTCCGATGAACCATATAAATTCACTGATTCAATTCACACTGATCAGATGCTAAATTAAGTCATATAGAAGGGTAACGAAACAATTTATGAAATAAAAGTCGGGCGACACCAAATGCTGCCCAACGCCTGATAACGACTGTTATCAGCTTAAAACGCGCACAAAACAAAAAATATTCAAACGCCTGAGTTTATTAATGATAAATGAATGAAATCCTACTCACAGTGATTTGGACTATCCAGATTTGTCTGGAAATGCGTCCAAGGCCTGATTCCGGGTGATTTCTAGGTTGTCTTCAATCTTTAATTGCTCTGTTCACATTCCAGCAACCTGTCAGAGAACTCCTTCACGTATTGATTGAATACAGGCTAAATCAATGGCTGAATGGTGGCTAGGAATTGCACACCTTTGTTGTGTTCTCAAATTCGGAGCTCAAGGGAGGATTTTCCTTGCTCAGGCGCACCAAGATCGCCCCCTCCATGCCACGCTCGGCAGCCGCAACTTGCTGCTGCTTGCCGCTGGTCAAGGTTGCTAGGCAGCTAGCTTAGGTGGGCGGGTGGCTGCGGATTCCTACTCCTTCCTCTTGGCCGAGCTCGGAGCTGGCCCATACTTGCTATTTCGTGCGCCCAAGGGCCTCTAACCAGAGCCGTGCAGCAACGCAGCTGCAGCTCTGCAGGTCGGCGCCTGCTAGGGCGGGGTGAAGGAGAAGGAAGCAAGGAAAGGAAGAGGAATAAGGAGGGTGGACGGAGGAGAAGAAGGAGTTGGCACTGCAGGATCGGGGATATGGGCGCTCAAATCGCCCATGCGATTCCCCCCCCCCCCCCCCCCCCCCCCCGTCCGCTGCGCTCAAGCGCTGGGCGCCGCCCTCGCTACTGATATATCAGAAAGAAATAAGGAAGAAGAGGGGGTAGTCGACCCTCTTAAAGGAAAAAAAATAAATCAATTACTGGGAAAAATTGCAGCCAGGTCCAAAATCCTTGAAACAGTCATAACATTTGCCTCGAATGTCCGATTCGAGTGATTTCTCTTGCAAACTGCCAAGCACGGAATCCACTACAATCTCAAAGCAAATAATCATGCTAATTATACTGTCTCACTTGATCAAAGAACTCAATGCATCAGTGAGTACTTAATTCAACTTAATGAACTTAATAATCAACATTGCTATCATCATCAATTACCTCATATGAGTAAATCTCAACTATTGATTCATGACTTAGCTTATCTTGATTAACCATGCTATTTAATAATATACTCAACACTAATCAAGGTGTTTCATGCTAATTGAGGTATTTACTGGCTAACCTCAACGTGGGTCATAACAAAATCGATCTAAGAAACCCTAATGAATATTAATGAAACCTTAATGCAGATTAGAAACCTTAGAAAGAGAATCCAAGTCGATAAAGTAAATTCTTGATGAAATGTGTAATAAATAGAGTACATATTCTTTTCAGGAAATATGTGTTGATTGAATTACTTGCTTGGATCTGTTGATTGGCTTGATTGTATATGCATGAAGTAAATGTTGAATAATCTGCATGACTCATCAAATCAGGTATGTGGTTACGCTTATGAATATCCGATTTAGTTTTTTGGGGATTTTATTGATGTTTCCCTCGTGGCTTGAATTAAACTGTTGAATGTATTTAATTCATGCAAAGTATAATGTGAATATGACTATCACATAATAGATATGCCTACTAGCTCAGATCCTAGTCCCCTCCGTAGATTAATGAGTTGACCTAGTAAAAGGCTACCAATGGGGGTAGGCCCATCAGGTCATTGAATGACTTAGTAAATGGCTACCAATGGGGTAGGTCCATCAAGTCACATTGAGTTAGTGATTGGACTACCTATGGGTAGTGCCATGCGACTCAACCCTAGATATTGATCTACATGTCAGGTAGGATCATGCGGGGTTTAGTAAGGATCTACCTAGAGAGAGGTAGTATCTCAGTCCGCTGCAGGGACAACACGGAGATAGGGGATAGGAAAGGATTGAGTAGTATGGTTTAAAACGTAATCTGGGATGTTAAATGATAATTGGCTGATTACTTTGTTATTGTAGTTGCATGATTATTGTTTCCCCCACATACCAGCTTCTCGCTGACCGATGTTTTGTTTGTCGGCGTTTTAGGTACAAATGAAAAGAACAAATAGTAAAGTGGCATATGTGGAATTAAATGAGAAGTAACGTAGACAGGAGGATTAGTTAGATTAACATATTCATGGATAGAAGTTTAGAAATCCCAGATTTTAAAAGGTAAACAAAGTTTTATTTTATACCGGTTTTCAGTTTAGTTGGTAAAATTTATTAATTGTTATTGATTATTTGTCGAACCTTTGATCCTGTTAATTGAATAACGGCTCTATCCTTTGGGTCTCCCTTAATTGGGGGTTACCGGGAGGTGGGGTCGTTACAGGCTTGTCCCGAGAGCTAGCTCTTTGGAAAAATCTACCTCTCTCTTGGGAGGAATCCCAGGTAGATCATCAGGAAAAACATCCACGTAGCTCCTGACTACCTCTATTTCTTCTAAGGTTTGCACCTTGGGTTCTGGCTCGGTAACTATTGCTAGGAAAGCTTGACACCCTTTACTCATCATCTGCTCTGCCTTCAAGGTTGACACATATAGGCTGGTGGTGGCATCTTTCCTACCTCTAATGATGAAAGGTGGGTGACCTAGTTTCTTATTGATCACTTTCTTTTCCCTACAATCAATATTGGCCCTATAGGTATAAAGCCAGTCCATGCGAATGATCACATCAAAGTCATTCATATCAAGTAGGATAAAATCTATAGGAAACTCATGATCTCGATATTTCACAGGTATCACCAGAGTTTTCAAAAGAGATGTAAAGATCCAACCACTCGAGGTTGTAACATCTAAGACATACCCTAGATCCTTGATATCCAAACAAAGCATAGTTGCAAGATTTCTCGAAATGAAAGTATTAGTAGATCAAGAGTCAAACAAAGCTTTTACATTGTGTCCCATGACTTCAAGCATGCCTACATTGGTTTTCAGCATACATTAGACCATTACATGTTTATATTTAAAACATAAAAGAAAACTCTAAGGGTTATTACCCTCGATCAACCGATTAGCATTAGCTTGAGCTTCCTCATTGTCAATAGCAAAAACTCGAGCTTGTCTTCTTTCTCCTATAGGTGGGGCTACAACTACGGGTGGGGCTGCTACTGGTGGGGCTGCCACTTGTCCTGGTCCTCTTGGATCTGGCAGGGGACAAACAGACTGTAGGTGTCCTTCTTGGTGGCATTGAAAGCATGTCTTCTTCTTGTAGTGGTACTCACCGGTGTGCCCTATTCCGCAGGTGCGGCAAGGAGGTCGGTTGTTCTCTTGATGGGTTTCCCCTTTCCTCCATGTCTTCCCTTAGCTTGATGACGCCCTAGACCTTTCTTGTGGTTGTTCCTCTGACCTTGGGTTCCTTGAGCAAAACCCAAATACCCCTTGGGTGGAAACTGGTTTGGCATCACAGTCCTCTCCATGTCTAAGGCAGTGTTGTAAGCTTCGACGAAGGTTTTAGGTTTACTTGCCATCACATGGGGCTTGATGGTAGGGTGAATATGCTCTATGAAGTGATCCACCCTTCTTTCCTCATCCATCTTGTAGCCAAAACGTTCCAGAATTTGAAACTTGCGCCTAAAGTCGGCCACGGAAGAGTTTCCTTGAGTCATGTTGGTGAACTCCCTTTCCTTTTCCTTCCTAGCTAAGACAAGGATGAATCTAGCGGTGAAGATTGTCTTGAAGTCAGCCCATGCCATTGGTTCCTCAGTCAGATCTCGACCTATGATGTGTGTCTCCCACCATATCTTGGCTGCTCCTTCCAGGAGGTGAGCAGTAAAGAGAACCTTCTTGCTCGGCTGTACCTCAAGCATGCGGAACCCATTCTTGATGGCAAGTAGCCAAGCTTCTGCCTTGTCGACTACTTCAGTCTTATCTTCTCCCCAGAACTACTCGATGTTCTGCTTGACGAAGTCCAAGATGGTGGCTCCCAATCGAGGACGAACAGGAAGCGGCTCGCCATTTTCACCTCTAGCCATGTCTCGGAGGGCCAAAGCACTAATGGCCTCAGTTAGCTTCTTCTGTTGCTCCATCTACAAAGCATCAAGGGTGTGGATCATCAGGGTTGGTTCTGGACCACCAGCTTGGTCCTCTTCCATCTGAGCTACCTCCTCGTACACATGTTTTTCCTCATACCCTCAGTCCTCTTCTTGATCAAGGTTGCTGAAGGGTATCGGGTCAGGGTTAGGGACCTCATGAGTGGTCTCTTCGGGTCTCTTCCTCTTCTTAGAGGATTCGCCATCCTGGTTCCTCTTTCTATTCTCTGAAGACCCCTTTCCCTTATGGGGAGGCCAACCACTCCTAGCTGGGTTCCCAGTGCCCTTGGGAATGGCAACAATCTTTGTACGATCCATCTGCATAAGCATAACAAACAAACCTTTAATTTATATTTAAACTAATTATACTTATGTCAGTGACGTCTCATTATGTATCTTTTATTAATTTGATGGAGGATCCCTACATCCTTAACTTACTTGCCCATACCACATGAGGGTGAGGGAGAGAGAGAAAAACCCTAACTCGTAAAATCCTTAATAGAATGTGTGATGAGAAGGGATGAATAAGATGAGAAAGTCCTAAAGGTATCTTATTTCAATTCATACCCTAAGACTTTGTCCAGGCAAACACACAGATCTGGGAGTCCTCGTATTCTGACTAGCGGTGGGGAGGAAAATATTGCCAGCGCCCGGTTGTGATCCTTTTCTAGACACCTCTGTCTTTCGGATAATCCTCTAATAAATCCCTTGGGTTCTACAGAGAGTTTGTAAAATTTAATAATTATTAAGGATTAAATGTGGAACCTTGGCTCTGATACCAAATGTAATGACCCCACCTTCCGATAACCCCCAATTAAGGGAGACCAAGAGGTCAGAGCCGTAATCCCAATTTTCTGGATCAAGGTTCGACAAATAATCAATAACAATTATCAAATTCTACCAGAATATACTGAAACGTTGTAAATAAAATTTTGCATACCTTGGAAAAGTTTGGATTTCTAAACCTCAATCCATACGGGAACTAATCTAACTATTACCTCCTTGTTCTTTAATTCGTGAATTCACAATATGTCGCTTTACTATTTGTCCTTTTGGGATTTTGTACCTAAATCACCGACAAACAAAACAACGGTCAGCCAAAGCTGGTATGTGGGGGGAAAACAATAATTGTGCATTTATCCATAACAATTTATTGCAATCAATTATAGTTTAACAAACAACTTTACGTTTTAAATATAACTGCACGATCCAAACATACCCTACCCTCTGCGCTGTCCCTGCAGTGGACCTGGATGCTACCTTCCTTATGGTAGATCCCCGTTAAACCCCTCATGATCCCACCTAACCGGTGAATCAGTTTCTAGGGTTGAGTCACATGGCACTACCCATAGGTAGCCCACTCCTTAACTCATGGCATGCTGTGGAGTCTTATGGCACTACACATAGGCAATACACTTTCTAACTCCTGATAGCCTAGACCTTACTCTAGGTTACCCTTTTTAGCCTTTGCATAGCCACATAGGTGGATTCAGATCTAAGCCATTTATATATATTTATAGTGATAATCATAGTCACTTTATAGTTGCATGAAATAAAAAGCATCCAACAATTATTTACAAGAAACTGATAAAAATGTTCGAAAATCGCCGTGAAACTAAAGCGATTATTCATAAGCGTAACCACATACCTGTTATGTAGATTTGGGGACAGAATCAATTATGTAGAGAGAAAACCCAATCAAGCAAGCAAGGTGCACATAAATCCTGAAATAAACATTCCAACTTCCTTTTATCAAAATTTATCCCACTTCATCTTATTCCTTAGGATTTCTATTCCAATCTTAGGGTTTCCTTAAAAATTAGGGTTTTGCCTCAACTTTTACTATTATGAACCCTAGTTCATCAAAACTACCTAAAACCTTTAAATTTCTCATTTTAACATTCCTATCAGACTTAGGATCATTATTTAACAACCTTTTTCCATCATTCGAAATCAAAAAGGTTTTTCCCTTCTTTTACTCTAATTAGGGTTTCCATATATATATATATTATCCTTCATTTATGGATTAAAACCCTAAAATTACAAACTTTGCATTCAAAACGGATGAAAACTCTATCTTAATAATCAACAGGTTAATACCTTTCAAATTAACCTATTAATATACAAGGATTCACCCTTTATATACAATTAGGGTTTCTAATTACCTTTTAATACATTTTCTAACAAATTAAAGAAATTTTACAAAACGAAATAGAATCAGGTTTCCAAGTTATTTTTATCATGTTCCTCGTATTTTTCTATGCAACTTTCATATATAAAGTTTTTCCATCATAGATTCCTAGCTATTTCTATTAATTAAGAAAGGAAAAGTAATTTTCTGCAATTTTGATAAGAGAGAACTATTTACCAAATTTTCATAGCCGTCTGATCAGTGTGCCACTGGTCCGTGCCTTGATCTGACATTCCTCATCAATCAGCTCCACTATGTGAGCAAACTTAGGCGTGCCGGACCTGGTGCGTTGGATCAGTAGTCCGCTTGGACTACCCAGGATCAGACGATCCTTGTGACTCGCCCCCACTCACGCGACTAAATAGGCGCGCGGGTCAGGGATCGTTGGATCTCGCGTGGGTTCACCGTGGACCTCGATCCTATGAATCCTACTCGTCGTCCTCCTCTCCTTTCGTATCTCAAACATGCGGCAACACCACTGCTAGATCTCGTCAGAGCAGGTGCAATCGAGCGAGAGAGAGAGTCAGGGAACTTGAGAATTGTCCGTCGGTGCTCGCGAGGATGAGAGGAAGTGCATGGGGATCTATTTATAGGCTATAGGGGGTCCCTTTTAGGGTTTCCAATCCCTGTCGCAACTTGGTTCCTATCCCAATTGGGCGTTTTGTGTAGACAGTTCTAGAGACCATGAAATCAGGGTTGCAATGGTTTAGGATACTCTCCCGAACTCAATGGGATGGTTTCCATGTTCACACATTCCTTGATTTGATCGAAAAATGATGGGGAAAATCCCCCTGTAACCGTGCTACAGTCACGATCAACTGGGACTTGAAGATCAGAAGTGCCAGTTGGATCAAGATCCAACGGCCATCAATGCACGCACTCAACCAAATAAGGAAAATGATTTCCAAAATTCCAAGATAAATCCATTTTTGAGGAAATCTTGAAAAAGCAATAACTCCCAAATCCTATCCCCTTTTTAATTCAAATTTTAAGGGATTCTCGTTTATGCTTTTATCTTTCATCCTACAAAAATTGGGATCATTATCTAAAGAAAATGATTCCTTTTCTTTAGTTGCAAGTTAACACCTATTTATTCATATTTTCCATATATTTTCTATTTTCTATTTCCTTTTCCATTATATTATCCTCCTGAGTTCCTTGAACCCCAAGGAAGCTTAACATTCTCGAAATTCCACCTTGGGAAAACATTCCTTAGCCTTTTGTTCTTATTTTATCTATTTTCTTATTTATTCCTTTATTCAAATTAATTCCTTTCCCTTTCCATTTTCTTTTTCTTTCAATTGGGCTCAATAGCCAATGAGGCCCATTAGGAAAACATACAAGACTATCATACATGAAATTCATTCAAATCAAACCATTACATCAACCATTGATTTCATTTATATTTTTAAAAGGAGATTACAAATCTCATTACATGCTTTAGAAAAATGGGGTTATAACATCTGCCTTGGGGCTGAGGCGGGTGGCTAGTGGAGGTGTCCTGGCTTGGGTTTCGGAGGAGGCGGGTTTCCCTCTTGTTTAGTTTTCTACCTTGTCATTTCGTTTTATTCTTTCCCTATCTCTCTTTCTATCTTTCCTTTGCTTTGTTTTAATCTCAGTTTCTCTTGGCTTGGTTGAGATCCTCGTCGCCTTTTCCCTGCCTTTCCTTTTGTTTCTATTTTCTGTGTGGTCATGTGTGTCAGGTTGCCCTCTTTTGGTCGGCGGCCGGAAGTGGCATCCTCAAACATCTTGCAGGGAGGAGTGAAGTGGGGTACGATCTCTGGTGGGTGCTCCCATCCTCGATCACCTTCGTCTGCCTCAAGCTGTAGCTTGTGGGTGGAGGGGTGTACTGACGTAGTGTGGAGTGGTGGTGGGGTTCCCTGCCTTCCCTACCCCACCATTTCAAATGCCAAGGTCCTCCTTTCCCTTGCATTTGTTTCTGCTGGGGATTTTTGCCTCCTGCCCGCCCAACTTCTAGGGTGCTTCCTTTCTGTTTATTGTTTTGCCTATGTGAGTTGTCAGGTGCTTTGTTTTCGTGAGTGTTTTATCAGTCTGTTAGTAGTGCCTTAGTCCAGCTGTGAGGCTATTGTGTGTTTCTCTGTTGGCGTTCTGTTGTCTCTTTGGTTTGGTCGAGCTCTCTTCCTTCAAGGTGGTTTATTGGCCTCATCATGATGATGATCTCTGCTGGCAACTATGCAAACTCCCAACCTGGTGTACTCGAAGGCTCGTGTAGATTGGTGGCTTCCATCCCTAATAGCTTCTCTAGACAACCACTACAAGTGTTGGTCGGTGCTGAAATTTACCTATCACATCCCAATCTGAGCCTTGTGCTATGTTAGTAATCTAAGGGAGTAGTTTTTAGGTTCTTTGTTATGAGATCTCTATTATGTGGATGCTGCATGGCTGACTTTTTATGATATTGAGCTTACTTAAAAAAAAGAGGATCACATATATTAATATGTAGTAGTTCTAAAAGTTCTATTTCCCTCTTGTTGTTTCTAGTAAAAGACGCCTTTTCCATCTTATGTAACAAACATGATTCACATGTCTTGAGAGATTCAAAATTAAATGAGTCGAAATATCTATCCTTATGGATTTTAGAAATGTGCTTCTCATTTATATGGCCTAAGAAACAAAGCCAGAGGTATGTCATGTTAGAGTCATGCATTTTAAGCCTTTTAGTATTTACATTATAAACATGCATCTCACGATCTAACAAATAAAGACCATAAGAAATCAAAGCACTTCCATAAAAGATATCATGCGAAGTATAACACATATTCCATTCTTTATCAACAACAAAAATCATTCTTTGTCCAAAAAGAGACAAAAACAATATTTCTAGTTATGGCAAGTACGTAATAAAACTTCTCTAATTCTATTACAAGACTCGAGGGTAGAGATAAACTATATGTTCCTACATCCACAACAACAACCTTTTCTCCATTAATGACTCATAGTTCCACAATTCCCTTTTTAAGGGTTCTACTTCTTTTTAGATCCTACACAATACAACATACATGAGATCCACATATGATGAAAAGTAGATAAGTAAATCTCAATAATGTATATACCTGAGGTGAATATCTCTATCCCATTTGAATTCTTAAGTTCCTCTAATAGATTGGGAAAAATTGCTTCCAATTTCTCGGATTATAACAGTGGTGGAAATTGCCATTGTTGCCCACACCTCCCTTCACCTTTAGAGTAGAATATTGGGACTTAGTCTTAGAACATTTCTTAATATTTTTCTTTCCCTTGGTCTTACTCTTCACTACATTGAACATCAACATAGAACTAGTCTTGACCTTCTTCATGCTAAGTTCAATAGTTTGCAACATGTTGAGTAGTTCTGGTAGTAGTTTAACCATTTCATTCATGTTGAAGTTCATTACAAATTGGTTGTATGATTCAGGCAATGATTGCATAATCAAATTTATGGCCAACCTCTTGTCCCATGGGAAAACACAGTCTCTCTAGGTTCTCCACAAACCCAATCATCTTGATAACATAAGGACCAATTGGATATCCCTCTACCAACTTGTTTTGAAATAATGCCTTTGATACGTAATACCTCTCTTGTATAGCTTGTCCTTCAAACAATCTTTTATGATGCTCAATCATTTCAAAGGGATCTATGTTCTCATGCTACCTCTATAGGTCATGCACCATGTATGTTAGCATTAGGAATGCCTCATCATTGGAACTATCACAATACATCTTAAACCCATTTCTTTCATCCTTTGACACATCATGAGTGGGCTCTTTGGGTAATTCTTGATCCACTGCCTCGATCTTGCACTCATACTTGAGAAAAATTCTTAAGTTTTGGTATCAATACACAAAATTTGTCCCATTGAGCTTGTCCTTCTCAAGGATAGATCTCAATAAGAGGTTATTGTTATTTGCCATGTGATCTACAAAGAAAATTAAGTTGGAATTAAAATTTTAATTTTAAAAATATTTGTAATTAATTAGACATTGGATTAAACATTTACTCCCAATATTTTATTCAAATTAATATCACACACTATTAATATGAAAAGTCACAATGAATAACTTTGATAGTGGGCCAAGGTCCATATTTCATTGAATGATGAGTCAATTTTGGCTAACCACTCATAACTCAATTGTTTAGGGAGGTAACTTTTACCAACTATATCAAATGAAACCCTTAGATGGATGAGAAACAACAATTGTTTAATATCAACATATGAAACACCCATACACATTCCTCTAGATGCTTAGTCCTATCAAGGTTACCTAGTTAAGTCAAACCCAACCGCCAATACCGATAAGATTGTTGGGTTTTAGGGGAGACAGAGAAGGCAACAAAAACAAAATTTTTATTCTCCCAACCCTAGAACGAAGGAATCGTGTCAACGTCTATACATTAGGAAGGATGGTTTGTAGAATCATACCTTGTCCCGAGGCTTGCTCGGCGATGTTACCTCGCGGCTTGCACAGTTTTCACCTCCTGTCTTGGACGGTGTCTGTGCAGCTCCTAGTCTCATCGGGACTGTCGGGATTGACAGCTGTCCTCTGAGTGATAGAAGTCTCCCGCATCTGAAGTAGTCCACACAGACCACCTGGAACTCCGATCTCCTTGTCCCATAAGGAATCAGAAGGAGTCATACCCTCCTATCAGCATACTAGTCACTGACACACTCTCCTGCTACCAGTCACTTTTCTACAGTTGTCTTTCCCTTGTTGTGCCTCCCTTATTGGGTAGCACTTGCCTAGGCTCTCTCAGTTACCGCAACCAGAGAGAACGACAACTTTCTAGAGTAACTGGTGTCCTGAGTTGTATTGTCAGAGAAGCCCCCAATACCCCTATATATAGGAGGGTCATGGGATAGGGTTCTCTACCCCAGACAATGTGGGATTAAAGAAGGAGTAGAAGGGTTCGAGATTTTCCACAAATCTAACATACTGCGGAAGCTGAACCGATCTGTTCAGCCCTGAACCAATTGTCTGGATCTCCAACCGATCGTCTGGACCCTCCAACCGATCGTTTGGACCCTTGAGCTGATCGGTTGGCTCCTCCAACCGATCAGTTCGTGGTCTTGGTCCAACTCAAATTGACTTTCCATGTTTGTTTCCAACTAATCAAATATTAGTCCTTGTCCAAATCGATTTTGTACAAGTGAAACAAATATATATTTGCAAAATAGTCTTCTGATTTTCCAAACGATCTCGGTTGGTCACACGAACCGACTGATTCAACGATTGTGCCGATCATTTCATGACACATGAGCCGATCATCTCATCTGTTTGAGACGATCGGTTCATCCCCATGAGCCGATCGGTTGGGACAACAGACTGTGTAAATTAGTCAATTGCAGATCCAATCAATCTGATACTGTTAATCAACTAGTCCAACACGTTGAACACTATGATATTGAGCTATCAATTAATTGAGTTCTTAATTGAACTACTAAACTCCTTTAGTATTCAATCTAAACATCATTTGTGGATAAACTCCTCTTCTAGGTTAAATCCTATGTGTGTGACCCTGTAGGTCCATTTCACGCTGGCAGTGAAAGTCTATAACACTTATAACTTCACAAGCAAAGAGCGGTGCCTAGTCACACATCAGTGCTACCCAAGTGAAAAGGAAAGTTAGAGAACAACTTTCAATCCTACAATCCGTGAATGGTGTTACAACAAATGTACAATTCCTTTGTCACTGATATCCTAAATGAACTCAAGGCATGGAACAGTCATCCTGTCAACAATCATTCACTTTCTTGATCTCAGAGTAGATTGGAGGAGATATGTATGACATGAATATCACATACTGATTCACACATGCGTGCACACCAATCTCAATCCTACTCATCAAGTGGCCATGGATATCAAACTCCCTCAGGAGGGACAAATCCCATATCTATCACTCACCCCTCAAAAGCCCCATGTGTCAAAGCCACCCAATCATCATCTTTATAACAACCCATGTTTCAGGACTATGTTTGATCATGTCAAAGTGTACCCAACAACATGTGTTGAGTGTAGTGATTTTAGGTCAAAGAATCACACTAACCACCATCACTGTGAGAACTGACTGTGACTACCATGTCATGGTTCCATGTGTCAAACTCACGGTGGGTCTTTTCAGTACACTTTTTCTCTATTAAGTACCTATGTGTTTGGTTTGATATCTCCATATCATGACTAACGAGATTCTATCATCAACCAACATCTCATAAACCTATGTGTTTGGTCCAAGTATTTTATTCATTAATCGCATCAAGAATTAACACTTTACCAAATTCGTACTTCATCTATGATATTCTTGAACACTTTAAGATATTCATATTGGTATTTCTCTAAATACCATTTGAAGTATTAGCATTTCATCCAATAGGTATGTTAACACATCATATGTATTATACCTAATAGGATAATCATTCTCTCACTACCACTAGTGAAGATTGTGAAAACTACTAGAGGGGGGGTGAATAGAGTTTTATAAAGATTTTAATAATAATTTAACTCAAACAACCACAATGAAAATATTGGACAAGGAGACACAGGGTTTAGAGTGGTTCCAACCTTAGCAACTACTAAGGAAGTCAGTCCACTACCCGGTTGCTTACCCAACCGGGATTTGAAAAGAAATTTATTTTATTACCTCGCAAGGACTTTACATAAAATACAATTTCTTTTCCCAACCCCTTCAAGCAGCCTTCACCTAGAAGTAATCGCCCAACCTTGAAGCAGCCTTCCCTTGAAGTAGGTGCACCAACTCCCGTTGCACCAGCCTTCTGAAGTAGCTTCCCGTGCGATAGCCTTCTTGAAGTAGCTTGAAGTCCCCTTCTCCACCTGAGAAGTCAACCCTCTCCAATCCGCAGCCTCCAACCCTAGGAGTAGCAAGGAGAGTACAAAGGATAAAAAGGAACAAGAAGGAAAATAGAAATTACAATACTGTTGTAAGCACAAGGCTTGATTTGCCTATATCAAGCGTATAGATCTCCTAACCAATGTGTATGACAATGTGATTGTAGTGGATAGGAGATACTAGCCTATAGGACACGAAATGGGAGCAATAGGAATGAATGGCAAGTGTAGGAATTGCTCTATTGCTCTAAAATAGATTGCAAGTGAGTATTCAAGCTCAAGTATAGCACAAGTATATCTTTTGTTGTACTTTGGTGTCCTAAGGCATGTCCTATTTATAGAAATGGCCTATGGATGCTTAAGGACGTTCTAGACAACTTCTAGGGGTTTCTAAGTGCTTAACTAGCCGTTAGATATAAGTTAGGTGCATTAGTAACGACTAGTTACTTTATTCTGCATTTGCTGTCAGAGACCATCTCGGTCGACAATTTGTCGACCGAGATACCTACTCGGTCGAAGTTTTGTCGACCGACAGGCTCTCTGGATCAACGTTCATTTGCAACTGCCAACTACTTGGTCAACTGTGTCTAACGGCTACTTGGGTCATTCTCGGTCGAGAAGTTTGTCGACCGAGAGTGTCTCGGTCGAGGAGTTTGATCGACCGATATTGACCCTGTTTCAATCTTTCAATTTAGGCACTAAGTAAATGTATGAGTGTGCATTTGTGAACCTATTTGAAAGGTATGACTTGTCTAAGTGTGGTGATTGGCTAGGGAAGATCTAACGCTTGATTTACATGAGATCTAAGTACTTGTACATTATATATTTGTACAAGTTTACAATTGATTACATTGTATTACTTTTACAATCATTCAAGCGTATAGTTTCCCTAGAGCTTTGTCATCCACTTTATTCCTGCAACACTCAAGTAGCACGTTAGATCAACAAGAATGAAATGTTTGTCATCATCGAAACAAAGGGATTTATTATAATGTCCAATTTATCCAACAGATTGATTGATCATGTCCAAGAGATTCATGTCTCTTACCGGTTCTCTAACCAAAAGAGTCTAGATTTATCCATCATATGGAAACTAGAAATAAATTTCTCATGATTTATGCTAATTCGTTGTTTGAGTTATCAATAACTTTTAGGTATCATTTTTTCTTATGCATATCAAGTGCCACAAGATAAACAAGGCATTGCCACAAAGATCATATCTTTGAAATTGAAACATCAAATTTATTAATTGCTATCATTCTCATACAATGTGAAAAATAATGTGTTTCTATCTATTGGAAAATATGAAATAGCAGTTCATAACTCTATTACATGCCTTCAAAGCTAAAAATAAACTAAAGTACTCCTATCTATGGCAGCAACACTTGCCCCATTTATTGGGTGCTTTACACTTTATATCTTGGTATCATATACCTCAAAAGGTGTTATAAGTTATAAGTTTATTTCATGACACCTTTAGGTGGAGACGTCTGTCGCCTCCTTCTTATTTTGTTCCTCCAGATAGAGAGGATAATTCCTTTTCCAATGTCCTGGCTTTTGACAATGGTGGGAATTGCGTCTCTTGGTCATGCATCCCTTGGCCTTGAGAGTTGAAGACGACTTGGGCTTCTGGCTAGCATCATAACCTTTCTTAGCCTTGCCCTTGCCCTTGCGCTTGGACTTGCCTTTCTTGCCACTGATCATCATCACCGACTTAGGCTTGTCCTTCTTCATCTGTGCCTCGACTGTCCTCAACATGCCCAACAACTCTATCAATGGCCTGTCAAAGTTGTTCATGTTGTAGTTCATCACAATCTGACTGTAGGTTTCTGGCAACGATTGCAATATCACGTCAGTAGCCAACTCTTGGCTCAGGGGAAATCCCAGTCTTGTCAGGTTCTCCACATACCCAATCATTTTGAGCGTGTGGGGACCAACTGGATCTCCTTCTTTCATGACACACTTGAACAGTGCCCTAGAGACATCATATCTCTCTTGCCATGCTTGATCTTCATACATGTTCTTGAGATGCTAAATCATCTCAATGACACCCATGTTCTCATGTTGTCTCTGCAACTCATGGTTCATGGAGCACACCATCAAGCACTTTGCATCAATGGCATCATCAGAATGCTTCTCGTAAGCATCCCTTTCTTCCTATGGTGTGGTAGGAGTAGGTTCCTCTAGAATTGGAGTATCCAGGACATATAGCTTTCACTCTTGAGTGAGAACAATTCTCAATGTCCTAAACTAGTCATGGAAGTTAGTCCCATTCAGCTTGTCCTTTTCAAGGACGGATCGCAATGAAAAGTGATTGTTGTTTGTTGCCATTTGTACTACAAAAGGAAATATATGCAATTTAGTCCAAAACTCAATTTTGACTGATTTGAAAATTTAACGATATAATTAGGCCTTTAATTAATTATCGCTCCCACTATTTTAGTTCAAATTGATAGCCCTCACCATCAATTCGGAAGATTGCAGTGTACAATCTTCTAGTGGGTCAAGATCCTGAAATCCTCTAAGTCATGGACCAGCTAGGGCTGTCACCCACAACTTAGATCTTCTAGGTAGGCAACTCTTGCCAATTGCATCATATGCAACTATTGAAAGATGTCATGTGCAACTCCTTGCCATGATCACCTCCATGCCTCAAGGTGCTAGATCATATCTAGGTCACCTTGTTAAGTCCGAACTAAAGCTAACACGATGAATATGCACCCTGCTAGGGCAGACCCACATATCCATCCTTCATGCTTCCATGAGATAGACGGTGCACCATGCTAGGGTGTGCCCACACTTGGCCGATCAAGCTTTTCACGCATGTCACATTTGAAAGGCATCTAAAACTTTAATATTTAATGAGGGATTTGGTTTTATACATACATATACATATACAATCACCACAATACATAGTACATATCATATACATGCTATATCCCATAGAAAACATGCGAAACGATAAAAGCGATGATTATGGCCATCCTTATGTGATTCCTCAAGCCAAGAGGAATCATGGTCATCTAGGTTTACATCACATGCAACCTGTACAAGATGAACTCTGTGCTTTGCCTTTCTGGGTTTGATCAACTCATCTCCATGATTGATCGGCTCGCCATCAGGCCGGTTGGTTGGGTGCCACCAGCCGATCGATTGGCTCCTCCAACTGATTGGTTCGCCTAGTCATCGTGCATCTCCTCATGGCCACCACCTGCTCATCTCACTCCTCAAACTAGTCATCTGGAATTCCAAATGATCGGTTCACGCCTTGAACTGATCGTCTCAGTCGTCGTCAGGTTGTCTGTCATTCTTTGACATTACAGGAAATAAAAGTCCTATCCTATTTACATTTGAATTGAGAAACCCTGAGTTACATTCGGGGGGAGCAAAGGTAGGAAAGAAATCTCGAGTTATCTCAAGTTACATCAGGAAAAGGAGGTAGGGAATCGATGCACAGACTGATATGCAAGAAACCACATATAACCAAGCACACATACATATGGTTTATTGGCCATAACCACGCTATACATCTGCCACAAAACTCATTTAAGGGCGACACATATCGAGTGCATTCATAATACATATCATATATGTATATTGGGATTTGTGGATTTAGGATTGGACATGCATAAAAGCCAATTTTATTCGCATTGTATGCAATAAATAAAGGGGACAAACCAAAAATCAATCATATCGATAATCCTAAAGTATAGAGCAGTTGACGTGGCTCTGATACCACTGTTGGGTTTTAGGGGAGACAAAGAAGGCAATGGAATTTTTCTTATTCTCCCAAACAAAGAACAAAGGAATCACGTCAACGTCTATACAGTAGGAAGGATGGTTTGTAGAATCATACCTTGTCCCGAGGCTTGCTCGATGATGTTACCTCGCGGCTTGCATGGTCTTCACCTCCTGTCTTGGATGGTGTCTATGCAGCTCCTGGTCTCACTGGGACTGTCGGGATTGACAACTGTCCTCTGAGTGGTAGAAGTCTCCCGCCTCTGACGTAGTCCACATGGACCACCTGGAACTCTGATCTCCTTGTCCCACAAGTAATCGGAAGGAGTCATACCCTCTTGTCAGCGTACTAGTCACCGACACACTCTCCTGCCACCAGTCACTTTTCTGTAGTTGTCTTTCCCTTACTGTGCCTCCCTTATCAGGTAGAACTTGCTCGGGCTCTCTCAGTTACCACAATCAGAGAGAACGACAACTTTGTAGAGCAACTAGTGTTCAGAGTTGTATTGTCAGAGAAGCCCCCAATACCCCTATATATAGGAGGGTCATGGGACAGGGTTCTCTACCCCAGGCAATGCGGGATTAAAGCATGAGTAGAAGAGTTCGAGATTTTCCACAAATCTAACATACTATGATAGCTGAACCGATCGGTTCATCCCTGAACCGATCGTCTGGACTCTGCAGCCGATCATCTGGACCCTCCAGCCGATCGTTTGGACCCTTGAGCCGATCGATTGGCTCCTCCAACCGATCAGTTTGTGGTCCTGGTCCAACTCAAATTGACTTTCCATGTTTGTTTCCAACTAATAAAATATTAGTCCTTGTCCAAATCGAATTTGTATACGTGAAACAAATATATATTTGCAAAATAGTCTTCTGATTTTCCAAACGATCTCGGTTGGTCACAGGAACCGACCGGTTCAATGATTGAGCCAATCGTTTCATGACACATGAGCCGATCGTCTCATCTGTTTGAGCCGATCGGTTCAACAACCTAAGCCGATCAGTTCAACAACCTGAGCCGATCAGTTCATCCCCATGAGCTGATCGGTTGGGACAACAGACTGTACAAATCAGTCAATTGCAGATCCAATCAATCCGATACTCTTAATCAACTAGTCCAACACCTTAAACACTATGATATTGAGCTATCAATTAATTGAGTGTTTAATTGAACTACTAAAATCCTTTAGTATTCAATCTAAACATCATTTGTGGATAAACCCCTCTTCTAGGTTAAATCCTATGTGTGTGACCCTGCAAGTCCATTTCACGTTGGCAGTGAAAGTCTATAACACTTATGACTTCAAAAGCAAAGAGCGGTGCCTAGTCACACATCAGTGCTACCCAAGTGAAAAGGAAATTTAGAGAACAACTTTCAATCCTACAATCCATGAATGGTGTTACAGCGAATGTATAATTCCTTTGTCACTGATATCCTGAATGAACTCAAGGCATGGAACAGTCATCCTATCAACGTTCATTCACTTTCTTGATCTCAGAGTAGATTGGAGGAGATATGTATGACATCAATATCACATACTAATTCACACATGCGTGCACACCTATCTCCATCCTACTCATCAAGTGGCCATGGATATCAAACTCCCTAAGGAGGGACAAATCCCATATCTATCACTCACCCCTCAAAAGCCCCATGTGTCAAAGCCACCCAATCATCACCTTTATAACAACCCATGTTTCAGGATTATGTTTGATGATGTCAAAGTGTACCCAATGACATGTGTTGAGTGTAGTGATTTCAGGTCAAAGAATCACACTAACCACCATCACTGTGAGAACTGACTGTGACTACCATGTCATGGTTCCATGTGTCAAACTCACGGTGGGTCTGTCTGGTACACTTGTTCTCTAACAAGTACCTATGTGTTTGGTTTGATATCTCCATATCATGACTAACGAGATTCTATCATCAACCAACACCACAATCTAGTCTTGTGTGTCATTGCTGTCTATCTACCTTCCTCAATGACATCCGACTAGGGACATAATAAGAATGTACAAACTCTTAGCATCCGTATGATCTCATCGTTCAGGTCCTGAACCTAAAAGCATACGTCATTGAGTACTTTCATTCTCTAGACATTCAATCTATTCTATCATTATCTCATATGACTGAACCAGAAAGAATTGGAAGCTTGCCTTTGATGTTTATCAAATCCATCTTAATGTATCCCACCAATCATCCCATGATTGGCTCTCAGGGCATACAAACCAACAGACTCCCACTTGCACTGCGAGCCAATCACTCTTTAATCATATTCTTAGTGATCTTCAAACATGTCCCACATGTTACTGTGCTCTAGTGCTAACACAGTGAGTTATGGCAATACCTTGCTAAAGTTAGTATTAACTGCATGTCTCACATCTCTTCGCTGTACGTCACACGTATGAGATGGAGTTGCCGTAATATGCGATCTAGTATTCTTTTCTAACCTTTAGCCACATTGCATGATCAAACACTCCTAACTTGTCATAAATGACCGGAATAACTATAAGTTCATCTCATGAACTTCCAGATCCATATAGTATCCACTAATGTTCTCTAACACATGGATACTCAGCTTTTCCTTTTAAATGACTTTATTGGAACATTTCCATTTATCAACAAACATTCACTTTTATATATCCCATATATGTTTTTTTTGCGATGAATATTCTATCCTTGTTCAGAAGTTTGCATCAATGTAACTCTTTATAGTGAATCCTTCCTTATTTCCATAGAACTAGTACTTCTATGAAGTTCTTATGGTATTCCAGTAACCCTTACTGGAACTCGACAGACATCCACTCCTCATGTCCCACATACGAGTTATCAGGACGAGCACATCATATTGTCATATCCTACGTACATGATGATGAACGCATTTTATTCTTGCTACATCAGGACGATCTCATTGTTCAGGTCCTGAACCTGAAAGCATATGTCATTGAGTACTGTCATTCTCTAGACATTCAATATGTTCTATCATTATCTCATATGACTGAACTAGAAAGAATTGGAAGCTTGCCTTTGATGTTTATCAAATCAATCTTAATGTATCCCACCAATCATCCCAAGATTGGCTCTCAGGGCATACATACCAACAAAGATAGCGTACCCTAGTTTGGCAAACCCACATGTTTACCTCACAACTCACCTAGATGGACAATGCACCCCACTTTGGTGACCTCACATAAATCAATCAAGGCCTTGATGTGTATTGAATTTTGGAAAGCATCATAGGATTATTACTGAAAAGTATATTATTGAAAGTATATGCAATCTAGAGGCTTAAAAATTGTTTCTGGAAGCTCTCTATGCATTGAAGAAATTGAAGATGCTGACCACCTTCTCTGCAAATGGAAAATCTCAAAGGAGGTATGGTAAAGAGCTCACCCTTATCTATTTGTGATCCATAAAAATCCAATTGAACTGGCTAGTATAAAAAATACAAGATAAAGACATCTATGTATAATCATTTTATATCATTTATGGTTCAAAAGAAATTCTATGATTTTTGATTTAGACAAGGCTATGCTAATTTTAGTTTGGCAAAGGGACCATACATGTTACCTCTATTTTTCATAAATAAGTTTCTATTCTTTTTTCATTTGTTTTACTTGGATATATCTCCATACCACTTGTAAATGTTGGACTTTGAAGGAATAAAATAGAAGCACGCTTAATGATCAGAAAAAAAGGAAAACATCTTGGTCTAAATATTTAATGAGGATTTTTTGTAATAGATTTACATATCCAAACACCACATATGTATATATTATATATCATATCTAAAACAATCACCACAAGCGATAAAGATAAAGTGTGATGATTATGGCCTCCTAACACAAACAATTTAAGCTAATGGAAGATTAAGGTCATCTAAGGTTTCATGCATCATATGTGTAATGAAAAGATGATAAATTCTTGATCCTTGGATTCTTTAATTATTAGAAGACACCAAGGATGATCCATAATTGTTGATTAAAGAATATATGATGATGTAAAACAATCATCAACCCTTACCCTAAGATGATAAATGCTTAATCCTTGATTTCATGCATCATTTTCCACCATGTTGGATATCCTACATCTTAGGCTATTCTAAATCTATTATGTCATATGTAAGATAAACCTTGAGTTACATTCGAGGTGAACATAGTGGAGATACTTTACACATGGATTAAATATAGAGGACAAGACATGGAATCTGTATTAAGAGTCACAAACAATCAACCACATATAATAGAAACAACCACAATCAGGGTTTGGCCATAACCATTCATTGCTAGCAAACAACAGAATCTTAAGACAACATGTCCACCTGTACATCAGCTCACCACGTAACTCTCAACTATCCTGGATCTTTAATATCATATGTAACATCACCTAAACAAAAGATAAAATTAGGTACATGTCAGCACAATATTCAAGAATATTGTACTGAGTATGCCTACATGTCTTTTATATACCTCTCACTACTAATCACTGCAATAATATAAAACTAATAATTGGCAGTAATAAAAAATATAAGAAAATGCATATACTTGCACAATGATATTTGTTACCAAAACAGAACACATATTTTAGGAACATTTTCCATTATATGCTCGTGCATCTACCTACCAATGGGATAGATGCATTCATGCCTTATGATTTTCTTACCAAAAAGATAGATCAATGTACATGTGATCTTCTTACCAAAGAGATAGATCACTCACTAGAACTATGCTTACCAATGAGATATAGTGCTTTTATATAATGGAACAAATATATTATGTTTCAGGTGTTCATAGCCATAAGTATGGAAAATCAAGCAAGATAGCATACAAGAACAACTATTTCATCCAATACCATATGGAAAGTATTCTACTACACATATAACACAAGAATATTGTATAATAAGCCAAGTAAGAGGTAATGACATATCGTCAACTAAGATAATCTAATCCACATATTCCTCATGTTGACTATGTCTCTGATGAATCCATATTCATCATGATTTTCAGTCACCATTTTGAGCCCAATTTCGATTAATACTTTCATTTTACTTCTTGAAATCCCTTAATATTCAATTTTGTTCAACTCAGTAGATTATTATTAACTTGTGGTTATAATTGTGGTTCTTATGCAGATTTATGGAACAACTGGTTACACATCCACCTTCACTTAAGATCCTCTCAGCCTTGCAACTGATCAATCGGTCTTGACCGAACGATTTATCATTCGGTCTGCTCAATCAGTCCTCAAGACAGTTTGGTCCTCAAGACCGTCTGGTCCTCAAGACTGATTGGAAGTGAAGACTGTTTGGAAGCTGAGACCAGTTGGACAATCAAAACCGGTCAGAGCAAGAACATTAGGTCCTCAAGACCGATCAGAGCAAGACCATTTGGATGTGGAAGTGAAGACCATTTGGTCACTGATCTCCAAGACCATTTGAAACCCATTGGTATCCAATACTGTTTGGATATCAATCGGTCTCCAAGACCATTTAGATGTTAATCGGTCTCCAAGACCATTAGGATCAGAAAGACCGTGCAAGCCTCAACGGTCCTCAAGACCATTTGGATATGAAGACTGGTTGGAGTGGAAGACCGATAGGCTGAAGACCGTATGGACGCAATCATGCAAGACCGTTTGGCCATCAAACAGTCTCCAAGACTATTTGGAACCTCTCGGTTTCCAAACCGTTCAAGCATATCGTTTGCTCAAAACTGTTTGAAGAGAACTCACAACAAAAATGTGAGGACCTGACCAGAGCCTATAAATAGAACCACAAGGGTCCTCATGTGGGGCATCAAATATGGGACGCCGACAGGATGCCCAAGCATAAGGTTCAATTTAGCTCCATCATCCACACCACCATCATCTCACCTGCTCCTCTCACTAGAGCTTGATGTGCCAGTATACAAGCCTCATCCCCCTTTCCCAGCTTGTTTGAAGCAAACCAAGCTTGACACTTGTTTCAATAAATTCAAGGAAGCTATGAAGAAGCTTCATGTTGATATACCCTTCCTGGACATGCTGGATGAGATACCATCCTAGACAAAGTACTTAAGTCACTTCTCACCAGAAGATATATCATTGAAGAGTATGAGACAATCAAGTTAGTGACAACCACTTCAGACATAATCCAAAGTAAGATGCCCAAGAAGCAGAAAGATCCAGGATCTTTTGGGATTTCCTGCCATATCGGTGATTCTTCCTATAAGAAAGGATTGGCTGATCTTGGTGCTAGCATTTCCATCATGCCACTTAGCCTTTGCAAAAGGCTAGGGTTTGCTGAACTTCTCCCAATAGGCATGACCATACAACTCGCAGATAACACTGTAACCCTTCCTTTGGGTATCATTGAAGATGTCACTGTCAAGGTAGGCAAAGATTCCTATGTTTCATGTGATTTCGTCATCATGGACATAAAGGAAGACACAAGATACCCTCTCATCTTTGGACATCCATTCCTCACCACTACAAGAGCTTTGATTGATGTTGAAGCAGGAACTTTGCTAGTCAGATTAGGTAAAGAAACTCTTGAGTTCAAAGTCTTTGAAAGTATGCGAAGACCCAACATGCAAGAAGAAGTCTACTTGATTGAGTGCATAGAGTAGATGTCACTCCTCACATAGGAGGATTATGAACAAGAAGATCCTTTAGGGACAGCCCTTACTAATATGAATGCAGAAATTTCAATTGACGAACAAGTGAAAAGTTATGTTTTCCACCTCGATACTGCTGAAGAAGATCCTAAAGCCAAGATTGAGGAACTAAAAGCTGTGGATGTCACTGAAGAATCACGTGAGAAACTACAATTTCCTGAAATGAGCCCTTACCCGAAGGATTGAAGTACACATTTCTAGATGAACTCAAGGTCTGCCCAGTCATCATAAATTCAAATCTAACGGCGGAACAAGAAGATAAACTCTTGACAGAATAAAGGAAAGAAGAAAAGCCATCGACTATAAGATGAGTGATCTCACTGGGGTCAGTCAAGCACTATGCATGCACAAAATCCCTATGATGGAAGATCACAAGCTGACTATTGAACACCAAAGAAAGCTTAATCTAAACATGAAAGAAGTTGTCTGCCTTGAAGTAGTTAAATTGCTCAAAATGAGAATTATCTATTCGATCTCTGATTCACCATGGGTAAGTCCTGTACATGTTGTACCTAAGAAAGGAGGAACTATAGTGATAAGGAATGAAGACAATGAACTCAACCCCACTTGAACAGTCACTAGGTGGAGGATGTGCATCGATTATAGGAAGTTGAACAAAGCGACACGAAAGGATCATTTTCCGATGCCTTTTCTTGATCATGTCTTAGAAAGATTGGCTCACCAAGAATATTTCTGCTATCTCGAGGGTTACTCTGGATTCTATCAAATTCCCATACATCCATATGACCATGAGAAAATGACTTTTACTTGCCCGTTTGGAACATATTCCTTCAGAAGGATGTCATTCGGACTCTGCACTGCGCCTGCAACTTTCCAACGTTGCATGGTAGCTATATTCACTAGTCTCACTGAAACTATTATGGAAGTTTTTATGGATGATTTTTCTGTGTATGGAGATTCATATAACTCGTGCCTAAATCACCTCTCCCTTGTCCTTAAACGATGTAAAGAAGCACATCTTGTGTTAAATTGGGAGAAGTGTCACTTTATGGTAAATGAAGGCATTGTCCTTGGACATAGAGTTAGTAGTAGAGGAATCGAAGTAGATAGAGCAAAAATTGAAGTGATTTCCAAACTTGTTATTCCCACGAATGTTAGAGAAGTTCATGCATGTTTTTACAAATGGTTTATAAAAGATTTCCCCAAGATAAACAAGCCAATGATGAATTTGTTACTAAAGGATGCTGAGTTCCATTTCGATGAAGAATGTGTGAATAGTTTCAACAATCTAAATCATGCTCTTATAACAACACCCATCATTATAGCTCCCGATTGGGATCACCCATTTAAAATTATGTTTGATACCAGTGATTATGCTGTGGGTGCTATTTTAAGCCAGTGTATAGAGAGGAGACATTATGTGATCTACTACACATTGAAAAACCTCGATGAAGCTTAGAGGAATTATGCAACTACTGAGAAAGAACATCTTGCAGTCGTGTATGCCTTTGACAAGTTCAGATCCTACCTCATCGGTTCAAAAGTCATTGTCTACACAGATCATGCCGCTATCCATTACATCCTAGCAAAGAAAGATGCTAAACCCAGGTTAATTAGATGAATTATCCTCTTACAAGAATTTAATCTAGAGATAAGAGATAGTAATGGTACAGAGAATGTTGTAGCAGACCACCTAAGTTGCATTCACTCCTTGGAAACTGAGAAGAATTCTGATAAACGATTCTCTTCTAGATGACCAACTAATGAAGGTCTCAGAAGCTACACCTTGGTACTCAGATTATGTGAACTACCTTGCCACCAGTGTCATCCACCCTGAATGCACCAAAAATGCACTGAAGAAATTCATGCATGATGTGAAGCAATATCATTGGGATGAGCCATACCTCTTGAAGCTCTGTGCTGATGGTCTTTACATACATTGTATCACTGAGGAAGAATCTCAACTTATTTTAGAGCAATGCCACTCAGGCCCAGTTGGAGGCCACATGAGTTCTAAGAAAACTACTTTGAGAGTTTTGCAATGTGGTTTCTTTTGGCCAACCATATCTAAAGATTCTTACAACTTTGTTATATCATGTGACACATGTCAAAGAACATGTAACATAACAAAGAGAGATGAGATGCCACTTAAGCTGTGGCAAGAGGTTGGGATTTTTGATGTCTGGGGTGTGGACTACATGGGTCCATTCCCATCTTCTCATGGATTTTATTACATCCTAGTCGTGGTTGATTACATTTCAAAATGGGTCGAAGCCATACCGACCGTCACTAGAGATTCCATACCTGTCATCAAAATGTTAAAATATATCATTTTCTCCCGATTCAGAGTCCCACGCACTGTGATTTCTGACAGAGGTTCTTATTTCCTAGAAAGAAGCTTTGAAGCATTGCTGAGGAAATATGGTGTAACTCACAAGGTAGCCTCACCCTACCATCCAAAAACAAGTGGATAGGTAGAGGTTTCTAACCGTCAACTCAAGGCTATTTTGGAAAAGACTGTAGGCCGCAATCGAAAGGATTGGTCAGTAAAAATCAATGACGCATTGTGGGCCTACTGAACTCCTTTTAAGACTCCTCTCGGAACAACACCATTTAGACTCATCTATGGAAAATCATGTCACCTACCAGTTGAACTTGAACACAAAGCTTGGTTGGCAATAAAACATCTAAATTTCGACTTAAAGAAAGCTGGCCAAGCTAGAATTCTGCAACTTTAGGAACTAGATGAACTCAGGATGACAACTTATGAGAATGCCAAAATCTATAAAGAACGCACAAAGTTGTGGCACGATGGTCATCTGAAGAGGAAGGACATTCAAATGGGAGACCAAGTCCTACTGTTCAAATCAAGACTAAGGTTATTTCCAGGGAAACTCTATTCTCATTGGACTGGACCATACATTGTCAAGAGCATCTAACCGCATGGTGCTTTCATTTTATGGAGTGAAAAGTCAGGAGATATTGTGGCTAATGGCCAACGTTTGAAAAGACATTTCACCGCAGCTGACATAGGAATCAATGCATCGTTGGATCTCTCCGAACCAGATTACATGCCTAAAAATTGAAATCACGTCGAGCCATTGACGTAAAACAAAGGCACTTGTCAGGAGGCAACCCGATCAATAAATTTGTATTTAGTTTTAATTTTGAATTAGAAGTTTTTCTTAATTTTGTCTTTACTTTTTAGACATTTTTGCACTAAATAAAAATTGAATCATGAGATGCTATCTTGAGTTCTGATTTATCTTCATTTTTGAGATTTTTATATGGAGGATGCACGCTGATTGGAACGCAACCATATCTAGTGGTCCAATCGGCATGAATTTTCCCCTCCATCTTGGATTTAGAGTTTGCTTAGGACGAGCAAAATTCTAAGTTTAGGGTGGAGGGTGGGTGATACGTATTTCACTTTCCACCTACACCCATCCTTTTCAGACTTAAGATTTCATTGTTGCATTTTTGACCAAAATTTTCAAAATTTTAAAAGTTTTTCAATGAATTTGAATATATCTTGGATGAAGTTTTGACGCTTTTGAATCATTATACCCTCCTTATTCAAAGCAAATCCTTAAGAGGACCACCTTTTGAAACTAGCCTTTTGATTGAAATCATCAGTGAAGCTTATGAATCCTAACATCATGATCTTTATGCAAAAATGGCAAGTGTCTGTCGAACTGATAGGGATCAAACACGACGTGCTTCCTATCTGACTAGTGGAACAACAACATGGAACCCCCACCGGATCATCATCAAGTCATTATTTGAGCAGAGTACGATAAAGAGAATGACCTGGTGCACTGAATTGTAAATCAAGTTGCGTTCTAATCTGAACTTTCTTCTACACTTCTTGTATCATCTTTGTACCCCTCCATCCATAAGAAAGAAACAAAAATATCCAAAATAATGCCAAACCCTAAGTTCGGGGTGGCACGCTACTTCCCTCTATATATGCTTCTTCCATACCCGTCGCAAAATAATAGGGGCGTACCGCCAAGAAAAGATGCCAAATTGCACACAAAAAATGCAATCTCGAGTCGAATAGAGGAGAGTTTTGCACAAAAAAATGCAATAAATGAAATTGCAAATCATGTAATAAAAATATCGAGTCGAATAGAGGAGAAATTTTTTTCTTCCTTCCATACCACCCTTCACTCCCTTTTCTACCTAAAGGCACAATAAATGCCTCTACTACCCTGAAATACACCAGTGTCAGATCAGATGCACACTAGTTGTTCTGTGGGTATCTCTGGACTCTTACAAAACTCTTTGACATGCTTGTTGTTGGAAAAAGTGAGGAGGAAGTGAAGTTGGAAAGAAAACTCAGGAACGAATATATGGTAAGATGTGTTCAGTGGTCTTAGGAAGTTGAGATGCTTAGTCATACTAAGCAAAAAGGAAACAATCCTGATGTGAAGAGGAGGCAACCACATGACTTGAAAGTATTCAATTGGTGGCTATTTCATATTTTGTGTTACCCAAGGACGAGCAACATTTAAGTTTACGGTATTCTGATGAATTCATATTCATCATGATTTTCAGTCACCATTTTCAGCCCAATTTCAATTAATACTTTCATTTTAGTTCTTAAAATCCCTTAATATTATTTTTTCTCAACTCAATGGATTATTATTAACTTGTGGTTATAATTGTGGTTTTTATGCAAATTTAATGGAACAATTGGTTGCACATCCACCTTCACTTAAGATCCTCTCAGCCTTGGTCTTGATTAATTGGTCTTGACTGAACGGTTTGATCTTTCGGTCTGCTCAATCGGTCCTCAAGACCGTTTGGTCCTCAAGACCGTCTAGTCCTCAAGACCATTTGGAAGCCGAGACCGGTTGGACAATCAAAACCAATCAGAGAAAGAATGTTAGGTCCTCAAGACCGATCAGAGTAAGACCATTTTGGATGCTAAAGTGAAGACCGTTTGGTCACTGATCTCCAAGACCATTTGAAACCCATTGGTCTCCAAGACTGTTTGGATATCAATCGGTCTCCAAGACCATTTAGATGTTAATCAGTCTCCAAGACTGTTTGGATCAACAAGACCATGCAAGCCTCAACAGTCCTCAAGACCGTTTGGATATGAAGACCGGTTGGAGTGGAAGACTGATAGGCTAAAGACCGTATGGACGCAATCATGCAAGACTATTTGGCCATCAAACGGTCTCCAAGACCATTTGGAACCTCTCAGTTTCCAAACTGTTCAAGCAGATCGTTTGCTCCAAACCGTTTGAAGAGAACTCACAACAAAAATGTGAGGGCCTAAAAAGAGCCTATAAATGAACCACAATGGTCCTCATGTGGGGCATCAAATCTGGGACGCCGATAGGTTGCTCAATCATAAGGTTCGATCCAACTCCATCATCCACACAGCTGTCATCTCACCTGCTCCTCTCGCTACGAGCAAGAAGGCCAAGAATAGAAAGAAGGTGGAGAAGAAGATCTGCCCGGTCTGCCTTGGCGGTTCTTCCTCCTCACCCAGATCTACCTCAACACGACATAGAGGATCGCATCAATTTCACCGAGGTGCAACTATCTTTTGCATCATGCTCATGGAAGAATCTCCCCTCTCTCTTTTTCATCTTGTTTCTCACATCACGAGTGAGTAGTTCCTTTTCGATAGGGTGTGGGGACTAGCCCCGCTGCCCATGCATTCATGTCTTTTCATTTAACATTCCAAGGCAATGTATATAACTTTTCATTTCATTGTTAATCGATAATGTTTGTAGGATGATTACCTGCTTGCTTTTATCTTGTTCTTCCCTATGTTGCGAGAACTTCTATATGTAGTGTAGTATGTGGGTTAATGAGGTTGACTCCCAAACTAGAAATCAAATGGGATTCCTTGAGGTCGTAAGTGTATGATCTGTGATGGGATGAGCCATCTAGCCTATGGTGACGCTTCTGTGTGCCTAACACCTGTGAAGGGGGCTCACAACTTCAGTTCGATATCTGTATCTTCTTTATTAATTGTCGATGTCTGCTTGTAGATTAATCTCCTGCTTGCTTGTCGATTAACGCGGTTGACTTCCTGATGAGAAATCGGATGGGATTACTTGAGGTAGTAAGTGTATGATCCATGAGGGGATGAGCCATCTAGCCTACGGTGACGCTTCTGTGTGCCTAGCAGCCACAAGGGGGCCTACAACTTCAGTTGGATTTCTATATCTTCAGAGCCGTAAGTGAGTGATCCGAAGGGTGATGAGAAATTTGATGCCTAAGGTGACGTTTACATGAGCCTATCCTAGTAGAGGGTTCACAACAGATCTACTTGGATAGTTATATCTTGCCTGGATGTTTGATGTTTGGATGTGTTTGCATGTGTAGTGGTGGTGAAACCCGACACCATCCCAACGATTCCATCTCATTAATCTAGATCAACTTTAATTCTACTCTTTACTTTCCTGCACTTAGTTTAATTAACCTCGAATCAACCAATCATCATAAATATTAGTCTTACTTGAACTAGACTAGACTAACAATGATTCTTAAAAACATTGTCTCTTGGGATTTGATCCTTAACTATACTATGATAAGACCCGTCCTCTTGCGGGTGGTATTATTGCATAAGGTTTTGGTAAAAGCTCAGGGATTTCAACCCTGAGTGAATTTGTTAGTGCGATAATATTTCACATCAGTCTCTTGGTCAAACCCTAATAAAGGCAAGACCATGTTCTATCATCAAATTCTCATCATCTTAACCCTAGTTATGTCCATTAGGGTTTTATTTATATCATAAGGATATTCTCAATTTTACTTTGCATTCTTGTCTTAGAATTATCTTACTAATGTTATTTTCCAATTATGTTACAGATTAGGGTTCATCATCTAAAAATTAGTTTCCATAGTATTTTGTGCACATATTAACCCTTGGTTACATGCATTAACCTAAATTAGGGTTACAAACCATGTATTAAGGGTCAACTTCATATAACATGGATTATATGCATCTAACTAATATTAGAGTTCCACATTAGCTTCTAGTTACTGATATGAGGGTGTACTATGAATTCCAATATTTATTGATCATTAATGTATTTTCTACATTTTATTTAGGGTTATTAGCCCTAGATAGACATACTAAGAAAGTTACATAATTATGTGTCATAACATGATCATATCTTATGTCACATTGATTATGAATCACATTTAAGAGTTACTAATGTGCTCTCGTCGTTTTTGGCCATTATTTGATATTTATTACTCATAAAACATGTGTAACATATCATACATGATATCACTATGTTTTAAGCATAAAAAGGCTGATATTATGGTTCCATATTTCTCTATGCATGTTTTTCATAATTTTGGTATATTGTATTATTTTTCTGATAAGAGCAGGCTATTTACTATACATTTTCTAAGATCTGAGCTTTTTTGAGATATTTACCTTAAGTGACCAATTGAGTTTTACCACGTGTCCATCAGGGCCGCAACTTAGGTCTCTTTGGATCATGCCGAGTCGACTGGTTTATTGCACCTGAACCTAGTTTAAGGCTTTTGGGCTAGATCTAGGATTTTGATTCATCAGTTGGTTTTGGGGGGGGGTTGCTTCTGGACAAATCATCTCCCTCACGTGATCGTGCATCTGAGACCCAAGCGGGACTCAGTTCCATGATGCTGCCTCCATGGGATGCAACTCTGGTGAGGTATTCTTGCAGACCCGATCTTCCTTATCATAGACCTTGTCTTCCAGTAGATTCTTCACTGCCCTACGACATACCACAGTCGACCAAAAGCCCGCCTGCCCTAGAGAGCTCACTACTGCTGATCTCCATCACGGTAGATCAAAGGGGAAAAACACCTCTGCTCATCATCGTGCCAATCCGAAGCTCCGAAAAGATTCACCATGCCTCCAAGAACTCATCAATGTTCTTCATTTACAACGAGGAGCTCAACGACCAGTCTCTGAAGCCCATCTCCTCCTTGCATGAAGACCTTCTTCGTCTATCATGGGGAGACCTAGAACTGGACAAGTAGCTCGAGGCTGAGGTTCTAATGGAATTGGAGAAGTTCTAGGCATCTCAGAGACTCACAATCAAATAATGTTTTCCCCATTCTTTTTCCTCACATCTCCCCTATACAACTCGATGGAGATGCAAAGAGAATGGGGAGATGGAACTCCCTCATCTCCCCATAGAAATCCTCAAATGAGGGGTCATTACAATCTAATGGAAATGGCACACTTGTTTAGCCACATGAAGCTTCTCCTCAACCCATGACTGGCATGCTTGTCATCGTGGGAGTGTGCTGCTTGGAGGCTGGTTGTAACTGCTGTGAAGAAGAAAACGTCCTCTATTGTTTGATTGCATCCAAGGGCCTGGATAGGGGTGTCTCTAGGCCAATCCATGTCATCTCCTTTTCAAAGACCACAATGACTAGATTTGAGATCCAAATCTGAAAGTTGGCCACACAATCCAGTCAATGATCCATGAGTGTGACACAACATAACTTTGGCTCAAGCTAATAAACTTATGTCTATCAAATCATCAAATATACACATTATTTCCCAAATTTCAAACCTTAATAAGTCCCTCTAGGATACTCAAATTGCCACAAAATTTTAACCATAGATTCCTCACAACTCAAGATACCTTGTACACGAATTTGGTGTCAAAATTCTATTGTTTGTCAACTAAATAAAATACCTCAAAAAGGCATGAACATAGGGATCCAAATCATGATATCAACGTCAATCAACACCCAAACTTTACCAAAACACTTGGAACTCTCAAGATAACTCAACATATGAATTCCAATATATTATTGGAGACTAAAGGTTTCAAAAGCGCACTCTATCACATCCTACAAACCTTAAAAGAAATTTCATCCTCAAACTTAAGCCAGAAAAATTCAGTCCATCACATCATATACATCTTAAAAAATTTTTCCCTCAAAATTAATCCATCCTCTTACTTAAAGGAACTTCACACATATGTAGGACACCACTCTATGTGAAACATATCCAAAATCAAATCTCCATAATCATATCCAAACCACTATAAGAAGGTTTTAAAACATATAGGGTGAAACACCCTTTATCATATAACGTTGAACGAGGGTTTAGAAACCATGGTTATGTCATGACATATCTCATATGTTAGGTTGCATCCTTGTCTTTACCCATGCATTAGGGTTCCCATATCATATTACTATGTTCTAAAGGAGTTAACTAAAATTAGCCCATACGTCAAGGTGTCATCAACATTTTATTGAGCTAATTGTTAGAACATGTTCAACATTAACATATGCCTTTTAGGAGGGAGTTAACTATAGTTAACCCACTTTATCCATCTCAATCACATAAAGGTGTCATAATCATTATGTTGTGCTAACTTTTAAACTATATGCAATATATTTATTAAGCACTAATATTAACACCTCACATATCATATGCCATTAATATGATATCATTTCACTTTCTCATATTAGGTTACAATCTTTCTTAGTGATTTATTCACAAGATTGACCAAATATATTACATCATCAATATTCAAATAACATGTATCATTAGTGTCATCTCATTGTACTTTAACATATTAGGTTGTAAACTCTATTAGATATTCATCATGAGATTAGTCAACTATTCTCATTATCAACATTATTCATGTATATGGTTAACCATTTATACATTGATATCTATTAAGCCATCTCTAGGTTTTCCATCATGTCATGTTTGTGTATCACATGTCAATATTAGATCACATTTTTGCATGTATTATATCATGGTAGTGCTAAGCAAACTTACATGAGTGGCTTGTCAAAACATATATCCAAACTTCACATAGTCCAACTGAGGTTCTCCTGACCCATATCATGAGGGTAGTTACATGCTCAATCTCTCTGAGCCACTCTATGAGTACCTCATATGCATATACTTTATCTTCTTTCTCTTAGTCTAGGGTTCTCAGATTACCTCATTGGCACTAGTGATATCCTTACAAGCTCTAGCCACATAAGCACAAACCAAAACATGATATGACATACTCTTCATAGGTTCTATACCCATGGAACACTATTTCCCAACTCTCTATCTCATATACACCACTACAGTCCTATAAGGAACCACCAAATTGAGTATGAGGCTTGTGATGACCTCAATTTTAGAGTTTGATAACCAATATAACACTTGAGGTTCATTAGATGACCAATCCTTATTGAAGTAAATCCTATTGAATGATGGATCCTTTTCACTTAATAAGTGTTGTTAGAAAAATATTTGACGACCATGACAACTAATTAAGCTTCTTTACGATGATGAATAGCATATATTAATTGAATTAAGTATTGATGCAGTAAAATATCTATTAGTAGCATTTATGAATTCCAATGTTTGAATACTGATCTAAGCATTCTTGAAGTTGTTTGGTTACAAGTAGAAATACAATGACAATAACATGTGACCATTATCCCTCTGTATGATCTTATTTGAAGAAATTACGTGACAAATAATACATTGGACTTTCGGTCTCAAAGTTGGATGAAAGGTTCAATAGGTTATGAAGAACATATAATTGAAAATTTGGGTTCCATTAGAGCTTCCAATTAAATGCTATTCAAGATGTAAGATCCTAAATTATTTGTTTATGTGGGGATGAAATCTGTATTTGATTATTTGTCTTGTGTCACGTGAATAGGCGGGGCTTGACTCTGCCGCCTACTGGTTCTGAAATGCCAGGAGCAGATGTTTGCAATCTGGACTCCCTAGGAAGCAGTCATGGTGAGACACCTGGGATGCTAGCAAGATGGGCTGAGTCTTCCACCCTCTGCGGACTAACAATCCTTGACTTGCGAGATATGGGCAAGGCGATGGAGTTCAATCATTGTCATCATCCTCTCTTCATCGTTGCTCCCATTCGAAACCAAGAAGACCTAGAGGTGCTATGAGAAGCCGCAAGGGTTCAGACTAGGAAGAACCTACCACCATAGTCTACCCATGTTCGAAGGACTTCATAGAAACATAAAGGCATGGATTCGTTGGCTTCACTGCCTGAAATCAATGTACTTTCTCCTTCCCCTACCACCAATCTTCCACACCACGTCTAACCTGCCTCAACAATGACTGTCAACCACATCGTGTTGGAGCAATAGGGTCTTCCCGGCTGTGATTGCGAGCAACTGCGATCTACCCGCCACCATGGAGCGTCTTGGACCCCTCAAAGCCTCGCAAGGAGGTTTGGATCCCACGCTGCTCCTCATCGGAGATCATAGCTAGGCTGGATCCACAACCGGAGGCCTGCACGTGGAGTAGGGCAATGGAAGGATGGAGCAAAGACACCCCTCCCAAGCACCCTTCTCCGACACCTCCTCCTTCATGGAATAATGGAGGATCGGCTTCTAAGAACCCACGATCGGGGTACAGCGAGCAAGGAGCAGCCATCAAGGACTTTAGTACCTCCACAAAGCTTTTGGAATTTTCTAAACCCGAAGATGAGGATTCCAGTACCAGATCATTACCAGAGTCCCTCTCCGCGGCAACACTCAGGTAAGGTGAGTAGCGCGTAGAGGAATCTGATCCCGAACGCATTGGGCAAGATGAGACAGAGAGTCGGTGGCTCAAATAGACCAGCCGCTGAACCAACAAGAAAACTGGGCACTCAATCACTGAACCGATCGGCCAAAGTAGGCTCAAGGAGTCCAAACGAGCCACGTGGCAGCACCTGATTTGCCTAAAGGTAATAATTCACTCGAAAATCTAGTATATGTACATATCTAAGAAAATACATTATAACTAGATCCCTTGGCCTATAAATACCCTAAAAATATACACGTACTCAGAAAAATATTTACTATATTACTAGACCCCTAGATCAGAGCCTCTAACCACTTTCAATGATGATAATTAATTTAGAGTAAAAAGCTCCATTTTAGGATTCATTAAATGAAATAAATAGTATCCAGGTGATATTAATTCTCAGAAAATTCGTCAGGATACCTGCAGACGTTTTAATAGACATATGACCAACAATGCGGATTGCACTAGATGTGGAAGTCATGAAGAGACAGTGCTTCATGCATTGCGAGATTGCTCCAAAGCTCAGGACGTGTGGAGCAAGCTGCTGAGCTATCAAGACCTAACGAAGCTCAACGATGCGACGGACGTTTGGCAATGGCTAGGTCTAAATCTTACAGGGGACAAGAAGCATGTCGACCTGTTCTCTGTTACTTGCTGGTCGATTTGGAAAGACAGAAATGCAGAGATCTTCGAGAAGAAAAAGACTACTGCTAGTCTTCTTGTTAACAAGATTATCACTGAAGTGAGGATGATGGATATGGCATGGCAGAAAGAAGTGGAGACGAAGAGGGCTGAGCGGGTTGCAGGCTGGAAACAACCCGAGCTTCCCATTTACAAACTTAATGCTGACGCTGCCTTCCAGAACAAGAAGGCAGGAGCTGCGGTGATCTGTAGAGATTATCTGGGGAGCTGGCATGGAGGTTTAGCTCGCACCAGTAAAGCTGAGAATGCGCTAGAGGCTGAGCTTCAGGCTATAGCCCTGGCTATGGATTTTGGGCATGACTTGGCGTTGGAGCATGCCATCATTGAAACGGATTCCAGACTTGCGTGTGAGGCTGTGGAATTAAATCATGAGGAAAACCCAAAGCTGGCAAGATGGATTATCCAAATCAAGAAGAAGAAGAAAGACAACTGGTCCATTTGCCATGTCCATAGAGAAGCTAACAACGCTGCGGATACTCTGGCCAAGTTCCACCTTAAATCCGGGAATGGATTCTGTTTTTACAGAATTCCACCTAAAATTGTAGAAGGGATTATCCAAAAAGACATTTGTAATGGTAGTAGTACTACCATATTTTATCCTTGTTCTTCAAATATTGTAACCACTTTTGCTGATAATTTAGCTTACATGAGGAGGGCAAGATGAATAAGATAGCCTCCTGACTTCACCAAAAAAAAAATTCTCAGAAAATTTTAGTAGAACCCTAATAACACTAGAAACCCACTTGTGGACTCTGATCTGGGTCTTATTGTTCTATGTTAGGCCTTTTCTCATTAATGCCTAAATTACATGTTTTAACCTCATATTAATTCTAGAAAATAGACCAGTTATCAGAAAAATATGAAAATCATAGCAGACCTTAATAATGAATTTTAGATCAGTATAAAAATATTAGAAACTAGTTAAGTTCTGTTTGAACCTAGGTTTGACCAAAATCCTAAATAGAACTTAAATACCACTAATAATGGTGAACTCATACTAATGATGATGAATTTCTATTAATCAGGTGATGACCAGATTGTCTAGATGATCAAGGATGGCTATGATTCTCTGAACTAAGGTACGTGGTCTTATAAGTATAAGACTAGATTTCTTGGTTGCTTATGATATGTAATATCATGAATGCTATTATTTGGATATTCATTGCTTGGTTGAACTATTATGAGTTATACTTCACTAAAATCTAATATAACATAAAAGGATATGGATGGGTTGTAGCTACTAGTGCACCTAGCCCGGTATGGATGTATGTTGCCTAACATGGATGTATGATGCTTTGGCCGATGTTAGATGTATGATGATATAATTTTTTCCCATACTGGAGTAAGTCAAGTGCATATAAGTGTAGTGCAACCGCATCAAATAAATGTAATAAAAAGGATGTTTATCTAATTTTCGCCTTAAGAAATGGTTTTTCTCTCTTTCTTCCTTCTTCAAGTATTTTCCTTTATGCAACCTTACTACTGTATCTTTTACCACATACCAACTTTTGTTGATTCGTTTGTTTCACGTATGTTTTAGGTTCAGAGATACCATGGGAGAAAAAGAACAGGGTGTGAGCAAGTTGTTCAGGTTACCTATTGTCTAGGATCCTAGTTAGCATACATGTTTAGAATGTGTAATTTTCTATTTTTCAATATGTAAATGTAATCCAAGCTGTAATAACTCATGTTGTAAATATACATGATATTGTTGAGAAATGTTATGGTTGTATGCTCATGTATGTGCATATTGCTTCCACAATGCATTTTGATACAATTGATTAATGTTTTCAGATTTTGACTTCTCATCCCCTTGGGGTTTTGAGAAGGTAGAAATCCGAGGACGTTACAGTTGGTATCAGATCATGAACGATAGCTACACCTAAGGATTGCTCACCATGAAAAAATAAACCTAAATCTCACCTTTCGCTTCAAACCTTAGAAACTTAGTAAGTTGTTCTATATGAATAAGGTTTGACTTAGCCTCTAGGTTAGAACCTAGATGTTCGAGAACTAGGTTTAGACAAGTGTGTGAAACCCTTTCCATATAGAGCTCATATGTATTTGGTAGCTACACTAGTCTACACTGTGTTCTCACCATTTCACTAGGTGACATGACACTGGACTATCTACTATGTGTGGGACACTCAATTTTACTGATTTGGTTTTATTTTCCAATCGGCTCGAGCCTCGACAATTTTCTCTGACATCTTCTTTCTCAGAGAAAAACTATATTATATTTTATTAAATATATGTATATATAAAATGTGTCCCTCACATTGGAGATTAGTTACTGTTCATGCAACCTAATTGAAAGGGAGTGACATCTATCTAGATGAGAGAGTAGTCTAGATTAGATGTCTAGAGCCTTGTAAGGATATGTGATAGATAGATAGATAATAGAATGATAGTTGATATAAGCATGGATGATCTTATCTAAGTTCTACCTCTACTGATATAAGTTTCTTTATATATTGTATATGAGCTAAATCCAATTGTGAAGATTCTAATATAAGTCTTGATGATGAAAGTGCATTCTCTTTTCTTGCTTAAGATGAGCTAAGTTAAAATGAAGTTGAATATGCAGGAGACTCAAGCTCTATTACAAGGGAGGACATCTAGTGGTAGGATGAGATATGTGGTAAACTCTAGAGAGAGTGAGACCCACAAGGAGAAGGTCATAGGACCTAGCCTCCAATATATGAGAAATATGAAATATGTTTAAAATGATGTGTCGTACACTAGATTATTCTTGAGTAGATGAGTTGAGTGCTTTTGCATGATTGAATCCTAAATGCGAGAGTTGGGTAAAAGAAGTGATGGGTAGATGACTCATACTGAGAAAGTTAATCCTTTGACTGAGTTATGTCTTAGCTTGAGTGACTTAAGGTTGTGAAACTCATCATTAGTTGCAAGTGAGGTAATCTATGAAACTCTGGTTATGAGAGTAAAATGCTTTGTGCATAAGATACTCATTAATATCGTTCCTCTCACTTCTCTTTCTTATATATGATGTTAGAAACCTCACTTGAGCTATCAAGATGAATTTTGTATGAAGAGCCACTCATATAAGCTTGACATGTTCTATATTCCCTTTCTATATCATACATTAGATATCCAAGTTTGAAATCATGATAAGCTTGATTTAATATATTCTCTTTCCCTTCATATCATACATGAAATATATAAGTTTGAAATCATGCTAATCTTGTATCAGTATCTTCTCTTTCCCTTTATATCTTACATAAAAGATGTAAGTATGAAATAATGAGCTTAAAATAAGGTATCTTTGGATCATAAGTACATGATCACAAAATATAGTTCCTGAACCCAATCTTACAACTCTAAGCTTCTAGTTCGATGATAAATCTCACACCTTAGGGTGAAACTCTACATTCACATGTAGAGTAAGCTCTTCTATAATGATGACATCTGAGTAAGATGTTGATCATAAATCCATTCTAATGATGTTTAGTATGACAATTCCAACAAAAAAAACATGAAACCTTGACATCATCCTATGGTTACTAGGGTGGAAGATGAGACCTTGAGTAATAGCTTCTTAACTTCAGATGTATGATTAAAGCCCTTATCCTTAAGGGACTATGTAGATGTAAATCATAATATATAAGAATGTCATGTGATGACTAAGATTCTAAGTGATGCTACAATTCTTTAAAATAAATGATGACTCAACTTAATAAGGTGGGGTGGGTGCAACCTATATGCTCTATTTCCTAAGATGAAAAATTAGGGTACGCTCGTAACTTTGGCAATCTTAGAACCTAAAAGTCATGATCGATATGAAGTTGGAATTTTGATACTATTGTGAGTATAATATTAGTTGAATTTCGAGGATGAAATTCCTTATAAGATGGGGTGAATGTGATGACCTAGATTTTAGAGTTTGATAACCAATATAACACTTGAGGTTCATTAGATGACCAATCCTTATTGAAGGAAATCCTATTGAATGATGGATCCTTTTCACTTAATAAGTGTTGTTAGAAAAATATTTGACGATCATGACAACTAATTAAGCTTCTTTACGATGATGAATAGCATATATTAATTGAATTAAGTATTGATGCGGTAAAATATCTATTAGTAGCATTTATGAATTCCAATGTTTGAATACTGATCTAAGCATTCTTGAAGTTGTTTGGTTACAAGTAGAAATAAAATGACAATAACATGTGACCATTATCCCTCTGTATGATCTTATTTGAAGAAATTACGTGACAAATCATACATTGGACTTTCGGTCTCAAAGTTGGAGGAAAGGTTCAATAGGTTATGAAGAACATATAATTGAAAATTTGGGTTCCATTAGAGCTTCCAATTAAATGCTATTCAAGATGTAAGATCCTAAATTATTTGTTTATGTGGGGATGAAATCTGTATTTGATTATTTGTCTTGTGTCACGCGAATAGGCGGGGCTTGACTCTGCCGCCTACTGGTTCCAAAACGCCAGGAGCAGATGTTTGCAATCTGGACTCCCTAGGAAGCAGTCATGGTGAGACACCTGGGATGCTAGAAAGATGGGCTGAGTCTTCCACCCTCTGCGGACTAACAATCCTTGACTTGCGAGATATGGGCAAGGCGATGGAGTTCAATCATTGTCGTCATCCTCTCTTCATCGTTGCTCCCAGTCGAAACCAAGAAGACCTAGAGGTGCTATGAGAAGCTGCAAGGGTTGAGACTGGGAAGAACCCACCACCATAGTCTACCCATGTGCGAAGGACTTCACGGAAACATAAAGGCATGGATTCGTTGGCTTCACTGCCTGCAATCAATCTACTTTCTCCTTCCCCTACCACCAATCTTCCACACCACGTCTAACCTGCCTCAACAATGACTGTCAACCACATCGTGTTGTAGCAACATGGTCTTCCCGGCTGTGATTGCGAGCAACTGCGATCTACCCGCCACCATGGAGCGTCTTGGACCCCTCAAAGCCTCGCAAGGAGGCTTGGATCCCACGCTGCTCCTCATCGGAGATCATAGCTAGGATGGATCCACAGCCGGAGGCCTGCACGTGGAGCAGGGCAATGGAAGGATGGAGCACAGACACCCCTCCCAAGCACCCTCCTCCGACACCTCCTCCTTCATGGAATAATGGAGGATCGGATTCTAAGAACCCACGACCGGGGTACAGCAAGCAAGGAGCAGCCATCAAGGACTTTAGTACCTCCACAAATCTTCTAGAATTTTTTGAACCCGAAGATGAGGATTCCAGTACCAGATCATTACCAGAGTCCCTCTCCGCGGCGACACTCAGGTAAGGTGAGTAGCGCGTAGAGGAATCTGATCTCGAACGCATTAGGAAAGATGAGACAGAGAGCCGGTGGCTCAAATAGACCAGCCGCTGAACCAACAAGAAAACTGGGCACTCAATCACTGAACCGATCGGCCAAAGTAGGCTCAAGGAGTCCAAACGAGCCACGTGGAAGCACCTGATTCGCCTAAAGGTAATAATTCACTCGAAAATCTAGTATATGTACATATCTAAGAAAATACATTATATATAGATCCCTTGGCCTATAAATACCCTAAAAATATACACGTACTCAGAAAAATATTTACTATATTACTAGACCCCTAGATCAGAGCCTCTAACAACTTTCAATGATGATAATTAATTTAGAGTAAAAAGCTCTGTTTTAGGATTCATTAAATGAAATAAATAGTATCTAGGTGATATTAATTCTCAGAAAATTTTAGTAGAACCCTAATAACACTAGAAACCCACTTGTGGACTCTGATCTGGGTCTTATTGTACTATGTTAGGCCTTTTCTCATTAATGCCTAAATTACATGTTTTAACCTCATATTAATTCTAGAAAATAGACCAGTTATCAGAAAAATATGAAAATCATAGCATACCTTAATAATGAATTTTAGATCAGTATAAAAATATTAGAAACCAGTTAAGTTCTGTTTGAACCTAGGTTTGACCAAAATCCTAAATAGAACTTAAATACCACTAATAATGGTGAACTCGTACTAATGATGATGAATTTCTATTAATCAGGTGATGACCAGATTGTCTAGATGATCAAGGATGGCTATGATTCTCTGAACTAAGGTACGCGGTCTTATAAGTATAAGACTAGTTTTCTTGGTTGCTTATGATATGTAATATCATGAATGCTATTATTTGGATATTCATTGCTTGGTTGAAGTATTATGAGTTATACTTCGCCAAAATCTAATATAACATAAAAGGATATGGATGGGTTGTAGCTACTAGTGCACCTAGCCCAATATGGATGTATGTTGCCTAACATGGATGTATGATGCTTTGGCCCATGTTAGATGTATGATGATATAATTTTTGCCCATACTGGAGTAAGTCAAGTGCATATAAGTGTAGTGCAACCGCATCAAATAAATGTAATAAAAAGGATGTTTATCTGATTTTCGCCTTAAGAAATGGTTTTTCTCTCTTTCTTCCTTCTTCAAGTATTTTCCTTTATGCAACCTTACTAGTGTATCTTTTACCACATACCAACTTTTGTTGATTCGTTTGTTTCACGTATGTTTTAGGTTCAGAGATAGCATGGGAGAAAAAGAATAGGGTGTGAGCAAGTTGTTCAGGTTACCTATTGTCTAGGATCCTAGTTAGCATACATGTTTAGAATGTGTAATTTTCTATTTTTCAATATGTAAATGTAATCCAAGCTGTAATAACTCATGTTGTAAATATACATGATATTGTTGAGAAATGTTATGGTTGTATGCTCATGTATGTGCATATTTCTTCCACAATGCATTTTGATACAATTGATTAATGTTTTTGGATTTTGACTTCTCATCCCCTTGGGGTTTTGAGAAGGTAGAAATCCGAGGACGTTACAGTTGGTATCAGATCATGAACGATAGCTACACCTAAGGATTGCTCACCATGAAAAAATAAACCTAAATCTCACCTTTCGATTCAAACCTTAGAAACTTATTAAGTTGTTCTATAGGAATAAGGTTTGACTTAGCCTCTAGGTTAGAACCTAGATGTTCAAGAACTAGGTTTAGACAAGTGTGTGAAACCCTTTCCATATAGAGCTCATATGTATTTGGTAGCTACACTAGTCTACACTGTGTTCTCACAATTTCACTAGGTGACATGACACTGGACTATCTACTATGTGTGGGACACTCAATTTTACTGATTTGGTTTTATTTTCCAATCGGCTCGAGCCTCGACAATTTTCTCTGACATCTTTTTTCTCGGAGAAAAACTATATAATATTTTATTAAATATATGTAAATATAAAATGTGTCCCTCACATTGGAGATTAGTTACTGTTCATGCAACCTAATTGAAAGGGAGTGACATCTGTCTAGATGAGAGATTAGTCTAGATTAGATGTCTAGAGCCTTGTAAGGATATGTGATAAATAGATAGATAATAGAATGATAGTTGATATAAGCATGGATGATCTTATCTAAGTTCTACCTCTACTGATATAAGTTTCTTTATATATTGTATATGAGCTAAATCCAATTGTGAAGATTCTAAGATAAGTCTTGATGATGAAAGTGCATTCTCTTTTCTTGCTTAAGATGAGCTAAGTTAAAATGAAGTTGAATATGCAGGAGACTCAAGCTCTATTACAAGGGAGGACATCTAGTGGTAGGATGAGATATGTGGTAAACTCTAGAGAGAGTGAGACCCACAAGGAGAAGGTCATAGGACCTAGCCTTCAATATATGAGAAATATGAAATATGTTTAAAATGATGTGTCGTACACTAGATTATTCTTGAGTAGATGAGTTGAGTGCTTTTGCATGATTGAATCCTAAATGTGAGAGTTGGGTAAAAGAAGTGATGGGTAGATGACTCATAATGAGAAAGTTAATCCTTTGACTGAGTTATGTCTTAGCTTGAGTGACTTAAGGTTGTGAAACTCATCATTAGTTGCAAGTGAGGTAATCTATGAAACTCTGGTTATGAGAGTAAAATGCTTTGTGCATAAGATACTCATTAATATCGTTCCTATTGTTGACCTAGGTGTCGCATATTGCCCATATTTTGATAATGACTTAACCATTCCACTCATATGTATCTAACATTTCTAATTGAGATCATTGCAGACATTAGATACAAGAAAAGAATCAAAATTCACTCAAAGCTACTCTCCCGGCACATGCAAAACATGTGACTTTCACCCGCTTTGTAATATAGCCCTTAGAGGCTTAGAGCAATTTTTGTAATCACTTAAATTCATGTTTTGCATTGTATCTAAGATGGATAAAATGATTGGAACTCAAAAATCCATCATTTATACAGTTTTTGAAAATTCCAAAATACCCCTTAACAGGGATTTTGTCGGCCGAATTACAAACTCGGCCGATCCATGTATTGAGGAATTTTCTGGGCTGTCGGCCGAGTTTCAATGCCAGGAAACTCGGCCGATCCACTGGTCAGTCAAAACCAAAGGAAGACTGATCGGTCGAGTTTCCCCCTGGAAACTCGGCCGACAGATTCCCTGTTGGTTTTGTCACCTAGTGTGTCGGCCGAGTTGCCTTTATTGAAACTCGGCCGATCGAACTGTACTGGAATGCAGAAAAAGCAATTCCAACCGTTGGAGGAGTTGGTGGGACTCAAAATAGATCCGTTGCAAGTTGTAAAACGGCTAGTTTGTGCCACTTAACTCACCCAACCTCAAAGGGACACCCTCAACTATAAATAGGACCTCTTGGACTTCATTCCAAGGTTGCTCATTCACATATGCTTGGTCCTAGCCTTAGTTGAGTGGTTTCCAACCTTTGAGCCCCCTTTCTCTCTCTACCTTCAATGCAAAAACGTGAGTAAGAGTGAGTTAGGATCCCTTTGTAAGAGAGCTACCATTTGTTCATTGTAAAGCTCTCCATCTTCATTCTCCCACCTCCATTCCATAATGAAGACTGTTTGAAGCTACTTCTCCGAGTGAAAGAGGAGTTGCTGCTGTTCTTCTCCGAGTGAAGGGGAAGATGTGTTGCTGATCTTCAAGGGTGAAGATTGATCGTTGCTCCAGCTCCCTTGGTGGAGGGAAAACGTGAGCAAGCTCTCCTAGTGAAGGAGAGGTGCAAGGCGAAGGGCAAGCAAGATAGGTAATTCCTTCAAGGCCGAAGACCAGAGCAAGAGTGGGTAAGTCCTTTAGAGAAGGCGGAAGACTACTTGCTTGGTGGGTAAGTCCTTGGTGAGGTAGAAGATCTTGGCTTGTTATATAAGACCTTGGATGGTTGGTTGTTGTAGCTTGTAATCTTATTTTTGTGAGAAATATAAGAGCCTCAAGTTACAAATCCTAGAGCCTAACCAACTCTAGGTAGTGGACTGACTTGATCCTAAGTTTAGGACGAGGAACCACTCTAAACCACCTGTCCAAGTGCATGTTTATCCATATCTCTTACCCTTGCTATGAATGCTAGCTTAGGACATCAAATTACTGTTTTGCTTCAAATTACACTCGTAATATAATTTGGTGGTTTAATATATCTTGTGAAGTTTGTGAAGCTCTATTCAACCCCCCCCTTCTAGAGCCCATTGATCCAACAAGTGGTATCAGAGCGGGTCTTCTCCAAGCTACTTCAACAAGTAGGAGAAGATGGGCGATTCGGCTCTCGGTTCACTCAACCTTGAGGGAAGCTACTCCACAAGACCCCCGGTCTTCGACGGCACCAACTTCCTATATTGGAAGAGAAGGATGCAGTTCTACATCCAAGGAGTTAGCTACGAGATGTGGAAGATAGTCCACCTCAAGTACGACGAGCCGAAGGGGAACATCACAACATGGACGGACGAAGAGATGAAGCGTGCTCAACTAAATGCTAAAGCCATTAGCATCATCTACGCTGCCCTCTCTCCATCGGAATTCAACCGCATCTCTTCATGGGACACCGCTCATGAGATTTGGCACAAGTTATGTGTCACCTATGAAGGGACGGAGCAGGTCAAGGAGGCCAAGATCTACATGCTCGGAGGCCTACTTGAAAATTTCAAGATGGGGAAGAATGAAAGGGTTGCGGACATGTACACAAGGCTCAACGTCATCCTCAACAGCCTTGCAGCCCTTGGGAGTGTCATGGATCGAGGCACCATCAACGCCAAGATCTTGAGGTCTCTTCCAAAGAGATGGGAGCCGAAGGTGACTTCAATTGAAGAAGTCTACAAGCTTAGCGAGTTGTCAACCGAGGAGCTGGTTGGTAACCTACAAGCTCACGAACCAAGGCTCGACAAGCAAGAGGAAGAGGAGAAAAGGGAAGAGAAGGAGACAAGAAAGATGAAGGACACAGCCTTCAAAGCTCATGTCGAAGAAATGATGAGGCAACAACAGCTTGCCATGAAGTCTCCTTGCCCCTCCTCAAGCGAAGACGAAGGTGCTAATGACCATGAAGCCAATTACTCCAAAGGAAGACACTTCAAGGGAAAGCAATCCTCCTCCACTCCTAGGTGCTATGAGTGTGGCCAAAAGGGCCACTACAAGAATGATTGCCCAAAAGTCAAGAAGGGCTATCATAAGGGCAGTCACAAGAAGGATGACAAATACAAGAGAGAATCCAAGTACAAGAAGAAGGACAAGAAGGAAAGACGATCCAAAGATGCAGCTCATGCGGCATGGGAGGAGTCTTCTACTTCAAGTTCATCTTGTTCCGAGGATGGAGAATGTCATCTTGCACTTATGGCATCTACTAGTGAAGAGGTAATGGAGGTAAGTGAGGTAAGCAATGTAAGTGATGAAGCTTTACTTGAATTATCTAAAGAATCTATCATTGAAATGCTTAGTGAATGTCAATCATCTCTTGCTAAATGTAAAGCTAAAAGAAAGAGATTAGGAAAGATAATAGATGATCTATATGCCAAGATTGACATTCTTGATGAAAATGAAAAGTTACACCTTGATAGTATAGATTCTTTGCAAGAGCAACTTCAAGACCTTGAACTTCAATACAATGGAGTAGAGGTTGAGAATGGTGCTTATCTTAAAACTATTGAAAGTCTTAAGATCGAGAACCAAAATTGCCTAGATGAGTTAGATGTTCTAAAAACTGAAAATGTTGAACTAAAACTCATTGATGATGCTAGGAGAGAGGAAGTTCATTGTTATCAAAAAGAAATTGCTATGCTTAAATCTGAAAATGCTAGATTGCTTGCTCAAACAAATGATCTATCCTCTAGACCTATCTTGCCTAGGAATGAAGTTGCTAACTTAACTATTGAAAAAGATTCTCTTCTTACTAAAGCCCTCTGTCTTGAGGCCGACCTGTTGCATGCTAGAGAAGATCTTGATAGTTTATCTACTACTATTAAAAATCTTAGTGATGATAATGCTAAATTAAGATCTACCTTGCAAAGGTTTCTTTCCGGTAAAAAGTCTCTAAATGATGTTCTAGAGCACTCTACCAAACAAATTGGTACTAGTGGTCTAGGATACGATGAGAGTATTCCAAAAGGTAAGAAGAAGAAGAAAGGTAAGAAAAAGAGTGTGGAAACTCCAATTCTCAATGGAGAGTCTTCCGACTCTAAAAATCCCATGGTATGTATGCATTGCAAATGTGATGATCATTATTCTACCTATTGTCCTTACAAGCCTAAGGGGACCAACCCAAATATGAAATGGGTCCCCAAGCTAACCCCGGACCCCAAAGTTTGAGTTGGGTTCCGACATCCTCTTTTCTTGCAGGTCACAAAGAAATGGATTGTTGATAGTGGCTGCTCTAAGCACATGACTGGAGAAATCATCCATTTCAACAAATTTGTGAAGAAGAAAGGAGGATCGGTAACCTTTGGGGACAACAAAAAGGGTAAGGTTATAGGTGAGGGTGATGTAGGTAATGATTTGTGCATTAAAAATGTTTTGCTTGTTGATGGCCTACATCACAACTTGATTAGTGTGAGCCAATTATGTGATAATGGTTATCTTGTGCTCTTTACTTCCTTAGAATGCTTGCTTCTAGATTCCCTGTCCTATAATGTCATATATAAGGGAACTAGAAATGGTAATCTATATGTGATTGTTCTTGATGCTTTAAAGCCCATACTAAATAGATGCTTAGTCGTGGATAAAAACGATCTTTCGCTTTGGCATCGAAGCTTGGGTCATGTGAACTTGCATCAAATGAAGAAACTAGACAAAAAGGACTTGGTTCGAGGACTTCCCAAATTGGATTTTGAAAAGGATGAGGAATGTCAACCTTGTACCCAAGGGAAACAAACCAAATCCTCTTTCAAGTCCAAAGGGGTCATGAGTACCAAGAGAGTTCTAGAGCTTCTTCATATTGATCTCTTCGGACCTATGAGAACACAAACGCTTCGCGGCTCCAAGTATTGTCTTGTTATCGTCGATGATTTTTCTAGATATACTTGGACTTTCTTTCTTGTTTCCAAAAGCGACACCCTTGACGTTTTCTCGAGCTTTTGCAAACGAGTCGAAAACGAAGCTTCTTGTCATGTTGTTTCCATCCGTAGTGATCATGGGGGAGAGTTTGAAAATGATCTTTTTGAACGTTTTTGTGAAAAATCGGGTTATTCGCACAATTTCTCTTCTCCTCGCACACCCCAACAAAATGGAGTTGTTGAGAGGAAGAATAGATCGCTACAGGAAATGGCTAGGACCATGCTTCTTGAGTATGATACTCCTAAGAAGTTTTGGGCTAAAGCCGTTAGCACCGCATGTTTTGTGCAAAACCGAGTTTTCACTCATCCGACGTTTAAGAAAACCCCCTATGAACTATGGCGTGGTAGGAAGCCGTCGATTGATTTCTTCCATGTGTTTGGATGCCCTTGTTTTGTTTTGAACACCAAGGACTCTCTCGACAAGTTTGATCCGAAATCTTACAAGGCTTCCTTCCTAGGCTATAGCACTACTAGCAGGGCTTTTAGAGTATTTAACATAGAACTATCTAAAATAGAAGAATCCATAAATGTTAAATTTATTGAAACTAACCCTGTTGTTGGCAAGCCTATTGGTGATAATGATGTTGCAGATGAAATCATTCCTATCCTCAAAGATCTCAACATCAAAGATAAAGGTAAGCAGGTTCAAGAAGAAGATCAAGAATAAGAAGAGAAAGAAGAAGAAAGGAAGGATCCCACTCCCCGCTTCGCCAAAGATCACCCCAAGGAGTTGATCATAGGCAATCCATTTGAAAGAGTAAGGACACGGGCTGCACACAACAAAGAACAAGCAGACAGCGCCTTCATCTCTCAAATGGAGCCGAAGAACATCAAGGAGGCCCTTGGTGATGATGAGTGGATCCTTGCCATGCAAGAAGAGCTTGAGCAGTTCGAGAAGAGCCGAGTGTGGACCTTAGTGCCAAGACCAAACAATAGAAAGATCATTGGCACCAAATGGGTCTACCGCAACAAGCTTGATGAGCAAGGAAAAGTGGTAAGAAACAAAGCAAGGTTAGTAGCTCAAGGTTATAATCAACAAGAAGGTATTGATTTTGATGAAACCTATGCGCCTGTTGCTAGATTAGAATCTATTCGCATGCTACTTGCCTTTGCTAGTTATAAAAATTTCTTGCTTTATCAAATGGATGTTAAAAGTGCATTTTTGAATGGTACAATTGAGGAGGAAGTATATGTTGCTCAACCTCCGGGCTTTGAAAATGATAAGTTACCCAATCATGTTTATCTCTTGCAAAAAGCTCTCTATGGTCTCAAACAAGCACCTCGAGCTTGGTATGAGAAACTAAAGAACTTTTTGTTAGATAATGGGTATATCATGGGCAAAGTTGATTGTACCTTGTTTCTAAAACACACTTCTACCCATTTTCTCATCATTCAAATATATGTTGATGATATTATATTTGGCGGAACTGACCTTGATCTTTGCAAAGAGTTTGGTTCTCTTATGCAGAGTGAATTTGAGATGAGTATGATGGGTGAGCTGACCTTCTTCCTAGGCTTCCAAATCAAGCAGACCAAGAATGGTAACTTCATCAACCAAGGCAAATACACGCTTGATCTTCTAAAACGCTTTGGGATGGAGAACATGAAGCAAATGGACACGCCCATGTCAAACACTGCCAAACTTGACAGGGATGAGGAAGGTGAGAAGGTAGATGAGAAGCTCTATAGAGGTATGATTGGAAGTTTACTTTATTTAACTGCCTCTAGACCTGATATAATGTTTAGTGTTGGCTTGTGTGCCCGCTTTCAATCAAGCCCTAGGAAATCACATCTTATTGCCGTCAAGAGGATTTTGAGGTATCTAGCCAAAACTCCAAATTTTGGACTATGGTACCCTAAGTCAAGGGACTTTACTCTTGTGGCATATAGTGATGCTGACTACGCAGGTTGCTTAATTGATAGAAAGTGCACAAGTGGCACTTGCTTCCTCTTGGGACCATGCTTGGTGTCTTGGTTCTCCAAGAAACAGAGCACAGTGGCATTATCAACTACCGAAGCTGAATACATTGCAGCCGGAAGTTGTTGTGCCCAGGTCCTATGGATGAAGCAAATGCTCCAAGACTTTAACATTCATTTTGATGCTTCTCCTATTTTCTGTGATAATACTAGTGCAATTAATCTTTCATATAATCCAATATTGCATAGTAGAGCTAAACACATAGAAGTCCGCCATCATTTTCTCCGTGATCACATTGTCAAAAAGGATATTTATATCACACATGTGGATATGGAAAATCAGTTGGCTGACATTTTCACTAAACCGCTTGCTAGAGATCAATTTAATTTCATTAGGTCAAAATTGCTAATAACCTCTCTTGATGATGTTGAATTGCTCTCTAATTAGCTGGTTACATGTTATGTGTGTTGCTCATGCTTATAAATGCCTTGTTTGCTTAAAATGCTTGTTTTTGATAAATATCTCTATTGGTTTTATCTCATTTTCGGGTATTTTTCGCAAAACGAGTTTTTATCGACGAATAGTACACTATGATGATGAGAATGTGCCTAAATGTGTTTAAAATACATCCTAGATCCCTCAGAAAAATTGCCCTAGGTCGTATGAGGCTAGGACTAGATTTTAGGATTTCTCACATCAGGGTTTTTGTCGGCCGAGTTGGAAACTCGGCCGATCGGTCGGGCGCAGGGTGTCTGTACACTCTGTCGGCCGAGTTTCCCCACCCTGGAACTCGGCCGATCGACGGCAGACGGGTTTATATATATAGGATTCGGCCGACTTGCTCCCTCTCAACTAGAGCAAAGTCGACCGAACCCTAGCCGCCCAAGCCCGACTCCTCCTCTCCTGGTCTTTTCCTCCCTCTCTCCGGCCGTTCTTGCCCCCAAAACGGCCCCCTTGTGTGCCCTAGCTGCTTGTACGGTTCCGTTGCTACGTTTTTCTCCGTGTGGATCAGCGCCCTTCTCTCCGTTTCTTCTCCGATGAGGTCGCAACGTCGGAAACGCGCTGTTCCCGCTCCTGCTCGTTCGGTTCCTCTAGCTCCGAGGTATATGTCCTTTGACAACCTCTCTTTCGTGGACAATACCGCGGTTGCACGGTATAAAGAGCTTCTCCCTCGATCTCCTTTTCCTTTTCGTGCTCTTTATCAACCGCATAGTTTTCACGCCGATCTTTTTGAGGCGAGTCAAGTGTTTCGCACACACCATCTTGACGCCTTTAGCATCGAGGATCCAAAATTTCACAATCTCAAGTATAGCACCAAGGCTGTCCGCGAATTCTACGCAAACTTGCGGTGGAATTACGACACTTTGGTTCCTCCCTCGGATACCTCGATTGTCTTAACCTCTATGATCGCCGGACAACCGTTTCATATCACCGAGCGATCCTTTAATCTTTACCTAAATGGCAACGTCGGCACGGCCTCTTGGACCACCTCATATCCCGATTATTTCGATCTTTTGCGTCCCGAGGACATCTATAAGGCACTCGAGATATACTTGTCGGATATTCACAAATTCCTCAAGCTTCCCGAGTTTCCTTATAGAAAGAAGGGCACCCTGCCTTCTTCTGCTCTGTCTTCCCCTCGCCGTGTGTTGGCGTTTGTTCTTAGTTGCAATGTTCACCCAAAGAAAAACCAAACGGACATAGCCGAGAACACTGCCATGATGATGTATCTCCTCTTGAACAATCATGGAGTCAAATGGGCACGGTATATCCTGCACCATATGACATGTTTTGATTCTGGAAAGAACACGAAGGGCACCCATCTTCCTTATCCTGCCCTAATCTGTGGACTTTTCCAGTTTGCCACTGGTAAATCTCTTTTCACCGATTATCTCTACCGACCTGATCGAAAAGGGGTTTACATCAGTGAGACCACTCTCCAGAAGAGTGTCCCTACATCTGGTGCATCATCTTCTTCTGCTCCACCACCACCACAACCTCCATCATCATCGGATGCACCTCCTCCTCCACCATCATCAGCTGCACCACCACCTCCTGAGCCATCTTTCCAACCTCCTCCACACCCGGCTTTTGCCGATTTTCATGTTTCCAATGAGGCCCTCATGGGGTATCTCATGCATCAGCAAGCCTACAACATGCAGGTCCAACACCATCTTCATGAGGATCTCTGTCATGTCATGTCATCCATGTCTTTATCTTGCCCGCATCCCTACCCCACCTACGAGCCCTACCCCGGTGGCGACTACGCTTCTTATGCGTATAGTCAGTTCTACCCACCGCCACCACCCTCTGCTTCCGCTGACCACTCTGCAGGTGGATACTCTCACCCTTCCCCGGTGTTGGCGCTTCCAGGTGGACGCTTGTCCGAGCTACTGGCCCAGTACACCTCGACTGCTCCTCCCATTGAGATAGCTTATGAGCTCCATGCTCTGGGCATGTCTTGGGCTGAGCAGAGCGCGAGATGGCCTGGACGGGCTTTTGGTCCTACAGACGAGGATATGCCAGATCAGGACGATGCCGAGTCAGATGAGGCGACTGCGACAGATGCTGATACGGATGCTGACGATGATGATGCTGCTGATGAACAGGCTACACCGGCTGATGCCCCTCCTTCTGATGGAGACGAGGACTACCAGCCCGATGAGGACATGGATGCTGCTGTTGATGACGTCGACATAGATTAGTATAGCTTAGAGTAGATGTGTCTAGTGTAGTCTCGCATGACCATGTCATTTTCTTTAGGGACTATGTTTGTATCATCTATATTAGGCACATTATCTGAGATGTACTATGGCTTTTCCGCTTGTCCTTGTAGCTTTTGGTTTTATATTTTGGATACATTTTGTATGACTTATCTTATCATGTAATCCATATTTTGATGAATGACAGTTGGTTGTTTTCATGAATTATCTTTGTGCTTCTCTGTCTTAATATGCTATGTTTGATTGAGTGTTTTGGAGAAGACCTGGTTTGTATGCTCTTCTACCCCCCTGCCTTTTTGAGATGACAAAGGGGGAGAAATATACCTCAATCATATTGCCATCATATTGCTTTTAGTGCTTGTATGGTTCTTTTCTTGTCTTTAAAACTTATATATCTTGACTTGGCTAGAATCATACAATATATATATGCTATGGCTGTTTGTGTGTTAACTAACAATGCAGGGATGAGTAAGCATGAATTGAGGGGGAGCATTACAAGACTGATCATATTTGCATCCCCTTGCAATTCTCTAAGCAAAGGTATAATTTTTCATATTCTTTTCAATATGTTGAGGAATGGTTTGTCATTGTCAAAAAGGGGGAGAATGTTGACCTAGGTGTCGAATATTGCCCATATTTTGATAATGACTTAACCATTCCACTCATATGTATCTAACATTTCTAATTGAGATCATTGCAGACATTAGATACAAGAAAAGAATCAAAATTCACTCAAAGCTACTCTCCCGGCACATGCAAAACATGTGACTTTCACCCGCTTTGTAATATAGCCCTTAGAGGCTTAGAGCAATTTTTGTAATCACTTAAATTCATGTTTTGCATTGTATCTAAGATGGATAAAATGATTGGAACTCAAAAATCCATCATTTATACAGTTTTTGAAAATTCCAAAATACCCCTTAACAGGGATTTTGTCGGCCGAATTACAAACTCGGCCGATCCATGTATTGAGGAATTTTCTGGGCTGTCGGCCGAGTTTCAATGCCAGGAAACTCGGCCGATCCACTGGTCAGTCAAAACCAAAGGAAGACTGATCGGTCGAGTTTCCCCCTGGAAACTCGGCCGACAGATTCCCTGTTGGTTTTGTCACCTAGTGTGTCGGCCGAGTTGCCTTTATTGAAACTCGGCCGATCGAACTGTACTGGAATGCAGAAAAAGCAATTCCAACCGTTGGAGGAGTTGGTGGGACTCAAAATAGATCCGTTGCAAGTTGTAAAACGGCTAGTTTGTGCCACTTAACTCACCCAACCTCAAAGGGACACCCTCAACTATAAATAGGACCTCTTGGACTTCATTCCAAGGTTGCTCATTCACATATGCTTGGTCCTAGCCTTAGTTGAGTGGTTTCCAACCTTTGAGCCCCCTTTCTCTCTCTACCTTCAATGCAAAAACGTGAGTAAGAGTGAGTTAGGATCCCTTTGTAAGAGAGCTACCATTTGTTCATTGTAAAGCTCTCCATCTTCATTCTCCCACCTCCATTCCATAATGAAGACTGTTTGAAGCTACTTCTCCGAGTGAAAGAGGAGTTGCTGCTGTTCTTCTCCGAGTGAAGGGGAAGATGTGTTGCTGATCTTCAAGGGTGAAGATTGATCGTTGCTCCAGCTCCCTTGGTGGAGGGAAAACGTGAGCAAGCTCTCCTAGTGAAGGAGAGGTGCAAGGCGAAGGGCAAGCAAGATAGGTAATTCCTTCAAGGCCGAAGACCAGAGCAAGAGTGGGTAAGTCCTTTAGAGAAGGCGGAAGACTACTTGCTTGGTGGGTAAGTCCTTGGTGAGGTAGAAGATCTTGGCTTGTTATATAAGACCTTGGATGGTTGGTTGTTGTAGCTTGTAATCTTATTTTTGTGAGAAATATAAGAGCCTCAAGTTACAAATCCTAGAGCCTAACCAACTCTAGGTAGTGGACTGACTTGATCCTAAGTTTAGGACGAGGAACCACTCTAAACCACCTGTCCAAGTGCATGTTTATCCATATCTCTTACCCTTGCTATGAATGCTAGCTTAGGACATCAAATTACTGTTTTGCTTCAAATTACACTCGTAATATAATTTGGTGGTTTAATCTATCTTGTGAAGTTTGTGAAGCTCTATTCAACCCCCCCCCTTCTAGAGCCCATTGATCCAACACCTATCACTTCTCTTTCTTATATATGATGTTAGAAACCTCACTTGAGATATCAAGATGAATTTTGTATGAAGAGCCACTCATATAAGCTTGACATGTTCTATATTCCCTTTCTATATCATACATTAGATATCCAAGTTTGAAATCATGATAAGCTTGATTTAATATATTCTCTTTCCCTTCATATCATACATGAAATATATAAGTTTGAAATCATGCTAATCTTGTATTAGTATCTTCTCTTTCCCTTTATATCTTACATAAAAGATGTAAGTCTGAAATAATGAGCTTGAAATAAGGTATCTTTGGATCATAAGTACATGATCACAAAATATAGTTCCTGAACCCAATCTTACAACTCTAAGCTTCTAGTTCGATGATAAATCTCACACCTTAGGGTGAAACTCTACATTCACATGTAGAGTAAGATCTTCTATAATGATGACATCTGAGTAAGATGTTGATCATAAATCCATTCTAATGATGTTTAGTATGACAATTCCAACAAAAAAAACATGAAACCTTGACATCATCCTATGGTTACTAGGGTGGAAGATGAGACCTTGAGTAATAGCTTCTTAACTTCAGATGTATGATTAAAGCCCTTATCCTTAAGGGACTATGTAGATGTAAATCATAATATATAAGAATGTCATGTGATGACTAAGATTCTAAGTGATGCTACAATTCTTTAAAATAAATGATGACTCAACTTAATAAGGTGGGGTGGGTGCACCCTAGATGCTCTATTTCCTAAGATAAAAAATTAGGGTACGTTCGTAACTTTGACAATCTTAGAACCTAAAAGTCATGATCGATATGAAGTTGGAATTTTGATACTATTGTGAGTATAATATTAGTTGAATTAGGACGACGAAATTCCTTATAAGATGGGGTGAATGTGATGACCTCGATTTTAGAGTTTGATAACCAATATAACACTTGAGGTTCATTAGATGACCAATCCTTATTGAAGTAAATCCTATTGAATGATGGATCCTTTTCACTTAATAAGTGTTGTTAGAAAAATATTTGACGATCATGACAACTAATTAAGCTACTTTTTTGAAAATAGCTCAATATCATTAAAAGTAAGCCATACGACATCTACAGGATAGACATCTCTGAACAAATAACCAAGCAACAACTCCTATTGCAGAAAGACATAGCACAAGGCTCAGATTGGGATGCGAAAGGTACACTTCTGCTCCATCCACTTCTTGTAGTGGCTGTCTCAAATAGCTATCTGGGATGGAATTCGTCAATCTACAAGAGCCTATGAGTACATCGGCATAGGAGTTTGCATAACCGTTGGAAGATATTACCATCATGAAGACAACGAATGGTCACCTAAAAAAGAGCTTGACCACCAAGAACCAACACAAACACAACACCCCACAAATTGGACAAGAGACACAACTACCTACTAAGAAAACAAAAGGAAAAAACATGCACATGGCAAACGTCGAGCACTAGGAGTGCACCAACCAGGAGACCCGAGAAGGAGGCCAAACCCCAACTGTGCACATACAAAGGAAGGATGGCTCATGCTGGTACAACGATGGTGGGTAGAGGGTGCCAGGAACCCCACCACCACTCCCGACCACCACTGCGAGCAGGGGCCGGAAGACCCGCATGAAGCACAAAACCCAGCTTCCTCCTCCTCTGCCTAAAGCACCAAGGAGCTCCCGCTCACCGTCTGCCCACGAAGGAACCTGAGGCACGATGACACAGGACACCAACAACCTAGACTGGTGAAGACTGAAAGAAAAACAACACAAAAAAAAACACAAAGAACAACCCCCCAAACCTACGACTACAACCAAACTGAACAGACCCACAAACATAAAGCAAGAAGGGGAAGAAACAATACCCACACCCATGGTGAACAACGTTCCAGAAAACCAGACAAAGCTACCTCCTCGCACTGAAGAATGATGTCGACGCCAGGAAACGAAGCCTCGCTCTGGGACAGCTCCTCGCACGCAAGAGACCACGAACCAGATATGGATCTGGGACACCGTCCAACGAGGAGAAAGGAAGGTGTGAAGGTGAGGAAGCAGCGACCAGCTAGATCTGAGGACATAGACCAGCAGGAGTAGGGTTGAAGACAGAAGCCCAGGGGGAATGGGGTAGCGCACGCCGGCTGCCGACCTCCTCCCTCGAGCTAGAGAGGAGCAAAAGCCCTAGCCGCACGCAGACACGAGAGAACTAATTAAGCTTCTTTATGATGATGAATAACATATATTAATTGAATTAAGTATTGATGTGGTAAAATATCTATTAGTAGCGTTTATGAATTCCAATGTTTGAATACTGATCTAAGCATTCTTGAAGTTGATTGGTTACAAGTAGAAATAAAATGACAATAACATGTGACCATTATCCCTCTGTATGATCTTATTTGAAGAAATTACGTGACAGATCATACATTGGACTTTTGGTCTCAAAGTTGGAGGAAAGGTTCAATAGGTTATGACGAACATATAATTGAAAATTTGGGTTCTATTAGAGCTTCCAATTAAATGCTATTCAAGATGTAAGATCCTAAATTATTTGTTTATGTGGGGATGAAATCTGTATCTGATTATTTGTCTTGTGTCACGTGGATAGGTGGGGCTTGACTTTGCCGCCTACTGGTTCTGAAACACCAGGAGCAGATGGTTGCAATCTGGACTCCCTAGGAAGCAGTCATGGCGAGAAACCTGGGATGCTAGTAAGATGGGCTAAGTCTTCTACCCGTGCGGACTAACAATCCTTGACTTGCGAGATATGGGCAAGGCGAGGGAGTTTAATCATCCTCATCATCCTCTCTTCATCGTTGCTCCTAACCGAAACCAAGAAGACCTAGAGGTGCTATGATAAGCCGCAAGGGTTGAGACTAGGAAGAACCCACCACCATAGTCTACCCATGTGCGAAGGACTTCACAGAAACATAAAGGCATGGATTCATTAGCTTCACTGCCTACAATCCACCTACTTTCTCCTTCCCCTACCACCGATCTTCCACACCACATCTAACCTGCCTCAACAACGACTGTCAACCACATCGTGTTGGAGCAACAAGGTCTTCCCGGCCGTGATTGCGAGCAGCTGCGATCTACCCGCCACCATGGAACATCTTGGACCCCTCAAAGCCTCGCAAGGAGGTTTGGATCCCATGCTGCTCCTCATCGGATCTCATAGCTAGGCTGTAGCCACAGCCAGAGGCCTGTGCGTGGAGCAAGGCAATGGAAGGATGGAGAACAAATGCCCCTCCCAAGCACCCTTCTCCGACACCTCCTCCTTCACAGAATGATGGAGGATCAGCTTCTGAGAACCCACGATCGGGGCGCATCGAGCAAGGAGCAGCCATCAAGGACTTTAGTACCTCCACGAATCTTCTGGACTTTTCTGAACTCGAAGATGAGGATTCCAGTACCAGATCGTTACCGGAGTCCCTCTTCGCGACAACACTCGGGTAAGGCGAGTAGCGCATAGGGGAATCTGATCCCGAATGCGTTGGGCAAGATGACACAGAGATCCGACAACTCAGATAGACCAGCCGCTAAACCAACAAGAAATCTGGGCACTCAATCACTGAACCGATCGGCCAAAGCAGGCTCAAGGAGTCCAAACGAGCCACGTGGCAGCACCTGATTCACCTAAAGGTAATAATTCACTCAAAAATCTAGTATATGTATAGATCTTAGAAAATACATTATAAATAGCTCCCTTGGCCTATAAATACTCTAAAAATATACACGTACTTAGAAAAATATTTACTATATTACTAGACCCCTAGATCATAGCCTTGAACCACTTTCAATGATGATAATTAATTTAGAGTAAAAAGCTTCTTTTTAGGATTCATTGAATGAAATAAATAGTATCCATGTGATATTAATTCTCAGAAAATTTTAGTAGAACCCTAATAACACTGGAAACTCACTTGTGGACTCTGATTTGTGTTTTATTGTTCTATGTTAGGCCTTTTCTCATTAATGCCTAAATTACATGTTTTAACCTCATATTAATTCTAGAAAATAGACCAGTTATCAGAAAAATATGAAAATCGTACCAGACCTTAATAATGACTTTTAGATCAGTATAAAAATATTAGAAACTAGTTAAGGTCTGTTTGAACCTAGGTTTGACCAAAATCCTGAACATAACTTAAATACCACTAATAATGGTGAACTCGTATTAATGATGATTAATTTCTATTAATCAGGTGATGATCAGATTGTCTAGATGATCAAGGATGGCTATGATTCTCTGAACTAAGGTATGTGGTTTTATAAGTATAAGACTAGATTTCTTGGTTGCTTATGATATGTAATATCATGAATGCTATTATTTGGATATTCATTGCTTGGTTGAACTATTATGAGTTATACTTAGCCAAAATCTAATATAACATAAAAGGATATGGATGGGTTGTAGCTACTAGTGCACCTAGCCCGGTATGGATGTATGTTGCCTAACATGGATGTGTGATGCTTTGGCCCATGCTAGATGTATGATGATATAATTTTTTCCCATACCGGATGTAAGTCAAGTGCAGATAAGTGTAGTACAACTACATCAAATAAATGTAATAAAAAGGATTTTTATCTGATTTTTGCCTTAAGAAATGGTTTTTCTCTCTTTCTTCCTTCTTCAAGTATTTTCCTTTATGCAACCTTACTATTGTATCTTTTACCACATACCAACTTTTGTTGATTTGTTTGTTTCACATGTTTTAGGTTCAGAGATAGCATGGGAGAAAAAGAACAGGGTGTGAGCAAGTTGTTCAGGTTACCTATTGTCTAGGATCCTAGTTAGCATAGATGTTTAGAATGTGTTATTTTCTATTTTTCAATATGTAAATGTAATCCAAGCTGTAATAACTCATGTTGTAAATATACATGATATTGTTGAGAAATGTTACGGTTGTATGTTCATGTATGTGCATATTGCTTCCGCAATGCATTTTGATACAATTGATTAACGTTTTCAGATTTTGTCTTCTCATCCCCCTGGGGTTTTGAGAAGGTAGAAATCCGGGGACGTTACAAGGCTTCAGAAAAACTAAAACATAGTTACCTCCTCGAGGGTTTTTAGACTCTCTCTCATTCTCACCTAGATGTCAAGTCCTCATATTCATATTCACATCAATATATATATTTCCACCCTCTCTTTGACTCTAGGATTTGGTCCACTTAGGACATCTAGGGTTCAACATGTTTATAGAAATCACGCATAGAGCAACTCAACTTGATCACCTAGGAGTAGTCTAGTTTAGGACATATTATAACACATATTTCTCATCATTCTCGTATCTTAGAGTTTAGGTTCTCTGACCTTCTCCCAATGGGTCTCACTCTCTTTGGAGTTAACCCTAAAACTCATCCTAACACTAGAGGTCCTCCTTAGTAAAAGAGCTTGAGACTCTTGCTAATTCACAACCTTGTCTTAAATTAGCTTATCTTAAATTAGAAAAATACACATGCTTGAATCATCAAAACATATCTCAAATCCTCAAATCTGAACCTTAACTATGAAAGACAACATTGATCATCATAACCATCTTATATCATCTATATAAGACCTACATCATATCATCAAAACTTATTTCATCTATTCATATTCTAACAAGTCTCTAGACATCTAGTCTAGAACTACTATCTCTTCAAGACTGATGTCATTCACTTTCACTTAGGTTGCATGACTACCTCCTACTCGTACATGTGTGGGAACACATTTTTTTAATACTTACATATATAGTAAAATATTATATAGTTTTTCTCTGATAAAACAAGCATCAAAGAAAACTATCGAGGTTCGATCTGATTGGAATAAAAAACCAAATCTAGAAAATGAGTGTCTCACACATAGTAGAGAGTACAGTGCCATGAAAACTAGTGAAAAGGATGAGAACATAGTGTAGACTGGTGTAGCTACCCAAAATGTAGATGCATCATATGCCAAAGGTTTCTCTTCCTATGATGTACACCATTTCCAAATAATGCAACGTCACATACCGCTGCACTACAAGGAAAGAACGACATATAAGGACTTGCTATACAACAAGAACCAGTCTAGATGTAGTTCTCAACATCTAGGTGCTAACCTAGAGGCTAGGTCAGATCTAGTCTCTAAAAGATGACTAATCTAACCCTAAAACATGTTCAAGTTCAAGGTTTTCTTTAGTTTGAGTTGCATAATGAGAAAATGTCAGACTTTTCTAGTGTTCATGATCTGATACCACCTATGACGTCCCCATATTTTCAAAATCTTAATCTGATGTGTGACATCCAAAATGAAACCTCACCTAAATGAGAATTCCAATTTAAACACCCACACTAGGATAAGAAAAAGAAAATCATAGGAAGTCAGAAGGAAGTAATAGTAGCACATGCACATGAACAATAATAAACCATACAACACATGTTCACCATTCAGCATATAATTACAACATGAATTGTTACAACATTTGATATTAAATATTGAACAAAGAACTTCTACATATACATGTACTACCACTAAACAATAGAATCTTAAGATAACATTTCTACATATACATCAGCTCGCCACACAAATCTCAACTATTCTAGATCTTCAAGATCATATGTAAAATCATCTAAACAAAAGATTACATGTGGTACACGTTAGCAAAATATTCAAGAATATTGTACTGAGTATGCCTACGTGTCTTTTATATACCTATCATTACTAAGCTTGGCAATAAGATAAAACTAATAGTTGGCAGTAATAAAAATATATAAGAAAAAGCATATACTTGCACAAAGATATTTGTTACCAAAAGAGAACACATATTTTAGGCATGTTTTCCATTATATGCTCGTGCATCTGCCTACCAATGGGATAGATGCATTCAGGCCTTATGAGTTGCTTACCAAAAAGATAGATCATTGTACATGTGATCTGCTTACCAAAGAGATAGATCACTCACTAGAACTATGCATACCAAAGAGATATAGTGCTTTCATATAATGGAACAAATATATTATGTTTTAGGTGTTCATAGCCAGAAGTATGGAAAATCAAGCAAGATATCATACAAGAACAAATATTTCATCTAATACGATATGCCAAGTATTCTACTACACATATAACACAAGCATATTGTATACTATGACAAGTAAGTGGTAATGTAATACCTTCAAAAGAGATAATTTAATCCACATATTCCTCATGTTAATTATGTCTCTTGGTCAAACCCTGATAAAGACAAGACCATGCTCTATCATCAAATTCTCATCATCTTAACCCTAGTTATGTACATTAAGTTTTCACTTATATCATTAGGACATTCTCATTTTTACTTGCATTCTTGTCTTAGAGTTATCTTACTGATGTTATTTTCCAATTATATTATAGATTAGGGTTCATCATCTAAACATTAGCTTCCATGGTATTTTGTGCACATATTAACCCTAGGTTACATGCAGTAACCTAAATTAGGGTTTCAAATAATGTATTAAGGGTCAACTTCATATAACATGGATTATATGCATCAAACTAATATTAGAGTTCCATATTAGCTTCCAGTTACTAATATGAGGGTGTGCTGTGACTTCCATCATTTATTGACCATTAATGTATTTTCTACATTTTATTTAGTGATTAGCCCTAGATAGCCATACTAAGCAAGTTACATTATTATGTGTCATAACATCATATCTAATGTCACATGGATTCTGAATCACATTTAAGAGTTATTGACGTGTTCTTGTAATTTTTGGTCAATATTTGATATTTATTACTCATAAAACAAGTGTCACATATAATACATGATATCACTATGTTTTAAACATAAAAAGGCTAATATTATGGTTCCATGTTGTTCTATGCATTTTTTGAGAATTTTGGTATATTATATGTATTATTCTGATAAGCGGGCTATTTACTATACATTTTCTAAGATCTGACCTTATTTGTGATATTTACCTTAAGCGACCAATCGAGTCTCGCCACGTGTCCATCAGGACCGTAGCTCAAGTCTCCTGGTATCATGTCAAGTTGGCTGGTTTATTATGCCTGAACTCGATTCAAGGCTCTTGGGCCAGATTTGGGATTTCGGTTCATCATTTGGTTTTGGGGGGTTGCTTCTGGACTATCTGTCTCCCTCACACGATCGCACGTCTGAGTCCCCAAGATGGACTCCGTTCCATGATGCCCCCATCATGGGATGCATCTCCGGCAGGGATTCTTGCAGACTCAATCTTCCTCATCATAGACCTTGTCTTCTAGTAGCTTCTTCGTTTCCCTACGACATCCAACAGTCAACCGAAAGCCCACCTACAACTCCGAGATGCTACCCTAGAGAGCTCGTCACCTTTGGCCTCCATCGTGGTGGAGAAAAGTTTTGTGGTAGAATAACTAGGGTTTTCATGATAAAAACTTATATTAGACATCAAAATTAAACCTAAATAATTAAAGTTGAGCTTAGCTGATCATATCCTTAAATTTAGACTAGGTAGACCTACTTATCTTGACATCTACCTTAAATCTAGACCCCTATATACTACATTTATCATCTGTACATCCTTTTATAAAGTGATGTAGTTCTCCTTCCCTCAAATCTTATGGATACACTTTTCCCTATCGTGTTTGGTAACATTTTCTTACCTACATGCATATATAGAGAAATATTTTTTCGAACATTTAAAATAGCAGATATGAAAACCACCATATTGTTGGTCATATAAATCAAAACCAAATGATGATTTACTGATACACATCAAGAAGTGTAGTATGTGAAAATAAAGAAAAATTAAGAACTTAGTATATACTGGTGTAACTATCCAAAAACACATGTGACCCACTGGTCTAGGGTTAATAAGGTTTGAAATGCCTTGCATCAACCTAATAGTTAGCCTCTCACTGTGATCATTATAGGGGATGCTTAACACCGTAAGATCTTCTATCACAAAAATTCTCCACCCAATCTCCTTGGTACCTATCAAATGGTGTTAGATAAGACAGGAGAATAAACCTAAATAAAACTAGTCTAACCTCAGATCTATACATTTGGGTTCTAACCTGAAGTCTACTGGTGACTAAGTCTCTAAGGCAACTAACTGTTACTAGATGTTCATGATCAATTTGTATTAATTATAGTGTTATAGGAACTTAACAATTTGCAACTTTTTTTGTTTATGATCTGATGCAACCTACAACATCTCAGAATTTTCCATTTTCTTGATCATAGAGTCTGAGTGTAAAAATTTGACTAGTTACCCCCAAATATATTAAAGATTTATTGCAAAAGTAAGAGCATACACATAATCACTAACATAACACATAACATTTTTCAATTACATATTTATAAAACTTACATATATTTATAGCTTTACAACATTTAAAAATTATAATGAATTGAAGCCTAAATACACTAGTATTTTTACTATATAAGCTAGGTTAACCAACATCATCTTCTACCTAGCCTATTGAAATTTCTACAAGCTCGTATGTATCAACCTGTCCTATATAAGAATGAATATCAAGTGTATCATCACAATATGTGTTGAGTACATGGGACAGAAAACTTACATATATGGTATAGTTATTGATATATAAGAAAACAATCCACAAAATATAACAACTATTTTACTTATTCTTGGTTTTATAAACAAGAAACGAATTCCCTTTTCTGTTACCAAGATTATGACATACTAAAGTGATGATGAATAAATCTTCACCATTTTGTGTTGCGTCATCTTGGGTTTCTGTATCTCTATTATTATTATATATATATATATATATATCTATATGTATATATATATATATCTATATGTATATATATATATGTATATATATATATAAATATATATAATATATATATATATATATATATATATATATATATATATATATATATATATATATATATATATATATATATATATATATATATATATATATGGAGTGGGTACTTTTAGGGATGTAGGGGAAATATTGATGCGGAACTTAATGATTCAACATAGATTAATTATCAAAATCTAAACTAGTTGATATAACTAATAAAAAGAAAACACAATTTTTTAGAAGATTTCAATCATCAAGTTTGTGGCCTAATAAGGCTTGCAAAGCCTACAAATAGGCATATAAACTCAACTAACGAGACATGTAGCCAATGCGATATTAAACAACATGATTTGCATAACCAAACTAGAAAAATAGTAATTAACACCTGTAACACACGAAAACAAGTAAAATATGATATATGCTACTCAAACAACCATGCAAAAGGTTACATCATCTTACATCAAATATCATTACTTTAACACCCTAGTCATTTGATGTGGTTTTTACTGCACTAACAAATTCACCCAGGGCTGAAATCCTTGTGGTTTTACCAAAACCTCATGCAATAATACCACCCGTAAGTGGACGGGTCTTATCGCAATATAGTTAAGGATCGAATCCCAAAGGACAAAATTCTTAAGAATCTTGCTAGTCAGATCCATTCCAAGTAAGACTAATATTTAGAACAAAGAGTTGATTGGGTTTAGTTAAACTAAATGCAAGGAAAGTAAAGAGAAGGATTAAAATAGAGTCTAGAATAATGATGGGAATCACTGGGGTGGAACCGGGTTTCACCACCACTACACATGCAAACATATCCAAAACACATCCAGGACAGAAAAAACTATACAAATAAAGTATCAGACCCCCCTTTAGGATGTTAGGTTCGTGTAAGAATCACTATAGGAATCAGATGTCTCGTCACCTACCAGATCACACACTTACTACTCTGAAGATATCTTTCAAAAGTTCTCGTCAAGGCATCAACCATGTTGAACGATATTAATAAACCTAAGTATTGAAGTTCTCACAATAAAGGGTTATAATATATCATGCAAGGAAGGTGATTAGTCCACAAGCACACATCAAATGATTAACATGAGTTGAAAAGTTATATACAAGCCATGGAATGTTTTAAGATGAACACGTAAGCATGGGAAACGAGGCTAGTCCACACACCCCAGTGAAGAGGACTACTCGCTCCTCATGATAGAAATAAAAAAAACAAGAGAGAGGGAAGATTTTGCCATGTTCATGGTGAAGAAGGTGGCCAAATCTTGGTGGAGAAATGATCTTCTACACGATGTTGGGGTAGATCTAGAATGACGAGGGAGAGAACACCAACACAGGTGAGGCATATATTCTCTCTCCTTCTTCCTTCTCTTCTCATGCTCTCACTCATAGGAGAAGGAGCAGAGGATGGCCATCGGTGGAGTAGGTCTGCAAATTTGAAGTCTAACCACTTTTATGGCCAGAAGATAGATATGGATAGAGTGGGGATGGAGGAGAGGTAAGAATTCCATAGAGGTAGTCCTTGGTGGTAAAGATTGTCTTCCCGAGGTTTGGGCACAGAGCGGCAGCCTCCCAACATCATGGAAGAGATAGCTTGATAAGACGGGTGGGTGGCCTATTTATAGGCACTCCATCAACTTACTTCTGAATCACGGTCGCAATCCTCTTCAGGTTGCATCATGACCGCGATCACGATGTCTTGGTGTATTGCATTGGAGGGGTCACGGTCGGAGTCTTAGCAATGATCATAGCCCGACTATGGCCACTGCCTAGCTCGATCGAGGTCGCGGTCTTATGTGCAGTCACTATCTACACTGGTCGATGTGTAACATGTGGTCATAATTTCCTTTAGCTCATGGTGTGCTCTGGTTGCGATCTCCATGCAGGATGAGGCATGCTTTTGCTTGTGGTGCCTCAGGTCAAGGTCCTCCTTGAGATCACGGTGGAGGTCCTTCTTTGAGATCGTAGTCGAGATCCTTCTTGAATTAAATGCACCCCCACTGGGGGGTGGCTATTGTTGAGGGTCAAATGGCCTGTGTTGATCCCCTACACCTCTTACACTAGCACACACATAGAGATGTTCAATCCTACAATGGAGGCAAATATATTTGATCAAAACTCCACATAATCATCTTAAATTGAGGAAAATCATATATGAGAAGATCCAGGAGGTATACATGAGCTTTTAGTGAAAAACTGGGTCAAAAATGGAGACTAAAACTAAGATGAATATACATTCATCAAAACACTCTGAACTTAAACATTGCTCGTCCCCGAGTGACATAAAATATGAAACAGTCGCCAATTGAATACTTTCAACTCTTGTGATTGCCTCATCTTCACATCATGATTGTTTCTTTTCTGCTTTGTATGGCTTAGCATCTCAACTTCCTGAGATCACTGAACACATCTTACAATATCTTTGTTCATGAGTTTGTTTCTCAAAAGAACTTCCTACCTGCTTTCTCCAACATCAGACATGTCTAAGGGATTTGTAGGAGTCCAAAGATACCCGCGGAACAACAAGTGTGCATTTGATCTGACACTGGTTTTTTACAAAAGAGTGGCAAAAAATGAGGCATTCATTGTTCCTGTAGGTGGAAAAAGGGAGTGAAGGGGGGTATGGAACAAAGCAGGGAATCTCTCCTCTATTCGACTCAAGATTGCATTTTTTAGTGTGCTCATTGGCATGTTTTCTTTTTGGTGATAGACCCCTATTAAATAGAGAGGGGTATGGAAGAAGTAGATAAAGAGAAGGGTGGTGTGCCACCCCAAAATTAGGATTTGGCACTATTTTTGTGACTTTTTGATTCTTTTTGATGGGTTGGGGGGGGGTAAGAAGATGGTAGAAGAAGTGCAGAAGAGAGTTCAGATCATAATGCAACTTGATTTATGATTTAGTGCACTGAGTTGTTCTCTTTATCTTACTCTGCTAAAATAATGACTTGACGGGGTTCCAGTGGAGATTCCATGCTATTGTTCCACTAGTCAGTTTGGAAGTATGATGAGTTTGATCCATCTCAGTTTGATAGATACTTGCCATTTTTGGTGAAGGGTCATGATGTTAGGATGCATAAGCTTTACATGGTGATTTCTAGATTTTCTATTATATACCTTTTAGATTTGGAGTTGTATGTAGATATGGGTTTGAGATCGACCAATTTACAATATTTACCAGAAGTATAAGAAAATTATCTCAATTAACTTCTTTTTTTGATAAATGTATAATTGATGGAATCATCTACATCGATAATTCAATCTTATAGTATGGGGAAGGAGTGGACTTTAGGGGTATTATTAATTGATTAATTGAATTGTATCATAAATTGTCCCTCTTAAGGATTTTCTTTGAATAAGGAGGGTATAATGATTCAAAATTGCATAGACAAAGAAACTAGCTGGCTAGGTAAAGGATTTGATTGAAAAAGAAGTGTCAAAAAGTCATCAAGTTTCTATACAAAACTACTTCGAAAAATTTAAATTTTTTGAAAATTTTGATCAAAACTGCAAAGATGGAATCTTAAGTCTAAAACAGATGGGTGTAGGTGGAATTTAAAGTACATACCACCCACCCTCCACCCTGAACATAGAAATTTGCTCATCCCGAGCAAACTTTAAATCTGAGATGGGGGGAATCATGTCAGTTGGAACACCAGATGTGGTTGCGTTCCTCTCAACAACATGTCCTCCATTTGTAATCTCAAAAATGAAAATTATCAGATCTTAAGATTGCATCTTGCGATGCGATATCTACTGGGTGCAAAATTTTCTAATTCAAAATTGAAATTAAAAGGCTAAGGTAAGGATCAGGTTACCTCCCGACAAGCGCCTTTATTTTATGTCGTTGGCGCGACATGTTTCCTTCAATTTTCTAGTAGATACACTAGTTTTGAAAGATCCATTGATGCTTCAATGCTCATGTCAGCTGAGGTGAAATATCTCTTCAAGCATTATCCATTTGCCATGAAATCGCCTGACTTTTCACTCCATAAAACAAAAGCACCATGTGGGTAGATGCTCTTGACAGTGTATGGTCCATACCATCGAGAACAAAGTTTCCTTGGGAACAACTTCAGTCTTAAGTTAAATAGAAGAACTTAGTCTCCCACTTGTATGTCCTTACTTTTTAGATGCCCATCATGCCATAACTTTGTGTGTTCTTTGTAGATTCAAGCATTTTTGTAGGCTGTCATCTGAAGTTCTTCCAGCTCCTGAAGTTGTAGAATCCTGGCTTGGACGACCTTCTTCATGTCAAAATTCAACTATTTGATTGCCAACCAAGCTTTGTGTTCGAGTTAAATGGGCAGGTGACATGACTTTCCATTGATTAATCTAAATGGTGTTGTCCCAAGAGGAGTCTTGAAAGCAGTTCAATAAGCCCACAAGGTGTCATTGATTTTTACTGACCAATCCTTTTGGTTGCGGCCTACTATCTTTTCCAAGATAGCTTTGAGTTGGCGGTTTAAAACCTCTACTTTTTTGCTCATTTGTGGATGGTAAGGGGAAGTTACCTTGTATGTAAAACCATATCTTAACAATGCTTTGAAGCTTCTTTCCAGAAAATGAGAACCTCCATCGAATATCACAGTGTGTGGGACTCCAAAATGGGGAAATATAATGTCCTTGAACATTTTGATGATAGGTTTTGAATCACTAGTAACGGTTGGTATGGCCTCCACCCAGTTAGAGACATAATCCACCACAACTATAATGTAGCAAAATCCATGTGAGGATGGGAATGGACCCATGTAGTCCACTCCCCAAACATCAAAAATCTCAATTTCTAGCCAAATCTTGAGGGGCATCTCATCACTTTTTGTTATGTTACCCACCCTCTGGAATTTGTCACATGATAAAACAAAGTTGTAGGCATCTTTGGATATGGTTGGCTAAAAGAAGGCACATTGCAACACCTTCAAAGCAATTTTTTAAGAACTCATATGGCCTCCAACAGGGCCTGAGTGGCATTGCTCTAGAACAAGTTGAGCTTCTTCCTTAGCGATACATTGTTTGTAGAGACCATCAGCACAAAGCTTGAAAAGGTACTACTCATCCCAGTGATATTGCCTCACATCGTGCATGAATTTCTTCAGTGCATTGCCAGTGCATTCCGGGTGGATGACATCGACTGCAAGGTAGTTCACATAGTCCAAGTACTAAGGAGTAGCTTCTGAGACTTTCATGAGCTGGTCATATGGAAGAGAGTAATGAATCGAGATCTTTTTAGTTTCCAGAGTGTGGATGTGACTCAAGTGGTCTACCAAAACATTCTCCATGCCTTTCTTATCTCTTATGTTATGATCAAATTCTTGCAATAGGAGAATCCATCTAATTAGCCTGGGTTTTGCATCTTTTTTTGCTAGGAGGGAAACAAATTGCAGCATGATTAGTGTAGACAATTACTTTGGAACCAATGAGGTAGGATCTAAACTTGTCAAAGGCATACAAAACCACTAACAGTTCCTTCTCAGTTGTTACATAGTTCCTTAGAGCTTCATCAAGGGTCTTAGATGCATAGTAGATGACATAATGTTTCTTCTCTATACATTGCCCTAAAATAGCACCGACAGCGTAATCACTGGCATCACACATAATTTCAAATGGGTTCTCCCAATCTAGAGCTCTAATGATGGGAGTTGATGTAAGAGCATGCTTAAGATTGTTGAAACTCTTGATGCATTCTTCATCAAAGTGGAAATCAGCGTCCTTTAGTAATAAGTTCGTCATAGGCTTGATTATCTTGGAGAAATCCTTTATGAACCTTCTATAAAAGCCTACATGACCAAGAAATGTGTGAACCTCTCTTACATTAGTTGGGATACTGAGTCCAGAAATCACTTTGATCTTTGCTTTGTCTACTTCAATTCCTCAATTACTGACCCTATGGCTGAGGACAATGCCTTCTTTCACCATAAAGTGACCTTTCTCCCAATTAAGCACTAGATGTGCTTCTTCACATAATTTGAGGATGAGGAAGAGGTTCTTCAAGCATTATTTGTATGAATCCCCATATACAGAAAAAACATCCATGAAAACTTCCATAATAGTTTCAGTTAGACCAATGAATATGGCTTCCATGCAACGTTGGAAGGTTGCAGGCACACTGCAAAGCCTGAACGATATCCTTCTAAATTCATATGTTTCAAAGCAGCATGTGAAAGTTGTCTTCTCTTGGTCATCTGGATGTATTGGAATTTGATAGAATCTAGAGTAACCATCGAGATAGCAAAAATATTCCTGGTGAGCCAATCGCTCTAAAACTTGATCCAGAAGAGGCATCGGGAAATGATCCTTACATGTTGCATTGTTTAATTTCCTATAATCAATACACATTCTCCAGCCATTGACTGTTCGACTGGGGATGAGTTCATTATTTTCATTCTGCATCATGAAAGTTCCACCTTTCTCCGGGACAACATGTATGGGACTAACCCATGGCAAGTCATATATAGGATAGATGACTCCGGCAGTGAGCAATTTAATGACTTCTAGGCAGACTACTTCTTTCATATTTGGATTTAGCTTTTGTTGATGTTCGATAGTCGACTTGTGGTCTTCCACCATGGGGATTCTGTGCATACAAAGTGCTTGACTGACCCCAGTGAGGTCGCTCATCTTATAGTGGATTGTTTTTCTTCTTTCCCTTAATTCTTTCAGGAGTTTATCTTCTTGTTCAGATGTTAGATCGTAATTTATGATAATCGAGAAGACCTTGAGATCATCCAGAAACACATACTCCAGTCCCTTAGGTAGGGGATTCATTTTAGGGGCCTTTAGTTTCTCACATTACTCTTCAGTTACATTCACAACCTTGAGTTCCTCAAATTTAGCTTCAGGATCTTCTTCTATAGCGTTGAGTTGGAGAACACAATTCTTTACTTATTTGTCAATCGAGTCATTCACATTCAGGTTTGTTAGAGCCACTCCTAAAGGACCGCCTTGTTCATAATCCTCTTGCGTAAGGAGTGACATTTTCTCTATGCAATCAATGAAATAGACTTATTCTTGCATGCTTGGTTTTTCCATACTTTCAAAAACTTTAAACTCTAGTATTTCTTTACATAGTATGAGACCAAGGTTCCTGCTTCGACATCAGTCAAAGCTCTTATAGTGGCGAGGAATGGACGGCCAAAGATAAGAGGGTATCTAGAGTCCTCTTTTATGTCCATGATGATGAAGTCGGATTGGACATAAGAGTCTTTTCCCACCTTGACTGGGACATCCTCAATGATTCCCAAGGGAAGGGTCATATAATTGTCTACAAGCTGTATGGTCATGCCAGTTGGGAGAAGTTCTGCAAACCCTAGCCTATTGCAAAGGCTAAGTGGCATGATAGAGATGTTAGCACCGAGGTCGGCTAATCCCTTCTTACACGAGGAGTCACCTATATGACAGGAAATTCCAAAGGATACTGGGTTTTTCTGCTTCTTGGGCATATTGCTCTGAATAATATCAGAAGTAGTTGTTTCTAACTTGACTATCTCATATTATTTAGTTATATATTTCCTTGTGAGGAGCGATTTTAAGTATTCGTCCAGGATGGTATCTGTGACAAAGTGAGTTTTTATAGTATTTTATCTCTCTTAAAAGTTTTATTATCAAATTTGTTGACCAAAATACCCTCATATACTTCCCTCACTCACTTGGACAAATATGTGTCACAAATTGCAAAAATATGTGAACCCTAGTATGCTATTATGATAAAATACATATGTTAATGTATTTAGTAAATGAACACATCAAACTTTCGAATTTGGGTTTCAAATTTATATCATAGTAGCATAATGGACTTTTGAAGCTACACTTCAAATTTCATTAGAATCGGATTTACCAATCAAGAGTTATTGCCAATTTAATAAATCACCTTATATATATATATCCTAGACCTAAGTTTCCGTTTTAATCAATGGTGAATAAATGTCACAATTGCCTTTGATAACCCGGCCCCTCTCCTAGCCGTCAGATCGGGTGATCCACGGATCTGGCCCTAATCCAACAGTGGAGAACTCGTCTCCTACCTCCCGCAAAGGGCGGGGAGGTAACAGGAAACAAGGCTCGTCTAATCTCGCCACCTCACGCCTCCTTTCGAAATTTAAACCCAACGATCATCTCCTAAACTTCACGACGACCTCGTCAAGCCCCAGCTTGACTCCCCCATCCTCAGAATTGGGAGAATGGACCCCCGCTTCTTCACTCTTTCCCCTGGCGATGGTGGTACACTCTAGGGCTTCCTTGTCTAGCCTCCCTCACGCCTATATAAGGCCTCTATTAGCTCCGCCATGCTCCCTTTACTCTTTTCCCTACTTCAATTGCAAGCATCGACACCCCGAGCACTGCTCCCCTAGCCCACCTTCTACAACCTCGACTCTCTTCACCATCAGGCCACCACACCACTCCTCGCTCAAATCCTACCCATCCAACACCTTCACCAATCCACCGCGAGCGTGGGCGGATAGAAGGCGGGCTCCCAGAACTCCTCACCACCCTAAACCCTCTCACGTCGGGGACCTCGCCTCTCCTGCGGCGGCGCTGAGTTCCAGTGGGAGCTACAACCTGAAAACCCCACACCTCTGAGCGGGGAAGCCTCGCGAAGGTAAATGAGTCTTCATCCACGCAACAACGCCACCTAGGAGCAAGCAGGAGCTCGCCGGAGCTTGATCCAGCTGCTTGGGCTAGCAATGAGCAAGGAGAAACAGAGCTGCAATATCAGTTAGAGGAATCGCAGGCCAACGACCCAATCCGACGATCCGTTGACTACCTTGCAATTCCTTAGATCAACGAGAGCCGTCGATCCAGTCGGATCCGGCCGTTGATCAAGGTACTCCTCTCTTCTTTTTCTTTTTTTTTCTTTTTCTAAAATGGAAAAATTGATTCTCTTAGAAAAATCATAGTAAATGCTAGGATTATCAGAAAATGTCAAACCTATATACCATTTTGATCATAAAATTATTCTATACCCAAATAAAATATTGCCAGGACCTAGATCCGTTGCCTTTTTCAAAATACTTGCCTACAGCCTAAATGAATTCCTTAATTATAATTAATTGTTGATAATAATTTTCCTTGATAATATCTGACTGTCTACACTATATTTATCCATAGGCGAAACCCTATTTTCTAAATAACTTGAAATACTATTCTAACATGATTAATGACCTAAGGAGAAGGAGAAACCCTAGATCTAGTTTCTCTTTCTATATGGAATTAAAGATATATCTTTATAACAAAAATTAATATCACTAGATGATAATTAGTGATTATGATTGGTCTGAATCTTTAAACCAACCCTGATGTATGAATGGTTAATATGTTGAGGGTTACTCTCCCTTTTTATCCAACCATCTTAGAAACCCTATGTTTGGAAATCTTCTAATTGATCAATTAAATATTATCTTCTAATCAAAATAGTTTATGATGGATCAGACCTGATGCTATCTCTAATCCCAATTAAAATATGGAAAATCCCTGATCTGAATTAGATAACATAAAAGGAATAATAATGAAAAACATATCTTAGCTTTGGTCACTTGGACCAATAGTAATGTTGTACCCTTGCTTTCTGTGCAGGGTGACTTATTTCTTGTTGATTCTAAATCTTTGGACATCTATTTTGAATAAGTAGGTAAGTGGACTTATAAGTATAAGACTAGATTTCTGGTTGCCTATGATATGTATACCTTGAATGCTCGTATTTGAATATGATTGCTTGGTTGACTAGTATGAGTTATACTTCGCCAAACCTAATGAAACATAAATGGTTATGATGGGTTGTAGCTACTAGAGTACATAGCCTGGTGTGGATGTATGTTGCCTAACATGGATGTATATTTCCTTGGCCCATGTTAGATGTATGATGATATTATGTTGCCCACACTAGATGTAAGTCAAGTGCAATAGGTGTAGTACAACCACATCAAAAATGATTGTGATAAAAAGGATGTTTACCTGATTTTCATTTTAAGAAAGGGTTTTATCTCTCTTTTCTTCTTGTTCAAATATTTTCCTTTATGCAACCTTATTAGTGTAACTTTTACCATGTACCAGCTTTGCTGATGTTTTGTTTCTCATATTTTCTAGGTGCAAGGAACAATTGACAATAAAGTGAAATGCATGCTCAAAGTACCTGAAGGCATAAAATAATAAACTTGGAGGATATAATAGATAGATCTTTTCCTCTTATCTCATTTCTTGCTAGATGTTAGTTAAATCTTTTCTTAGTTGAATTGAGAATGATTGAGATCCTATATAATAAAGTTAACTTTCTTTAGAACAATATTTTATCTCCATATGTAATGACTTTATTATCCTTATGAATGAATGTTTGTGTGGCATTATATGATGATTTGGACTAGATCTTGGCTCAATCTCTGTTTTAGTTGACTACCTTAATCTCTTATATTTTCCCTTTTTACATCTATAGATATGAGTGCACGCATATCTATGAATGTCACTATGGAAAGTATATAGAAATTGGGGGATGTCACAGTTGGTATCAGAGCCAATGTTCACACATCAAGTCACATGAACTTCATTCACCCTATTTTGAGTCTAGGGTAGTCCTTGAGTTTGGGATGTGAAGGGTTGAGGTGTCTAGGATAGCATCTGCCATGGGTCTGACTAAAGTCTCTGAGCCACTTAGCTTGGCAATCACGAGGCTACCTTTATGGCAGTATAAGTCTACCTGGACGATATCCTAAGTGTCCCCTATTCTTGGGCGTACCTTAATTTAGGAACCTTCTCATCTATAGATTTTCCCCTCTCACCTCCTCTATAGGAAAAACAAAAAAAAATTTCCCTCTCATCTATGATTTAAAATAAATTTTCCCTCTTACCTCTGTTATAAGGTTAGGAAGGAGTCTCTCTATTTAGTAAAGTCCTAAGGATCTACTGATAAGGATTTTAGGATATCCTCCATAAATCATAACATTCAGAACATTAATTATTGATAAATGAGAATAATGAAATATCACGTGATGATAATAAAAATAATGATGAGAATAATTGTTGAAGTAATAGACCTAATATGTTCATATTAATTACAGGATGCCTCCTAAAACTCGCAACTCAAAGTCCTTAGACGAATCATCCTCTAAGAAGAGAAAAGAGCCTGAAACCTCCGAAGTACCTGATCCTGATGCCGCGGCCAAGGAAAGATGGGAGGAACAGAAGAAAATCCTTTTAGACTTTATGGAAACCCTCTCCACAAAAGGAACCCCTGAACCTAGCCCATCTATGAAAAAAGAGGTGACAATGATAGACTTCATTAAGCTCAGCCCTGACTCCTTTTTGGGGGAAGATCAGCCTGAGGTCATGGACAAGGATGAGGCGTGGATCCTTTCCATAGAAAATGCCTTTCATACCCTAGAAGTACCCGAGGAAAAGAAGGTCAAATTCGCCACCAATTTGCTTAAGGGAGGGGTGAAGATCTGGTGGGAGAACTATGGTGGGAATGGGGGAGAGCAAGTAGACAACTTGGGATGGGAAGCCTTCAAGACCCTCTTCACCGACCGTTTCATGCTCATAGCTGAGAGGAAGAGGAAAGAAAAGATGTACATGGAGCTTAGGCAGGGCAGTCTCTCAGTGGCCGACTATACCCAGAAATTTAGGCTTCTGGAACGCTATGCCCCTATCCGGACTGAGGACCACCTCACTAAGCATTATGTAGACTTTCTCTCCACAGACCTAAAAACCCTAGTTATAGCCTCTCATCCCCAAAGCATTGATGAAACCCTAGACATGGCCCTTAAGAAGGAAAGGGAGAAGGGATTACATAAGCCTCCTAGCATGGGATATTTAGGGTTGACCACCACCGAGGAATAGAAGTTCAAGAAGTTCCACCCCGGCCATAATAAAGGATCAGGGAAAGGAGGAGGTTCAGGGAAGAAAGGACTGAAGAATAGCAAGCTGATGGATTACCGCAACAAATGTAAGACGTGTGGACGAGGACATGACGGGCCTTGTCTCTACACCAAGCCGGTCTGCTACAACTGCAAGAAGGAGGGACATTTCCTTGCCAAGTGCCCCAATGCATCCATCCTTGGAAAACCTACAATGGGTGCTCCACCCCCTCAGGGACACCACAATGCTAGGGTGTTCGCAGTAACAACAGAGGAGGCTAGGGCAAATCCGAACCAGCTTTTCGAAGGTAACCTTAAATCTTTTTCATATATCTAATATCTTGTACAATACCTTCAATTATTTAAAATGTAATTATCATGTGTAGGCATTGTTTTCTTGAATGGACATCCTATTATTTGATTCTGGATCCACAAATACGTTTATCTCTCGAAATCTGGCCTCAATGTTGCACCTACATATAAGGGACTTGGGATACATTCTCGATGTGTCAACTCCTAGTGGCAAAATATTCACTACATTGCAGAAAACCGATGTCCTCCCTCTAAAATTTGAAAATCATGACATGCCCTTTGAATTCATTCTCTAAACCATGGAAGACTTTGATGTTATTCTTGGCATGGATTGGCTATACACATATCATGCTTACATTGATTATAGAAACAAGATGGTAGTCCTCTCTCAACCTCATTCCTCTCCTGTAGTGATCCCTCGGGGAAGCAGATTCTATAATAATATAATAATTTCCTCTCTTAAAGCTAAAAAGCTCATATCTAAAGGATGTAAAGTCTTCCTCACATTCGTCTCAGAGACCAGTCCTGACAACGGGCCTGTAGAAAGACTGGAGGTGGTACGTGATTTCCTTGACGTATTTCCAGAGGAGCTTCCTGGGCTGCCTCGAAATAGAGACATTGAGTTCTGCATAGATCTTCTTCCTGGAACCACTCCGATTTCTAGGGCACCGTATAGGATGGCACCTGCTGAGCTTATGGAGCTGAAGAAACAACTACAAGAACTTCTTGACAAGGGTTTTATCCGCCCTAGCATTTCCCCCAGGGGTGCACCTGTCCTTTTTGTTAAAAAGAAAGATGGTTCAATGCGAATGTGTATTGACTATCGCATGTTGAACCAAGCTACCATAAAAAACAAGTATCCTCTCCCTCGTATTGATGACCTTTTTGATCAACTTCGTACTGCTAAAGTCTTCTCAAAAATTGATCTTCGTTCTGGCTACCATCAACTTAAGGTCAAGGATTCAGATATATCTAAGACTGTTTTCCGAACTCGTTACGGGCACTACGAATTTCTGGTGATGTTGTCCGGGTTGACCAACGCACCTGGCGTATTCATGAACTTGATGAACAAAGTCTTCCAACCTTATCTTGATGAGTTTGTGGTTGTCTTCATTGATGATATTCTGATCTATTCTGATTCTATGGAGAAACATCGAGAGCATTTGAAGTCTGTCCTTGAGATTCTTTGAGCCTAGAAATTCTATGGCAAGCTTTCTAAATGTGAATTCTGGATTGACAAAGTTATGTTTCTTGGTCATGTCATTTCTGGGGGTAACATATCTGTTGATGCTGCTAAAGTATCTACTGTACTTGATTGGCAACCTCCTCGTAATCCTTTTGAAATATGAAGTTTCTTAGGTCTGGCCGGATATTATCGTCGTTTTATTCCGAATTTCTCCAAAGTGGCACTTCCTATCACTAAGCTTACTCGGGAGGACGAGCAGTTCATCTGGTCAGCTGCTTGTGAGTCTAGCTTCCAAAAGCTCAAGCAGAAGTTGACATCAACACCTGTCCTTGTTTTACCCTCTGGAAATGAAGTATTTGTGATATTCACTGATGCTTCCCGACATGGTCTAGGGTGTGTCCTACAGAAGAATGGGAAAGTAGTGGCCTTCGCTTCTAGACAGCTAAAACCCAATGAGTTGAATTACCCTACGCATGATTTATAGTTAGATTCCATCATCCATGCTCTCAAAATATGGAGGTACTACTTGTACGGGGCAACGTTCGATATCTTCACCGACCATAAAAGCCTCAAGAACATTCTGACACAAAAGGATTTGAATCTGTGACAACGACAGTGGATTGAGTACTTGAAGGACTACGACTTCACCATTGGCTACCATCCAGGTAAGGCCAATGTTGTTGCAGATGCTCTTAGTAGGAAAAGAGCTATTTGTGCATCCCTGTCTGTACCTGAATGGAGGAACATGGAGGACCTAGCAAGATGGAGACCACAATTCCTGGTTGATCGTATGCATGTCAACAACATCTCTATCACATCCAACCTGCATTCTGAACTTCTGGAGGCACAGAAAGCTAGTCCCGAGCTTGCAGAGCTCTCGTCTCTCCTGGATAAACCTCATACACATCTGTCAGTGGGTCTTGATGGTGGTCTTCGATACAAGAACCGTATGTGGGTCCCTGAGCAGTCAGCTGTAAAGACAACCATTCTTAGTGAGGCACATGGGTCCAAGTACACAGTTCATCCCGGCACGACGAAGATGTACAAAGACCTACAATGTCAGTTCTGGTGGAGAGGCATGAAGCACGACATTGCCGATTTTGTATCCAGGTGTCTGACATGCCAGAGAATCAAGGCCGAGCATCAAAGACCAGGTGGTCTACTGCAACCCCTCAAGATTCTGGAATGGAAATGGGAACATATCACTATGGATTTCATAGTGGGATTACCCAGGACCAGGAAGGGATACGACGCTGCATGGGTCATTGTGGATCGTCTCACCAAGTTAGCTCATTTTCTACCCATGAAGACTACTGCAAAAGTTTCTGAGTTGGCCGACCTTTATATACGGGAGATTGTACGTCTGCATGGAGTTCCAGCATCCATTGTATCAGACTGGGACCCAAAGTTCACTTCAAAGCTATGGAAATAGGTTCAAGAAGAATTGGGCACCAAGTTGAACTTCAGTACAGCGTATCATCCGCAGACAGATGGACAGTCAGAATGAACAATGTAGATTCTGGAGGATCTTCTACGAGCTTGTGTGCTTGATTGGGAAGGCTCGTGGGACCATTACCTGCCTTTAGCTGAGTTCTCCTATAATAATAGTTATCAGGCGAGTATTGGGATGCCACCATACGAAGCTCTCTATGGATGACCGTGCAGATCTCCATTACATTGGGACGATGTCGGAGAGCACACCTTGATGAAATCCGAGGAGATGCAACTGTATGCAGATAAAGTTGCACTGATCAGGCAGAGAATGAAGCAAGCACAGGATAGGCAGAAATCATATGCAGATGCTCACCGATAGGAACATCAGTTCAAGGAAGGTGATCATGTCTTTCTGAAGATCCGACCGATTCGAGCTTTGGCCAAGAATAAAGAAAAAATCAGTCCTCATTATGTGGGACCCTTCGAGATCCTTGAAAGGGTTGGAGAATGCGGTTATCATCTTGCTTTGCCCCCCCAATATAGTGCCATGTACAATGTCTTTCATTTATCTAACCTGAAGCCTTATGTCAAAGACCCCAGTCACATTCTGAATCATGAGCCTCTCGAGCTGAAAGATGATCTGTCTTATGCTGAATCATCAGTAAAAATCCTTGATTTAAAGACAAAGGAGCTTCACAATAATCGGCGTATAGATATGGTGAAAGTCCTATGGAGCCACCATGATCATCTAAAATGGAAAAATTGATTCTCTTAGAAAAATCATAGTAAATGCTAAGATTATCAGAAAATGTCAAACCTATATACCATTTTGATCAGAAAATTATTCTCTACCCAAATAAAATATTATCAGGACCTAGATCCGTTGCCTTTTTCAAAATAGTTGCCTAAAGCCTAAATGACTTCCTTAATTATAATTAATTGTTGATAATAATTTTCCTTGATAATATCTGACTGTCTACACTATATTTATCCATAGGAGAAACCCTATTTTATAAATAACTTGAAATACTATTCTAAGATGATTAATGACCTAAGGAGTAGGAGAAACCCTAGATCTAGTTTCTCTTTCTATATGGAATTAAAGATATATCTTTATAACAAAAATTAATATCACTAGATGATAATTAGTGATTATGATTGGTTTGGATCTTTAAAATGAACCCTGATGTATGAATGGTTAATATGTTGAGGGTTACTCTCCCTTTTTCTCCAACCATCTTAGAAACCCTAATTTTTGGAAATCTTCTAATTGATCAATTAAATATTATCTTCTAATCAAAATAGTTTATGATGGATCAGATCTGATGCTATCTCTAATCCCAATTAAAATATGGAAAATCCCTGATCTGAATTAGATAACATAAAAGGAATAATAATGAAAAACATATCTTAGCTTTGGTCACTTGGACCAATAGTAATGTTGTACCCTTGCTTTCTGTGTAGGGTGACTTATTTCTTATTGATTCTAAATCTTTGGACATCTATTTTGAATAAGCAGGTACATGGACTTATAAGTATAAGACTAGATTTCTGGTTGCCTATGATATGTATACCTTGAATGCTCGTATTTGAATATGATTGCTTGGTTGACTAGTATGAGTTATACTTCGCCAAACCTAATGAAACATAAATGGTTATGATGGGTTATAGCTACTAGAGTACATAGCCTGGTGTGGATGTATGTTGCCTAACATGGATGTATGTTTCCTTTTCCTATGTTAGATGTATGATGATACTATATTGCCCACACTAGATGTAAGTCAAGTGCAATAGGTGTAGTACAACCGCATCAAAAATGATTGTGATAAAAAGGATGTTTACCTAATTTTCGTTTTAAGAAAGGGTTTTATCTCTCTTTTCTTCTTGTTCAAATATTTTCCTTTATGCAACCTTATTAGTGTAACTTTTACCACGTACCAGCTTTGCTGATGTTTTGTTTCTCGTATTTTCTAGGTGCAAGGAACAATTGACAACAAAGTGAAATGAATGCTCAAAGTACCTGAAGGCATAAAATAATAAACTTGGAGGATATAATAGATAGATCTTTTCCTCTAATCTCATTTCTTGCTAGATGTTAGTTAATTCTTTTCTTAGTTGAATTGAGGATGATTGAGATCCTTTGTAATAAAGTTAACTTTCTTTAGAACAATATTTTATCTCCATATGTAATGACTTTATTATCCTTATGAATGAATGTTTGTGTGACATTATATGATGATGCAGACTAGATCTTGGCTCAATCTCTATTTTAGTTGACTACCTTAATCTCTTATATTTTCCCTTTTGACATCTATAGATATGAGTGCATGCATATCTATGAATGTCACTATGGAAAGTATATAGAAATTGGGGGACGTCACAATATCCCAGCCAACACATCTAGAAAGGGTATATCAACATGAATCTTCTTAATTGCTTCCTTGAACTTATTGAAATTAGTATCAAGCCTCGTATGTTTCAGTTGACCTGGGAAAGGAGGACGAGGCTTGTATACTGGGACAACTGGCTCAGGAGTGTCTTCTGCTTCTGCAACAATATGTTCTTCAGAACTTGCTTTGTCTGACTTATCAGTGGTTGGTGGTTCTTTCAGTTTAGATTCAGGCACTGTAGAGTCTTGGGCAATCACAAAGTCATCATCGTTTGTAACTACCATAGGTGTCTTGATAGGAGGATCAAAATAGTATTTTCCCGATCAGATGGTGATAGCTTTCAGTTGTTATGGATTCTTAGGATTGTTCTCTGGTTGGCCAGTAAAATCTCTAGCAAGTGGCTTGATGCTAGATAAAATTTGAGCTAGTTGGGATTCAATAGCCTTCTGATGGGCTTGTTGATTTGCTATCATAGTCTGTTGTGACTGAAGCATCTTCTCAATGGCTGACAGTTTGTCGTCAAATGAGATGAGATCGGCTCGTGGCCCTTGTTGTTGCTGTTGATAAGGGACTTGGTTGGATTTCTAGAACTGAGGGTTGTCTTGATACTGGTTGTGGTTCCTATTATGAAAGTTACACCTAAAGCTACCTTGATTCCTGAAGTTCTATTATTGATTATACTGGTGTCCTGGCTGACCTCGTTGTTGATTATTTGAACCAAAATGTTGTGAGTTTTCTACTCCTGAAGGATTTTCATATTAAAAACCTGGATGGTTCCTGTTCTGATTTGGATTATAAAATCCTTAACTAGGGATAGTGTGGACATCATTCAAATTTTCCATCTGACCATTACCTCCTTGGGTACAAGCATTGCCCAGAACGACATCATAGAGAATATTACATGCTAGAGTAGAATGATTAGTGCCTTTACATACTTCACAAAATAGAGAAGCTGACTTGACTTATTCTTTTTGTTGAGGGGGCGAACGCCTCCTTTCATAGGAGGCAAAAGATGATTCAAGATTGTCTTGCTTAGCAACTAGTAACTTTAGGGCTTCGGAAATAGACTTGTACTCAGGAGTAGCTTCTGCCATAGAGACCTTCAACACTCCTTTCCCTATGGGTCTACCCCAATTGGCTTATTTTTCAGCTCTAAGGGTGACAAGCTTCCATGCGCTATCATAACTTTGACACATGAAGTTTCCTCCAGATGAGGAGTCTAAAACTTCTTGATATCATCATCCACACCCCTATAAACGATTTCGATGAGCTGATTCTTAGGTATGCCATGGTGTGGACACTTGCACAAAAGCTCATTATATCTTTCCCATGCTTCTACAAGGGTTTCTCTAGGGACCTGAATGAATTATTTTAGGCCCCTAATTTCATAGGTGAGGGAAGGAGGATAGAATTTTCCAGAAAAATATTTTGAAGTGGTTCCCAGGTGGTGATGGGTTCACATTGCAAGGAGTTATACCAACTCATGGATCTATCGAAAAGAGAATATTTTAAGAGATGGAGTCTGATGGCATCATCTATGACTCCATTCTTTTTTGTCATAGCACATAGGTCTATAAACCTTAGAAGGTGTTCTTGACTATCTTCTCCTTGCTTACCATAGAAAGGGCCGTTCTGAAGCAGTGTAACCCAATGTGCCATGATCCCAAAATTAGGAGCTTTGATGGGTGGAGGTTGTACTAGGTGATGAACGTAAACACCCTTAGGGATGGAGAACTCTCTAAGGTCCTTCTGTAATTCTACTACTTGAGCTACATAGATTTCTTCTTGAACTACAACTTGGGCTTCTTGCATAAGCCTATATATTTACGCATTAAGGGCTTGAGCCACCCTTCAAGAAATTTCCTCCTCTAGCGCCATCCTAGCTTGATTCTCTCTACTCTGACGATGAAAGGTTCATTCTATCTCAGGGTCAAAGCTAGCAGTAAGGCCGAAACTATTTGAGCAGTGCATGCACTAGTCTTTGGGGGTACCTAGGATGGAAAGATATTTCGGAAGTTAGCTGGGTAGAGTAGATCCGAATTCAAGTATATGATCAATATCATCAAAAGTAAAAGCAAAATCCTAGATTAGCCTTAATGGAACTAGATTGCACTAGACGATTTTGTTGTCCCCGACAATAGTGCCAGAATTTGACGTGGTTTTTACTGCACTAACAAATTCACCCAGGGATGAAATACCTGAGTGTTTACCAAAACCTCGTGCAATAATACCACTTGCAAGTGGACATGTATTATCACAGTATAGTTAAGGATCGAATCCCAAAGAACAAAATTTTAAAGAATCTTTCTAGTCAAATCCAGTCCAAGTAAGACTAATATTTAGAACAAAGAGTTGATTGAGTTTAGTTAAACTAAATGCAAGGAAAGTAAAGAGCAAGATTAAAATAGAGTCTAGATTAATGATGGGAATCATTGGGGTGGAATCAGGTTTCACCACCACTACACATCGAAACATATCCAAAACACATCTAGGCCAGAAACAACTATACAAAAAGAGTATCAAACCCCCCATTAGGATGTCAAGTTCGTATAAGCATCACTATAGGCATCAGATGTTTCTTCACCTACAGGATCTTGCACTTACTACTCTGAAGATATCTTTCAAAAGTTCTCATCAAGGCATCAACCATGTTAAACGATATTAATAAACCTAAGTATTGAAGTTCTCACAACAAAGGGTTATAATAGATCATCTAAGGGAGGTGATTAGTCCACAAACACGCATCAAATGATTAACACAAGATGAAAAGTTATATACAAGCCATGGAATGTTGTAAGATGAACATGTAAGCATGGGTAGCTGGGCTAGTCACTGCACCCCAACAAAGAGGACTACTCGCTCCTCATGTTAGAAATAAGAAAAATAAGAGAGAGAGAAGATTCCACCATGGTCGTGGTGAAGAATGTGGCTGGAGCTTGGTGGAGAAATGATCTTCTACACAATGTTGGGCAGATCTTGAATGAGGAGGGAGAGAACACCAAGATAGGTGAGACAAATATTCTCTCTCCTTCCTTCTCTTCTTGTACTCTCACTCGTAGGAGAAGGAGTAGCAGATGGATGATGGCGGAGTTGATCTACAGATCTGAAGTCTAATCACTTTCATGGCTAGAAGATAGATCTGGACAGAGTGGGGATGGAGGAGAGGTAAGAACTCCATAGAGGTAGTCCTTGGTGGTGGATATTGTCTTCCTAAGGGCTAGGCACAAAGAAACAACCTCCTGGCATCGTGGAAGAGAAAGCTTGATAATACAGGTGGGTGGCCTATTTATAGGAACACTCCACTGACTTACTTCTGGACTACGGTCGTGGTCCTCTTCAGGTGGCAACATGACTGTGATCATGGTGTCTTTGTGTATTGCATTGGAGGGGTCGCAGTCAGAGTCTCAGCAATGATCGCGACTTGACTATGTCTGTGATCTAGCTTGATTGTGGTCACGGTCTTATGTGCAGTTGCGAACTGCACTAGTCAATGTGTAACCTGTGGTCATGGTTTCCTTTAGCTTGCGATGTGATCAGGTTGTGATCCTCTTTAGATCGTGATCTCCATGCATGTTGAGGCATTCTTTATCTCATGGTGCCTTAGGTCGAGGTACTCCTTGAGATCGCGGTCAAAGTCCTTCTTTGAGATCTCAGTCCAACCCTTCTTCAATCAAACCCACCCCCGTTGGGGGTGGGGCTATTGTTGAGGGTCGAATGTCCTGTGTTGATGAATCCTCTGACTGATGAGGATGCTTTCTGATGAAGGATCTGGCCATAAAAAAGGGTACAAATTATCAAAAGTTTCTTGAGGACCACCGTACCCTACACCTCCTACACTGGCACACATAGCAAGATGTTCAATCCTATAATGGAGACAAAATAGATTTGATCAAAACTCTAAATAATCATCTAAAACTAAGGAAAATTGTATATGAGAAGATTCAGGAAGTATACATGAACTTTCAGTGTAAAACTGGGCCAAAAATGGCGACTAAAACTAAGATGAATATGCATTCATCATCATTGTAAGGCCCCTAACCTAGATTTTGGGATAACCTTGTTTGTTTTTCTTATTAAAATGCTTTAACCCTAATCTACTTCTTTGAGATTCTTTATTAACACGTGACAAGCTTATGATTTCAATTTGGACCTATTTGGATGATGTTTGAGCTATGTATCCTTGTTTTAGACCAAGTTACAATTACCCAAGTTGAGGGGTTATCTTACAATTTATTACATGTAGAGTGTGCCTGTTATGCTTTGAAATCATGAGAGAGAAGATGGTGTTTAGGGGTGCCTTTCTTAGATCATGGTTGATGATGTGTCACCCTGTGGTGATGCTAGGGTTTCTAGGGTTTTGGCTTTGATATTATGTGTCAACCTTGAGATTGAGTTGGGAGTGTTGCGACCGCAACACCTCACTTAGAGGAGCGTTGTGATCACAAAACTTGCCCTAGATTATGGTTGTTTCAACCATGATGGTCTTGGTGAGATTTGGTTGAGATGGTTTGTCTTCTAGTGATGTGTTTCAACCATGTTTGGTTGGTGATCTTGTATAGTGGTCGATACATGGTTCCTTGATATTTGTTTCAACCCCTATGGTGGTGATGACCCATGTGGTCGATACCCCACCTAGGTTGTATTACCATGTGTTGCATGTATGTGTTTAGTTGTTGCATGGCTATTTTCTTGATGGACAAGTGTCCTTTTGGTTCTGTCTCATGTTGACACCTCATACCCACCTTACCTCTCTCATCCCTTGGTTATATAACCTCTCTCATCTTCATACAAGAAATCCTTTTTGCTCTCCTTCCTTCTCCTTCCTTGATTGGATGACCTTGGAGTTTGGTGGAGATAGAGGGTGCTGATCAAGGAGATTTTGTAAGGACCCTGACCTCCATTTTGGGCTTACCCTATTTTCTTTGTCTAAACCTTGTGTTTAGATGCTTGCTAATCACCTGAGGTGTGATTAGGGTCTTGTTTGTGCTTTGTTGGGAGGTTGAGATGCCACTTGCAATTCATCCAAGTTTTAGGGTTGTGTGAGTTTGCCACCTTGAGAGATGTCTTTCTCTCTCCTTGCATCCTCCAGAGTTGAGAGGATGAGTTGGGTGCCTTGCTTGAGTTATTTTTGGGCCTCATTTAAGCTTGTGAAGTTTGGGCTTATTGTTGGGCTTCCCTGGGCCTTGTTTGCTTGGTGTATCGGCCAAGAGTGTATCAGGCATGAATGTATCGGCCTGGGTTGTATCGAATAAGTTGTGTATCGACCATGTCACCATGTTGGGCGATACACACCCTTCTTTGACCTAGCTTTGTTTGTGTCACCTTGGTGACACATGGAGATCTTTTCTAGCAAGGTGGCATAGCTTGGACAAGTGGTGGTTTGGGCGAGCACATGTGGCGAAATCCTCTAGTGGATGCCCACTTAACCCCCTTGCATATATACCCCCTTCTTTGCTAGCTTGGGATCCCTTTAGCTCCTTAGTTTCTTTCCTTCTTCCTTGGTTGCCGATACACCCCCCTTGGTGGAGCCTTGGTGGCCAATACACTTGGTAGAGCTTGGTGGCCGATATCCTTGGTGGAGTCTTCTTCTTCCTCTAGTGGTGGCCGAAACCCTAGAGAACGTCTTGATCCTTCTTCTCTTGTGGTGAGTACCTCTCCCTTTCCTTATCAGCTTCTTGTTCTTCTTCCTTGCTTGTTCGACCACGGAGGTGATAGGTTTCCCTTCTTTTCTTGAGGTGTTCAAAGGTGAAGCTTGGTGCTTGGAGCCTTGGAGCTAGATGAGTGTGCTTGAGGTAGGTTACATAACTCCTAACCCTATCTATACTACCTTCTTTTTATGTTTCTTGTTTATATGCTATCTTGATCGACCATGCTTATCTTGTTAGTAATATCTTTTCTCTAGTATGTGCCTTTGATGTTATGGGATATGATGACATGGTTATGTTGTTTAGATGTGTTCTTAGATCTTGTTGGCCAAACCTTGGATTAGAGTTCTTTGGGAAAAACCCCTCTCTCTTAGTTGTTTATAGGTGAGCCTAGGGTTTCCTAATTCCATGGTGCGTGTGGTGTGTTTTTGGGGCAAAATTCCTTTCTCTCTTTGGTCTTGAGAGGTGAGTCTAAGCTCTAGTGGTGTAGGAAAAACCCCTCTCTTCCTTAGTTTTTGAGAGGTGATTCTATGCTCTAGTTGCTTGGGCAATACCCATCTCTTACCATGGACTTGAGAGGTGAGCCAGCCTTTGGTTGGTGATGACCCACCTTGCTGCTCGATATGTGATGGAGTTGCGTAAAACCCCTCTCACTTGGTTGTTAAGAGGTGAGCCAACTCTCTTGATCTATTAGGGTTTCTTGGTGGCAGCCTTGAGGTTGAAGATGACCAACCTGTCATGACCTTTGGACCCTTGCACGATACCCTAAGGTTAGATCTTGCCTGATATCCCTCTTCTAGGGTGGAGCTTGGATGATATGCTTGATGGATGTCTTATTGACTTCTTGACCGACATGGATCCTTACCCAAGAGGCTGTTGGGAGATATGTCCTTGATTGAGATGGTGTTTGGTTGACATCCCTTCTTGAGTACCTTGGACGACATAGTTAGGACATGCCTTGATGATTGAGAAACACCCCTCCTTCCTTGAGTTGTGACGTGAGCTCCAACCTTTGGCCGACATGATGTTTCCCAATATGGAGTCTTGGTCAATGTAACCCTAGTTGGGCGATACAGTGTGTTGACCAATAGGGAGACCTAACCCTAGCTTGGACAATAGGTCACCTTGGGCAATATAAAAGCTCCTTGGGTGACATAGTATGCTGCCCAAGATGTTCCTTGATGGACGACAAGGATGTGCCTTGGGAGATAGTGATCTTGTGTTGGGCAATATGGCTTGCGCCTTTCACCTTGCACTTGTGGTGCTGCCTGGCATGGTGCCTTAGTGGCTTGGGCGATATGAAGTGGACGTTAGGGTTTGCTGCCTTAGACGTTATGAATCTTACCCTCTTCTTTCCTAATATCTTCTTATTTGATGCTACCTGATACCAAGGTGATAGTGGTTGGCTGATATGGTTGTAGCCCTAGATGGGTGCTGACCGATATAATAGGTGGTGAAGAGTTGCATGCTTAACCGATATAGTGCTGGGTGTCACACTCTTTGGTGAGAAATGTTGTGCCTTTGATGAGGGCTATCCCTTACCCGAGATGCTTTTGGTGAGGGTTGTTCCTTACCTGATACACCTATAGCGAGGGTTATACATTGTGTTCAGTTGGTAACCCTAACGCTTGTTATGCTTTGGTATATGAGGCTGTTATGATTGATATATATATATATGAATGCTACGCTTTGATACACTCATCTATGTTACATGGTTGACTCTCATAATAAAGTAAGGAGTTGTAAATGTTCCTTGTGTAAGTATCATTGCCCCTTTGTGGTTTCACTAACCATGTAGGTAATAGTCGTACGATGAGGCTATGGTAATGGCATGATAGTAACATGATGTGGAACATCATGGGTTATGACAAATCCAGTATTATGTGATGGGTGTTACCCATGGAATGGTATGGAATGCCTTGATGATGGCATTGAGTCCCAACGATGTTGATCCTTGTGATGGATATAGATGATTGGCAAGAGGCCAAGTGGTAACATGTAATGTTGGATCCTTGTGATGGATTAAGATGATGTTGATGGCACTGAAGGCCTTAGTGACAATGTAACACAAGATAATGAGTTTTATGTTTATTCATTTTTGTTATAGTTGCATGTTACATAACTTGGTTGAATCTTGCAATCCACTTAAAATACACTAATAAATTACAAATGAACCTTTCATGTAGTTTGCCCTGGCCATAGATCCATCATTGTCAGTAGTTGGTGAAGGTGAAATGGGTTATCCTGTGGGTTAATCCGGAGCACATATTGTTGAATATGCGGGGTTTCTCCTAGCCGAAAATAGGAGGATTAGAGTGCAACTGCGGTTGTAGACTCAATATGGTTAGAGCATGGTGAACAGGCCCATGGCTCAGTGTGATAGAGTATGAATGCGTTCATGGCTTAGGAGCACGGTGAATAGGCCCATGGCTCAAGGTATGCTAGTGCCAAGACCTTTACCAAGGCGAGCTAGAGAAAAAGGTAGCCTACATGAGCTGACCCTGTGACTGAGGTCACTTAAGCTTGAGACTGCGATCATTCTTTGGATATCGTACACTAACCACGAAGAGGAGAGGTCGTGGAGTCCAGCTCTTCCATTAACCTTGTATGGCACCAGTTTTGGGCTTTGCAGTCGAAGGTTGGACTTGAGCGGTACGACTCACTTCCTCAAGGCATAATAAACTATAATCTAGCCGCATAGTATATAATGCTTAGGAAAAAACATGAAACATTGGTTGAGGCCTTGTTTGTATAGTTATCCTAGTGACATCTTGCAGTTAATTACTTCCCCCATGTTTTATGACAAGATCTTATATGACTTCTCTTGTCAATCATGTTCCATATTATAAACTATGCATATGCTTCCTAAATATCTTGGTAAGATGTTATAACAAGTTAGTTTTACTTAGTATGCTACTCATATACGATCTACCTATATCAATTACCTACTTTATCTGTTCTGGAGGTTTTATAGTTTCAGCGAGGATATTGTTTCTCGTTGGGACTGTGTGTCTCACCCCATTGGTTTAAAACCTTTTTAGGTGATTGTGCTAGACATGGTGGTGATCGTGGTGTTGTAGCTAAGCAACAAGAAGAAAAGTAGAAGGCAAGAGATGGATATGTTGTTGTTTTGGTGATTTTGTAGTAGAGTCCTAGAGTCATCCCTGTACTCTTAGGTCCTTGGAGGTGTTTTGACAAGGTATCACTATGTATGATCTTTGTATGACTTTCTTGCATCTTGTTGTTGGCCTGGCTAGGCCTGAGATGTATATAAATAGGTGATGCATCCTTTATGGATAATAGACAACTGGATCCTATATGATGGTGGACATGTATCAAGTTTATGTACATATATAACACATTTTATTGTAGGATGTGGACCTGGTTGTAATAGTTCTTTTCTTATGACATTTTCTGCAATTGGTTTTAATTAACTCGTGTTTTTGGTAATATGATATTTATGATGGTTCCTCACATTTTTGCGTGGCGTCTCGTTGTCTTGGTGATGGCAGGATGTCACAGATTTGGTGGCTGATCAACGTTGGATGTGGTTCTGTTGGGCCTGATCATCTCCTTTGTGGTGATCCTTTCTGATCTTCTTCCTTGGTAATTGGTTTTGAACCCTTGATCTCATTTTCCTTTGTACCCTATCTCCTTCTTCCTTCCTTCTCAACCATGAGACTATGGATTATCCATGGTTGTCATCTTGAGAGAAACTTCTCATCACAAAGGGTCAGTGACTATGTTTTGACATGGTAGTACCCAAGTGAGAGGAAGCTTTCTTCTCTTTCTCCTTTCTTCTTATTTAGTTCGACCTTAATTTTTTCACTCTCTTTCATGAGCTCTCCTTTGACCGTGGTGTTCTTCTCTTTGGAGGTGATATTGTGACCGAAGTGTTGATCTTGGTTAGAGCTTCATCTTCTTCCTTGGAGCTCATGATCCTCGGAGCTTGATCTCTTCTTAAGGTGGTTTATATAAATTTATACCTTCTTATATTATTTCACCCTATTTGTGTTTGCATGCTACTAATTTATATGTAAAATATGATGTTAAGATGATATATGATGCTCTTAAAATTTTAGGGTTTATGACTTTGTAGTAGTCTTATATAGATGCTCTCTTTCTTAACCTTAGTTTCTTGTACTCAATTTGTTATGTGATGGTTGAGGTGATATTGATACATCCATCATGATCTTTGTTTGTATCACCATGTTATGGTTTGTCTCTCATGTTTTCTTGAGATTTTTGATCATTTTTTCTTGAGTTTGAAGCTTGGTCTTATTTATCCTACTTTGATTTCTTATTGGATCATGTTAGAGATCGACTTTAGGGTTCTCACTTTCATCTTCTGTGGAGTTTTCCCTTCTTGATGGTGTTTAATATCTTGACATTCACCATATCTTTTCCTTATGGTTTATCCCTATTTTTAGGATGGATATGTCCCTTTGTGGTAGTGTGTCCTTGGTGGTCCCACTCCTTTATTTTGGTTTCGGTTGATACACTTTGACCTTGAGTAGTGGTTGTGATGTTTGTTTTTTTGGGTCAAAACATATACCTTGGTATTTATCAAAACCCTAACCCTAATGGTTTATGGTCATAACACCTAAGGGTCTATACACATGCTTTGTCTGAGGTTGTGTCTAAGTCGAGACACTAGTTTTCATAGTTGATCGAGACACACATGTGGGTGTTGCGGCCAAAACACCATGTCTTGATGGATGGTCGGTACACCTACATGGGTGCATGGGCGTTATATATGTATAACATAGTGAGATGATTGTACATGTACATGTGAATGATATTAATACTTAGTGCTATTGATATAATAGTCTATTCGTGATTAAGTAATGATGCTCAACCCTAGTCAATTGTAAGAAATGGGAGATGATATATCTAGAGTTTGGTGACAAGTAGTGATATGAAACCCTAATCAACTTTGTGCGTGAAACCCTAACCTTGATTCTAGGGTGTTCTATGCATGTTGAGCTCATTTGCATAAATAACATGTGATTATACTTTCTATCTCCTACTTATATTTATTTAACCATGTAGGTAAAATGAATTGACATATCTTGTGTTTCCTATGGTGATGGTTATGAGCCTTTTGTGGCATGTTGAGGTAATGATGTGACATAGAGATATCTATTCAGGTCTTATGACCCGGCAGAGGCTTAATGCCTAGTGTGAGGTGTTATCCTCTAATGATGAGATAAGGGATTAATATCCCAGGATAGTGTGATTGTAATGATGGAATTGTGAGGCACCGATGTCATGTGATGATGACATAAGTTTATACTTCAAACATTTTATATCCTCTGAAGTTGTATCATGCCCTTATCTTTGTAGTGTTTGTTTAGGGTTTGTACGTTGTAACTTGTTTGATGCTAAAAGACACCTAATTTTCTTAATTAATCAAGTGAAAACCTAATCATGTAGTTTCCCTATGCCATAGATCCATATTTAGTGTAAGTACTAGTTGGATGATGAAATAAGCAATTCATGTGGGAAACTCAAAGTGCACATTGTTGATATGCAGGGTGCAAGTCAAGGTATCTCCTTGTATCCTTAATATACTGGGATGGTTGAGGTCATACCCTGGAAGGAGAAAGGTCGAGATCGTATCTCAGATGATGAAATTCACTACATGTGATGTGATATGTTTACTGGGATTATTGCGGTCATACCCTGGTAGGAGAATGACCGCAGTCATATCTCAATTCACTAGCACTGTGATCTATATAACAAGGTGGGCTAGGCTATTTTGTAGTTGGACTTGATATGTCATTATAGTGGAATTAGACTGATTGAGGGTATGGAGAGATCATGGATTCTGACTCTTCCACTAATATTGTATGACACTGATTTCAACTTAGCAGTGGTTAGTTGGATCATGAGTGGTATACCTCTTCTTCTCAGGGCATAATAAAAGATGTAATACATCCATGTAGTATGATTTATTAGGGATAAATACGTATCACATTTGATGAACCTCTACCACATTTGTGTACTAATTTCTTAAATTATAACATGGTAAGAGAAATCAACTATTATACATGTTCTTCATATTCCTTATTAGAATATTAATTGTTCTATTACTCAGTGCTTATTGCCTTATTTTCCTAACCTATATTATCTGTTAAATGCAAACGGTTTAGCTGAATCTGCTCAACATGATAATAATTTTATCTATCTACTTTTATCTTTGTATGCATATAATAGATGTTGGAGGAGAGTTATATCTTTCGCTGGTACATTTGGTCTCACCCCTTGGGTTTCCACATGTTTTAGGTGGTCGAGCTCAAAGAGGTAGAGATCATGTTGTTGAGGCTAAGAAACAAGAATGAGCAGTAGCTGAGTAAAGGTTGGATGATGTCACGGAGCCGGAATCCCAGTCCCGTGATCCAAACTTATATCAAAGGTGAAATGCGGAAGCGTAAAGCTTAGCACACATGAACATATAACAAGATAAAGGCACCAACATAATCTCAACAATCAACAAGATATATTAAGGAAAATCATTATATTACATGATTTGAATTACATATTCAAGAGTCATTTTGTACAAGTCTGTTCATGTATACTATATCTGGATCTTACAACAAGTACACCTAGCATAGCTCACCAAGCCCATCAACCTTCTAGCCATCTCTGAACCTAAAAACAACATACGAGAAATGGGTCAACACACGAGGTGTTGAGTATGGGGCCGAAAGATACACATATATAAGCTTTGCATAATTTTGAAAAGATTTCAAGACTAAATGAACAAGAATAAACATGTTAATTGTTTAACAAATGCGAAACCATATTTTATGTCATTTCACTCCATTATACCAACAATATCAAACATGTTTAAGGCCTTTGACCATCTTCCCGTCGGAAGGGTCCGTAAGGGTGCTCAAGCTTAGCTACCCTTTTATACGAGAGGGACCTCAAGGTCGTAACCAAGAGCCCTTTATCAACAATATTATAATGGAGTTCCATATATATATATGTGTTCAAGTTATAAAACAGACGAAGCAAACATCGAGTATGACATATCAATACTACATGGCAATATTTGAGAAAATAGACAAACAAGCATATAATATATGTCTTTTCAAGCAAGAAAGCGGTAGTCATATAACTAGATAAGGCCCATACCTGATTCAGAGATTCATAACTTAACACATCCATTATCATCTAGCCACATGCCAAACCTGATTAACAACAAGATTTCATATCTGCATTAGATTCTCATCATTAACCATAATTAGATGCATTTTAGGGTTTTGGCCAAGGTGGGTCCCAAGTTGCTTATTGGTTCATTAGATGATCTCATAATGATCTATGGTCCATCATAAGAGTGTGGTTCAAGTCTCATGCCATTACGATGTTCCATTCATTATATATGACCATTTCAAGGTTTAAGGCATTTACATGCACATTATAGGACTAAAGACTCATAATAGAGTAATCAGGTCAAAGATCATCAAGACATGAGATTTAGACAAGATTCAAGGTTAGACATAGATTCATGAATCATCTTCAAGAAACATAACCATTTTAATTGAGATCATGCATTAAAGTCCAAACTAGGCACATATGTACAAAAGGGAGTCATTAATGAGCAATAGGGAGAGTAGGACATTTATTAGGGTTACGAAGACATTATTGTTACTGCTTTTAAGAATCAGGGATAGATCGAGTAGTCAAGATCCCATTTTGCATCATGATCATACATCAACTATATTCCAAAAGATTAACATATGCATCATTTAGAAAAGCAGGGAACAAAAGATAGAATTAGACTCTGAAACCTAGTCCATTGTGTAGATCTCGTTGAGTAGATGAATTTTCATATATTATTTGTGATATTTGGCCAAAGGAAATGAGAGTTATCATTTTTCTAAGATTTCCATTCTAACTATATGGAGGGACATAGGGGCTACCTTGATTTATGTTGTGATCTGATCCGTGGATCACCGATCTGGCGGTTAGCATCCTGCCTCACTTGTAGGTACCAGAATGTGGGCCCGTTAGCTACATCGCACCCATCTGTTCGTTGATCTCCCTCGTTATGGGCCTCTGGCTATCTTTTGCAGTCCAGATGATGCCGATCGGCCCGCTTGGGTGTTTTCTTCACCCGACCCCGTCGATGCGCAGCTCCCCTGTTTCCGCGGAGAAACAGAGCCGGTACAGGGGCTGCCATCCGGCTCCCTCATCTATGCTTCCACCGCATGGAGACGCCTCCAACCGCAGCTGGGAGGTCAGGACTCCGTGCTAACCGCCGCCCCAGTGGCCCACGATCCCACTTCACGAAATCCCTGTTCCGCCCGCGGGAACAGAGGACGAACAGGGCAGGTCGCCCCCATCACTTTCCGGCGGCGGTGGCCATCCCAAGAGTTTCAGGTCCAGGGAGCGCCGTCGGCGATCCTGCTTCTCCCGGAGCCCATCGCAAACCTCCATCGCCGAGGTGGTAATGAGTGGTGAAGGAAGGAGGGGCTTGTGTGGGCACTGGTATTCGAAGGAACAGGTAGACGAAGGCAGAGCAAGGAAGAATGAGAGAAGAAGAAGAAGAAAAGTGGCTGGAGCAAGGCGGCGGCTGGAGATGGCTAGGGCAAAAGCAAAAGGAGGTAGAGAAGTGGGTTATAAATAAAGCCAGACATCTAGGGTTTGAAACCCAAGCTGCTGTGAGCGTTACTCCATTGCCCGATTTGGCAAGAGGTTACAGAAGAATTTCCCAATCCTGCTATTTTTTTTTCCAAAACGGAAGGGGAAGAAGGGGCAAGAAATTGGGCCTCGATTTGTATTTGGGCCCAATAATATTGCAAAACCCAAAAGAAATTGATCAAAACATGTGCAAAAATAAGTTAGTTTCAAATTATCATATCTTGGGATAGGAGCCTTCGATTGAGGTGATTTTTGTGTCGTTGAATTCATAATTGAGTCACCTACAATGTGGTTATATCAGATTGACAAAAGATCATGGAGTTTAGGTCCAAAATTATATGCAAGAAGGTGACGTGATATGGCAAGATACTTAGTTTAAAAGTACAAATTAAAATCACAAACTGCAAAATTGACCAGTGTAGTCGCCAAATTGGAACATCATAACTATCCAATTATGAAAATAATATCAAATTGAGTAAGAGAGACTTGATGAGAGAGAAGGAGTACAATAGAGGAGAGAGGAAATTGAGGTTGTCACAAATGATCTGTTTGTGTTTTATAGTAAAGTACTATATGTCATCCCTGTACTCTCATGTCCTTGGGGGATTATTGTAGATGTTGTATATCTAGATGACATTTTGTGTTTATGCCTTTGTTGTACATATATGGTATGCATGTATATGGACACGCTATCATATGTAATAGGTTGCGGCCAATGAGCTAGTGAAAAGTGTGATGTAATGATCTTTTGGCATGAGATATGTAATACATGTGACTTTTGATGACTCAGATGCATATATTTTCAACTTGAGGTGGATATGTAAAATCAATTTTCATTTATCCTATGTTATGATAATCTGGTAGTTAGTGACAATTCCTTGCTTTGTTTTGAATAATTCATTTTGTGTGGCAATGTATGCCACAAGTATGTTGGTATAAGAGCTCTAGGTTCACTGAGTCTATATGGACATAGGACTAGGGTTTGTGTCTATTCTATTTTCCTCCAGTCTGTCTTGTGGTAACTTCTAATTATGTAGAAGATGTAGAGCAGAAAAGATGACTGGAGAACATGATGAACATGTTGTCAACAATAGTGTTCCTGTACCAGGTGGTGGTGCTAGGAGGCAGGAAAGGGTTTATGGAGTGCCTGAGATGCCCAAATTTGATCCCGCTGTGGTATCTAATTCCACTTTTAAGTCCATATTTGGATAGTTCATGGCTACGATGATGCATTTGGTAGACAAAATGCCTCCACCCTAAGTGATTGCGGTAGTTCCCAATGTGGAATCTTCGAGATCGGGGAAGACCTTTGAGAGGTTGAGATGTGTAGGAGTGGTGGAGCATGTGGGTATGGAAGATCCAAATGATGCATATATGTGGTTGATCAAGCTGGAGAAGGCCTTTAAGATCCTCAACATCCTAGAAGAGGATAAGGTGAAGTATGTTGTGTATCTATTAGAGGGGATGTCGGCCACTGGTGGGCCATTGAGGAGGAGAAAAGGCTAGGTGCTATGATCAGTTAGGAAGAGTTTTGATGGGAGTTTGTGATTCAGTACTTTTTGGAAACCTATTTTGATGAGAAGATCAACCAGTTCGAGAATATTCAATAGGTATCTATGTCAGTTAATGAGTATAAATCTAAGTTCATGAAGATTTTAAGATTTGTCTGCATATGGAAACAAAAGACAAGGAGAGGATCAAACTTTTCAAGAAAGGTTTGAGTACTGAGTTGAGGACTCCAGTGTAATCTCTATAGAATAGGGAGAAGTTCTCCATGTTTGTGGAGTCGGTTATAAGGGTAAAACAATTAGTGGTGAAGTATGAGACGAAGGCCAAGAAGAGGCATGTTCAGTATTTGGGGCATTCGTCGGGTGGCTTTAACAAGTCAAGGTTTTTTGCACCACCGTTACAACAGAGATGGGCAAGTCAGTCATAATGGTTTCCTAGCAGAGGTAGAGGCTATATATTTCCATTGGTAGGAGCTCAAAGTGCAACATTAATATCGGTGAAAGGGCCAACAAGGCAACAATATGACTTCAGGACTTGCCACAAGTGTGGACAAGTGGGACACATTAGATGGAACCACCCACTGAGAGATGAGGAGGTGATCTAGATACTGAGATAGAGTTAATAAGGATCACAAAAGCTGTAGTAGTTCAATAGTGGTAGTTGTAGAGGACGTGGACATGCATCACAAGATGGTTCGTCTGGATAAGATAACAGAGGAAGGGGGCGACAATAAGCAACCACTCAATTCTATGCCATGAGTCAATCCAAAGGAGTGGTCAACCCATGAGTCATGAGGTGTCAGATGCAATTATTTCATTCTGATTTGTCTTTTTCATGCTTTATATCTATTTTGGTTGACCTAGGTGCTACACACCCTTTTATCACTTGAGAAGTGATTTCTAGTTGTTCCTTTCCTATTAGTTGTAGGCATGATAGTCTTCACTGAGAAACCCCCTTGGTTGGTTCTGTAGAGTTGTGGGAGGTGTGTCCTTCCTATATCCTTTCTTTTTAAGGATGCAACATTCAAGTGGATCTCATACCACTTGACATGCATGGATTCAATGTGATCCTTAGAATGGATACTTTGGAGAATATAGGATGGTCTTGGATTGTAGTTCCAAGATGGTGACGTTTGTTGATAGGTATGAGTCATGGATCTTCCAAAGAGATAGGAAGATTCTCCCTACCCATTTTGTGTCATTGATGGTGACAAAGAAACTCATGAGGCAAGGCTGTGATGCATTCTTGGCACATGTGGTGGATCCCAAGGTGAGGAGTCCAAATATCCAGGAGGTGTCAGTTGATTGTGAGTTTGAGTATGTGTTTCCAAAAGAGTTCCCAGGTGTTCCTCCAGTTAGAGAGATTGATTTTGAGATAAATCTAGTTCTGGGCATGCAGCTGATATCACAGAAACTGAAAAAAGTTTATAGTTTCCTTGGCTTATCATGCTACTATACGAGGTTCATTAAGAATTTCAGTGCCATAGCATTACCCCTTACAAAGATGATGGGGAAAGATGTGCCTTTTATCTGGGATGACAAGTGTCGGTGTGCGTTCCAATTGTTGAAGGAGAAGATGACCAATGTTCGAGTGCTAGTGTTTCTAGAGTAAGGAAAGGGCTACATAGTATTTTTTGATGCCTTAAATAATGGTTTAGGGTGTGTGTTGATGCAATACAAGAATGTGATCTCTTTTGCATCATGACAGTTGGTTTTGCAGCCAATGAAGGTTGAGCTTGATGAGGACATATCCTATGTGGAAGGTCCTATGTTGATCCTATATAGGAGTATCAAGAAGTTGAAGAAGAAGGACATATTGTTGGTGAAGTTTATGTGGCATCACCGTGGCATAGAGAAAGTCACGTGGGATCTTGAGGAAGAGATGTGTAGTAAGTACCTGTCTCTTTTCACATAGCATTTCAGGGGTGAAATCCTTGTTAGGGGTTTATGGTTGTAAGGCCCTTGACCTAACTTTTGGGCTAACCTTGTTTACTTTTCTTAATAAGATGATTAGATCTTAATCTAATTCTTTCACACACTTTATTAACATGTGACAAGCTTATGTTTCCAGTTTGGTCCTGTTTGGATGATGTTTCAACTATGTATCCTTGTTTTGGACCAAGTTGCAATTTACCCAAGTTGAGGGGTTATCTTGCAATTGATCACATGTAGAGTGTTCCTCTTGTGCTTTGGAATCTTGAGAGAGAATATGGTGTTGAGGGGCACCTTTATTGGACCATGGTTAATGATGTGGCATCCTATGGTGATGCTAGGGTTTCAAGGGTTTTGGCTTTAATGATATGTTTTGACCTTGAGTTTGAGTTAGGAGTGTTGCGACTGCAACACCTTACTTGGAGGGGTGTCAATACTGCAACAATTACCCTAGATGATGACTATTTTGACCGTTATGGTCTTGGTGAGGTTTTGGTCGAGATGGTTTGTCTTCTAGTGATGTGTTTCGACCATGCTTGGTTGGTGATCTTTTATAGTAGCCGATGCATGGTTCCTTGATTTTTTTCCGACCCCTAGGGTGGTGATGACCCATGTAGTCAATACCCCACCTAGTTTTTATCTCCATGTCTTGCATGCAAGTGTTTAGTGGTTGCATGGTTGTTTTCTTGATGGATGAGTGTCCTTTCAATGCCCTCTTGTGTTGACACCTGATACCCACCTTACCTCTCTCATTCCTTGGGTATATAATCCCCCTCTTCTTTATGCAAGCAATCCTTTTTGATCTCCTTCCTTCTCCTTCCTTTCTTGGACGGCCTTGGAGTTTGGTGGAGCTAGAAGGTGCTGATCAAGGAGATTTGGTGGCCGATCAACCTTGCATGTGGTGTTGTTGGGCCTGATCATTTCCTTTGTGGTGATCTTCTTCCTAAGTGGTTTTGAACCCTTAATCTCATTTTACTTTGCACCCTATCTCCTTCTTCCTTCCTTCTCAGCCATGAGACTATGGATCATCCATGGTGGTCATCTTAAGAGAAACTTCTTATAACAAAGGAGTTGACATGGTTGTACTCAAGTGAGAGGAAGCTTTCTTCTCTTTCTCCTTTCTTCTTCTTTGGTTTGACCTAGAGTTTTTCACCCTATTTCTTGATCTCCCCTTTGACCATGGTGTTTTTCTCTTTGGAGGTGATCTTGTGGCCAAAATGTTGACCTTGGTTGGAGCTTCATATTCTTCCTTAGAACTCATGATACTTGGAGCTTGATCTCTTCTTAAGGTGGGTTATATAACTCTCTACCTTTTTCTATTATTTCACCCTATTTGTATTTGCATTCTACTAATTTCATATGTTAAATATGTTTTTAAGATGATAGATGATGTTCTTACCATTTTAGGATTTATGACTTAGTAGTACTCTCATGTAGATGCTCTCTTTCTTAACCCTAATTTCTTGTACCCAATTTGTTATGTGATGGTTGAGGTGATATTGATACATGCATCATGATCCTTATTTGTATCACCATGTTATGGTTTGGTTCTCATGTTTTATTGGGGTTTTTGATAAGTTTTTCTTTAGGTTGAAGCTTGGTATTCTTTATCCTAGTTTGGTTTCTTGATGGATCATGTTGGAGATCAGCTTAGGGTTTTGACGTTCATCTTCTGTGGAGTTTTCCCTTCTTTATGATGCTTAGTATCTTGACTTTTACCACCTATTTTTCTTATGGTTTATCCCTATTTTGAGGATGGGTATGTGCCTCTGTGCAGCTTGAGCTTGGTGGTCTTTACACCCTTGTTTTGGTTTTGTTCAATAGACTTTGACCTTGGTAGTGGCCATGATTTTTGGTTTTGTTTCGATCAAAACTCATGCCTTAGTAACGGTCCCAACCCTAACCCTAATGGTTGATGGTCATAACACCCAAGGGTCGATACACATGATTTGTTTGAGTGTCTCAATTGAGACACTTGTTTTCATAGTTGGTCGAGACACATGTGGGTGTTGCGGTTGCAACACCTTGTCTTAATGGATGGTTGGTACACCTACATGGGTGCATGATCGCTACATATGTATAACATAGTGAGATGATTACACATGTACATGTGAATGATGTTAATACTTAGTGTTGTTGATATAATAGTCTATTCGTGATTAAGTAATGATGCTCAACTCTAATTGGTTCCAAGAAAATGGGAAATGATATATCTAGGGTTTGGCCACAAGTAATGATACGAAACCCTCATCGTCTTTGTGTGTGAAACCCTATTCCTGATTCTAGGGTATGCTATGCTTGTTGAGCACATTTGCATAAATAGCATGTGATTGTACTTTCTCTCTCCTATTTGTATGAATTTAACCATGTAGGTAAAATGAATAATATAACTTGTGGTTTCTATGGTTATGGCTATGAGCCTTTTGAGACATATTGAGGCAATGATTTGACACAGAGATATATTATTGGGTCATCTGACCTGGGAGAGGCTTAATGCCTAGTGTGAGGTTTTATCCTCCATTGATGTGATAAGGGATTAATATCCCAAGATAATGTGATTGTGATGATGGCCTTGTGAGGCAGTGATATCATGTGATAATGAGACATGTTCATACTTCAAATGTTTTGTATTCTCTGAAGTTGTATTATGCCCTTATCTTTGTAGTGTTTGTTTAGGTTTTGTATGTTGTAACTTGTTTGATTCTAAATGACACCCAATTGGCTTAATTAATCAAGTGAAACCCTAATCATGTAGTTTCCTTATGTCATAGATCCATCTTCAGCGTCAGTACTAGCTGGATGATGAAATAAGCAATTCCTGTGGGAAACTCAAAGCGTATATTGTTGAATATACAAGGTGCAAGTTGAGGTATCTCCTTGTATCTTTAATATACTGGGATGGTTGAGGTCATACCTTGGCAGGACAGTGGTCGAGACCATATCTTAGATGATGTGATTTACTAGATTTGATGCGATATGTTTACTGGGATGACTGCGGTCATACCCTAATAGGAGAACGGCTGTGATCATATCTCAGTTCACTAGCACCATGACCTATATCCATGGTGGGCTAGGCCATTTTGCAGTTGGAATTGATATGTCACTATAGTGGACTTGGACTGATTGTGGGTGTGGAGAGATCATGGATTTCTATTATTCCATTGATCTTGTATGACACTAATTTCAACTTAGTAATGGTTAGTTGGAGCATGAGTGGTATACCTCATCTCCTTAGGGCATAATAAAAGATGTAATACAATAGTGTAGTATAATTTCTTAGGGCTAATAACATCTCACATTGGATGACCCTCTGCTTTATCTTTGTATTTATTTATTGAATTATACCATGATAAGAGAAATCAATGGTTATAAACATTCTTCGTATTCATTCATAGAATATTAATTGTTCTACTGCTCAGTGGTAATTGCCTTATTTGCCTAACCTATATTATTTGTTAAATGCATATCATTTAGCTGAATCTTCTCAACCTGATAATAATGTTATCTATCTGCTTTAATTTTCTTCTAATTATAATATATGCTTGTGGAGAGTTATATCTCTTATTGGGATGTTTGGCTTCACCTCATGGGTTTCCACATCTTTTAGGTGGTTGTGGACAAAGAGGTAGAGATCGTGATATTGAGGCTGATCAGCAAGAGGAGAAGTAGCTAAGTAAAGGTTGGTTGAGCTACTTGTGTTTTGTGGTAGAGTCCTACATGTCATGCCTATACTCTCAGGTCCTTGGAGGAGTTTTGTAGATGTTGCATATCAAGATGATGTTTTGTCTTTATACCTTTGTTGTATAGATATGGTATTCATGGACATGGACATGTTATCATATGTAACATGTTGTGGCAATGAGCCAGTGAATAGTATGATATAATGTTCTTTTGGAATGAGATATGTAATACAAGTGGCTTTTGATGACTCATATGCATATGTTTTCCACTTGAGTTGGATATGTAAAATCGGTTTTAATTTATCCTATTTTATGATAATCTAGTTGTTAGTGATAATTCCACACTTTGTTTTGAGTAATCTCATTTTGTATGGAGATGGGCATCACAGTCATGTACCATAATGAAAGTAACTAATTACTTGTTATGATTCATAAGATTAGTTGCATTATGATACCTACAAATATGTAGATTCTGGGAAGTTTCATTATATAGAACAATACAAGCATGCAAACCCAATCAATCATTCTATTCATACTATTTCCAAGAAATTGGAATGTAGACATACAAATCAAGATTCATGTCAACCATACACTTGGACGAAGTGGATAAAAGTACAAATTAAGATATTTGACAACGTACCCGAGGTACATAGATCTTAATCAAGTAGCTTGATAGACCCCAAACTCAACATTTCCTAATCAAACAATGTCACACATAAAAAGAATTCATGATGTCATTAACCATTAGATATCTCAATCTAGGTTTGAATTTGGTCACCTCCATCAATTAACCGATAATCTAGGGTTTCTATACTTCTAGGTTGCTAAAAGGGTCCCTATACATAATACATCACCCTAATAGACACCAGGTAGACCAAGAAGTTGCTAGGATAGATCCATACTACAGTTTCCTTATGATTGTCTAGGTTCACCTTCACACAATTTTTAGTCATGGTTAATCCTACCCAAATTGACCATCGATTCGATTTAATGAACCTTAAGAACATTTCTTGACGAGCTATATACATTTATTATATAAATTGTAGGGTTTATACCCTAAACAAGCAGATGAATAAAGGCATGGTCAAATGATTAAGTTATTAATAAAATCATTATGTGGATCCTACATCTAGTCAAGAGTTTATTGGAATTATTGGGTCTTTGATTATTCCTCCAATCTTGTTTCATGTTCATGATGAACCAGGCGACGATCTCATTCTGATAAGTGATTTCTACTTGGAATATATGATTTAACAGGGACCAAATTTCTCTAGCAAAATCCCAATCCTTCAACACATGCATGCATAGTACTTTTTGCTTCATAGTTATATCGTGGGAAATACGAAAAATTTGTGAATCCCCTTATATGGCAATTAATGTTAGTCATCAAGCTCCCATGCAAGGCTTTCCATAGAAAAAGTTGATCATGTGTGGAGTCTTGAGTTTCCATTTGTGTTTCCACGGCCCCGTATTGGCTTCCTGATCGTTTCAATAGTTTTTTGAAGATCAAATTTGTGGAGAATATCCCACGGTTATACCCCAAGCATATGTAAGCATTTCCACCTGATTCCTTATTTGGCATAATCATATCTAATATATTCTTCAAAGTTTACTCATCAAACTAGTTCCTTATGAATTCTTCACCCCATCCAACATCATTTGTCATTGAGATGGTCTTCAAGTCTTCTAGATCTATCGGGATCAATCAGTTGGGTAATAAATTGAGTGTGAATGATGCATTGACCCATTTGTCCTTCCAAACTGAGGTTGCTTCACCATTCTGGACAACTTCCCCAATTTAACAATTCTTGTCCTCCGTATGTGAAGCTATGAATTTCCATAACCTTGAACCTGTGCGTAGTCCCCTATCTTTTATATGCTCATATTTGGCCGTCATGACCATCCTCCAGTGAATGTTCTTGAAGGTACAAACATCCCACACATTCTTGGTAGTAAGGGCCTTATATGTGGGGCTCTATAGGTGTAAGAAAGTTTGTAAGGACCTAAAAACATTTTCTGCCATTGATTGAAGGTGAGATGTAAAGGAACATATCTCCCTCTTTACCTACTCTACAAAGGATAGGGATCTATAGAAATCTTTGAGGATATCTAAGTTATCACATAGAGCTATTTATAGCAATGTTGTTAGAGGAGGACTGAAGGAAGATGAATCAAAGTCATTTTGGAGTAGAGGTGTGTAAATTTTTTGATCAAACTAGCTTGGAAACATTATGCCCTAAAATATCCCTATATTCATGAAAATCATCATATCTTTAAATAATACATTTGATACCTAATTTGTTGGTTTTTTTATTTACATGATAATGTATCTTTATTGGTTAATTAAATTGGTAAGGTTAACATATTATCAATATTAAATCTCAACTTTCCTTACCAAAGTCTGATAATGTGTGGAAGACATTTATGGATCTTGATCTCAATATCATTCTCCAATATTAGGTATTATCTTATTAGTGGATAATTTAGTGCTGTTAACATACATATAATCTAGAAATATACCTTACATATGAAAAATAAGAAAAAACCAAAACTTATTTATGGATTCTATATAATAGGAAAAACATCGGGTTAAGTCAAAGATACGTTTAAACCTAAGTTTCTCTAAAAAATAAAATTGACCTATATACTAAGACTAGTGATGATCCTTAATATTAATAGTGATTATTTTCTATCAATTAGGTGATGACCAAAGACGTAGATGATCAAGGATAATTAGAAGTCTTTGAAATAAGGTACACACCATTTTAATAATTGTGTGGTTATTCTTTTCTTGTTTGAACTCATGACATGTATGTATGATCCTTTTAATTTACAAATTGGACATGTAGTATTACTATGTAGTACTCGATATTTTTATCACTTGAAAATTAATTATTAGTCAATATTTGTTGTTTCTAAGGTGCATAACTTTCCCCTTCTATTCATGGTCAACACCCCAAGCCTTTAGGGGTGAGGGGATCCCAAAATCCTAAGGAGAAAGGGATGCTCAAAATTAAAGTATGTATGATGTGCTGACACACATAAGTAATGTAACATCTGTAAAAATGAAGAAAAAGAATATTTTATTTTTTAAGGATCCATTTCGTGCTCGTATTTATTTCTTTCTACAAAACCTCTAAATTTACAAGAACCTTACATATATGTATATTTGTACTCACTTTACATATTTGATTTTACACAATTTAGGTCAAAAAATTGCATGCAAGAAATTATGACATGTGTGCAACTGCACAAGATGTCCCTATTTCCTAAGATCCTTGTTAGTATAAAAGTTCATTGTGGTGTTCATTTCTCTTTACAATGTGTAAACTTAGTTTATAATTATTCATGTTGTAATAATAATACATGTTGAATGTGGAGAATGTTTTTGGTGTGCACATTTAGTGTTTGTTCGTGTATGTATGCTATATATGTGACAATGTGTAATTTGGCATAAATATGATTTAGTTACACAATTATCCTCAATTGACTTCAATTTCTCACTCCTAATGCTTTCCATGATTTCATGACTCTATGATGGACACTATAGTGAAATCCACATATTGTATCAATTTATATGCACATATTTGCATGAAACCTTAGCACTCATATACTCCCTAATCTTTTGATTAATATCTTGATCCTCCTTGATCACTTTATTTGAAAATTTTCACACTTTCTCTATTCCATAAATAGAGCTCTAGGTCCATAGAGTCAAAATGGCCTTCATATGCCAAGTTATGTCATTACAAAGACTTGTATTCTAAACATTATCCCATTTTTATCACATTTCCCCTTATTTTCCTTTCTTGGCATGACCTATCAGAGTGTGTCAAAAGTTACAACACTGAGATGGGTCTTGGACCCTAGATCATACATGTTCTTGGAAGATCCTAGCCCCACCCATCTGCCATTGGATGACAATCTGATAGGGCTTAGACCATCTTCAACCCCAGACAAAATAGGAATGCAGTGCTATGAACCCTGATTCTTCTACCTACCCTCCTTGCTTATATCTTGTCACCCCTTGTTTCATTTCTTTTCCATTATCTTTGTTTCAGCATGACACAATCATATAATCACATCCTTGGCTGGTTTATGCCTCGCGAATGAAGAAATGAAGCTACGCGAACCCTCTACAAAAACTCTAATCTTGGCCACAATTTTGCATACATCTCCAACCCTATCCTATATAAACCCCCTTTGTGTTCCCTGTCTTCCTACGCGCATCAATGGCACCCCAAATCCCCCTCTCCATCTCTCATTGTCTCATCTGTCTTTTTATTCAACCAAACACTACTGTAGCACCTCCATTGTATGTGTAGGTTTCTTCTGTGGGGATGAAGGACCATGATCCAAGGTTTGAAAAAATTGCAAATAGAACACTGGTTACTAGGGTAGGTTGTGGTGAATAAAGTACGAGACCAAGATCAACAACTGCATATCCTCCTTTCTTTTCCCCTCCCATGGGTATGCGCTTGATAGGCACTTTCTCTCTACTATGAAATGTGGGGTACAATCAAGATTTTATTAGAGAATTGACGACTGTAGATGTTCCCTCTTTTACCTTTTCATCTGGTATTTCCCTTCCCCTGCTCAGTTTTCTAATTTAATTTCTCTAGCTTGAAAAAATTATGTGTTTTGATTCCCTTAATAAAAAAAACTCAACCATCTATTCTGATAAGAAAAATCCAATGTATGAATTATAAATGGTTTCAATACATGATTAACGTGATTTTCCTCCAATATCCATGAAACTTAATCTTGTTAATATCTAAAATTAGGTAATGACTCACCTATGATATTAAATATTTTAAACCCTAAATACTTAACTTTGATGATTATATTTGAGACTTTGAAACAATGACTTGGCTATTGAGGGGATTAGATCTTAACTTCGTTGATTTTTTCACTTTTAAATCTCAAAGAAATGATTTATGTACTAAATTGATGATGGACCTTGATGGTGGGTTTCAACCACCAAATTGTGGTAATTTGTATATGAGAGTATTACATATCATGAACACCTTGGTACTGACCCTTAGACATCTCCTTTTATGATGATTTTGAGATTAAGTGCACAATAAAGATTACACGTGGACAATACATGGATGATGATAATAATGATGTCACGACACTATGTTGGTCTTAAAAACTTGATAAATTGGAATAATTGGTAATTGATGAAATACCACACCTAAGAGAAATAATGAGACTTAGGAAAATCTAATCTAGTCCTTTGACCCTATATATTGATGAGTAGAATACTAATGCATATGTACCCATTATTGTGCCAAAATTTGACTTTGACCTACTCTGGGCTCCCAAAGATATTTTAATGTAAATTATTGTGAATGTAAACTTATTATTGTGCATGACATGAATATGATAGTGTTTTCTTGTATAGTATGAGTTCTTTCCTTTTCCTTGGCATATAATAGTTTTTTTTAAGTGACCACCTATGATACAATAATCTGATTTTCCACTAAAAGCATATTTTGAAAACTTGGAACGTAAAATAAATTAAAAATACATTATACATTGACATAGAACTTTGATAAGAAAAGATACCCTCACCATTTTCTTTAGCTAGGGTTTAAAGTAGTGGTATAAACAAGCCCTCACCTTTGGGTGTTGATAGGGAGTAATGTACATCAACACAAATAGATCCACACCTCTGAGTGCAATAAGTGGATTTAATGTAGATACAAACATACCCATACCCTTGGGGGTAGATACAGTTTAGTACCTACATCCTAAAACCTAGGGGATAAAGGATAATAATGGACATATAAATTGTATAATGAAAAACAAGATAAAATATATATTTTTGGAAACAAATGATTTGATTCAAAGTTTTGTTATCTTTTATTTTATAAATGCCAAGATCCTATTTAGTTATGAGATTTCATTTGTTTTATTAACAATGTACCAATGAGTTCACATTGACTATGCTCCATGAATTTTCCCTATAAGGCAATTAGGTTTGAAAAAGATGAAAATGATATGCTTCCATTGTCGACTACTCTAATGATAAGAAATCATTCACTAAATCATAAATTAGGTTGGTTAGTTCTTACAAAACATTTTGTTCTGAGATATTGTTTCTTAATATGTGTCAATGTGTTATTTCCTTCATGCTTCCTATGGACGGATTCTTCAATCCCACTACCACTATTTAGGCTATGGGATTGAGACTTATGTAAGAATAGGTATTTGAAAATTGGTAATGGATCAGACACACTCCCATATACTTGCAATACATATTTTCTCCAATCTATTGAATCTAGTAAATGCTACGTGTCCACAATGGTGAAAACTAAGGTATCTAGACTCAGGGTTCTAACTAGTAATATACTCCTTTATGTCTCACAATGGTGGTTGAGGTTCCCCACTCTACCTGGCTTCAGTTCATTTAAAACTATACCTAAAGGTTCTCCTTTGAAACCCTAGAGAATCCTCATTCATCTCATCTTTTCTCTAAGAAACCCAAAGATCACCCAATATATTAAAGTAGGGTGACTCTTTATATCTTCTCTCCTCCTAGGTATCTTGACTTGATCTATTGTATCCCAATTTGAAGTAGCATGAGAAACAATAAAACATGAAGTAAAATTTATGGAACATCATACTATGGTTTGATAAACTCTTGACTGGACCCATGTGTTAAGAAGGACTCATACTAGGATGTACCTTGTAGATGGCTCCACAAACTTGCAATCAAGGAACAAGACTCTCTGGAACCAAGAATGATGGGAAAAGAAGAAAAGGGAAGTTGAGAAGAAAAGAGAAGCTAAGAGGAAGAAGAAAGAGATGAAAGGAAAAAGGTAGCCAAAAAAGAAATGGAAAAATAGAAGGAAAAGGAAAAGAAAAAGGAAAAAGAAAAAGTAGCTAAGAAAGATGAAGGAAAAGGACTAGAGAAGGGAAAAGAACCAATATAGATAGGCCTAATGAGGATGATAATGATGAGGATGAACCAATAAATCTCATTAAGTATGGTGTTTTCGAGGCAAAAAAAACTTATGGATGCTACGATTAATTTGAAAAAATAGACATGACCCTTAGCTTGTGGAAGAATTTGCATGAATGACCCAAAGCCCATCACCATCACTAATTTTTTTAAAATGAATCCATAATATTTTTATGGTGAAGAAAAGGAGGATGTGTTGGACAAATAGATGCATGAATATTTTCAGTGGAATTTACCTTCAAAGTGTTGGGATGCCTTGAAAATATTAAAATAATATTTTCCTACCAATTAAAGGTGCTACCAAAATATGATAGGAAATTACACCAACTCCCTACAAGTCATTCCTTTGAGATGGGAAGCCTTCAACCCTATCTTGGTAGTCCATTTCAAGCCTACCTGAGTTGAAGAAAAAGAAGGAGCAATTTCTAGCCCTAACTTAAGGTGGCTCCTCTGTGTCTGAATACAATTGTCAATTTTGACTTTTAGAGCGTGATGCTAAGAACTTGGCACATGAAGAGACGTTGGATCTATACATTGTAGGTTTGAATGTGGCTTTACAAACTTTGGTTTCCTCTTCTAGACACACCCCTTTCTAGGATGCATTTGATCATTCTCTAAGGATGAAAGGAACCCGAGGGTCAGGATAAGGGAATAATTAGATCTTGCCCTATCTAGGATTGACTAGTGCTGCAGTGGATAATGCTAAGCAGGGGAAGGACCAAAAGATGACAAATATCTGAGAAACCCCCATCTCATAACTACCATAATGGATCTAATCAGAAAAACAATAAAGGAAAAAACCCAGACATGTGCCTCAATTGTGGAGATAGGAACATGGACCATGATGGGATCAGAATCCACTTTGCTTTTACTTCAAGAAAGAAGGACACTTCAAGAACCAATGTTGCTACCCACCTCCTCCATGGACTACCAATGCCAAACATGCCAACAAATAAGAAGAGAATAAAATGAATCATAAATGGTTTAACCTTGTAACCACCATATATTTGAAAGTTAAAATATGATGCCCTTTTGTGTTGGGCTTGCTCCATTTACCGATGACTCAAACTTACCCTATAATTGGATTTGAAAGGTAAATATATTTGTTGGACCAATTTGATCATCAAAATATTGAACATGAAATACCAATCATGTGACTAAGCATTTGGTGACATAATGGTAATGATACTAAGAATGATGATGTTGGTTATAAGAACATGGATTGTATTTTGTGAAAAAAATCCTCTTATGGGGGGGATGTGACAATGTACAATTTGGCACAACTATGATTAAATTACACAATCATCCTCCATTGACTTGAATTTCTCACTTGCACTATTTCCCATGATTTCATGACTCGATGATGTCTATTATAGTGGAAATCCACATATTGAGTCAATTTCTATGCACATATTTGAATGAAACCCTAGCTATCATATATTCACTAATATTTTGATTAATATTTGGATCATACATTCTCATTTGGATTTGAAACATTTCTCAGTAGTTATACTTTTTCAATTGATCTCTTGATCCAAAATTAGGGCCAGCATGGCCTTCCAACAACAAGTTATGTCATTCCAAAGACTTTCATTCTAAATATTGTCCCATGTTTTATTACATTTGTCTTCCTTCTTTTTCATTTTTGGCTTGGCCCATCTGAGTTGTCAGGAGTGACAACACTGAGCCGAGTCTTGGACCCTAGATCATGAATGCATGTGCGTGGGTCCCCTTTCCCAAACGCTGTTGGATGGAAATCCATGGGGCTCAAGTCATCTTCAACCCTAGCCAAAATAGGAATGTAGGGATACGAGCCTTAATTCTTCTACTTACCCTCATTTCCCTATCTCTCATCCTCCCTCTTTAATTTCTTTTCCATTGTTTTGATCTCAGTTTGAACCACTCATATAACCCTAACTTTGGTTTTTTATGACTTGGGCACAAAGTAAGGAAGCTCCATCAACCCTCTATGAAAACCCTTAAACTAGCCACAAATTTCCATTCATCTCAAACACGTACTGTATATAACCCCCCTTTGTGTTCCTCATACTCCCAAGAGAATCAACAACACCCCAAATCTCCCTCTCTGTCTATATATCTTTCATCCTTCTTTTTTTCCAAACAATTTTTCCCTTGGCACTGCTGTTGTGTGCACATGTTGCTTCTGTAGGGAAAAAGGACCGTGATCTTTGGATCACAGTCAAGGGTTGACTAAGACCAAAATCAATGACCATGTATCCTCCTTTATTTTTCCCTTCAGTGGGCATGTGCTTGGCAGCCATTCTCTCTGTCTTCCATGCAAAATGGGCCATGGTCAAGTGTTGACCAAAGAACTGACAACTACAAATTTTCCCTATTTCTTCTTTTTCTTAGGACTTCCTCCTCCAATGCTCAATGTTCAAATTTAATTTATCTGGCTTTAAAAAATTGTATGTTTTCATTCCCTTGACCAAAAAATATGATCCAATAGTCTATTTAATTCCAAAAATCCAATGTATTATTTAAAAATGATTTTAACTCCTAAATAGACATGATTTCCTATGATATCCATGAAACTTATTTTTGTTAATATCCAGACATAGCTAATGACTCAATTATTATGATCAACCTCTAAAACCCTAAATATTTGATGTTAATGTTTGTATTTAAAACTATAAGATCATGACTTGGCTAATAAGGAAATTATGTCTTACTTTGCTAATTGTTTCACCTCTAAATCTCAAAGAACATGATTTATGTACGAAAAATGATGGTGGATTGTGATGGCGGGTTTCAACCCAATTTTTTTGATAATTTGTATATGTGAGTATTAAATCTTGTGAATACCTTAAACTTGACCCTTGCACTATTCCTTTTAAGATGATTTCCAGATTAAGTGCACATTATAAATTAGGTGTGGACCATCCATAAATGTTGACGATAATGATGTTAGAACATGATGTTGGTCTTGAAAACTTGATAAATTGGAAATATTGGTGACTGATGAGATACAACACCTAAGAACAATAATGAGTATTGATGACTTAAATACTAATGTATCTATACCAATTATTGTTCCAAGATTTGAATTTGACCTACTCTTGACTCCCAAAGTTCTTTTACTCTAAAATTTGGTGAAGATATTCTAATATCCTTCTTTACACACACATGGTAGTTTTTCCTTATATGGTACATGTTATTTACTTTTATTTGACATATAATAGTTTTTGTTTCAACTAAGTGATTATGTATGATATAATGTTTTAACTTTTTACTATAAGTGTATTTTATAATATTTAGAAATAAAATAAATTAGAAATCCATTATACATTGGAATCGAACTATGACATGCAAACATACCCTCACCCTTGGGTGTATTGAAGGTTCAGTGCATATGTACTAACATGACCCCCGCCTTTGGGTGTTGATGCGTCCTACTGAACATCAACACAAATATATACACACCTACAAGTGCAAATGGATTTGTGTGGATGTGTACAGACCCTCACCTTTGGGTGTAGACATGGTATAATACCTATATCCTAAATCCTTGGTGGTAAAGGACAATAATGGAAATATTAACTATATAATAGAAAAATGAGATAAAATACATAGTACTTTCTTAAACAATTTCTTTGACATAAAGTTTTTTATATTTTATTTTATAAACACCAATAACCTATTTTTTATGAAATTTCATTTGTTTTATTAACAACATACCTTCACATTTAATCATGTGTCATAAAATTTTCCTTATTAGGCAAATATGTTTCACAAAAATGAGCAAGATATGCTTCCAATGCTGGATACTTTGATGACAAGGACAAGTTCACTAAATCATGAATCAACTTGGCTAGTTCTTATAAGCCCTTTTGTTCTGAGATATCATTTCTTATTATATATTCCAGTGTTTTATTTCCTTTGGACCACCCATAGATGGATGCTTCAATCCCTTTACTACTGTCTAGGAAGTGGGATTAGGATTGGAGTTAAAATAATTTCATGACAATATATCTTTACATCACAATCTAATACAATTCAATCATTTTTTTTGAATTTTCACTCTCAAACCCTTGGGTCTCGTGAAAGGAGGAATATAAGAACAATACAAACACCCATTGTGTTGTGCTTTTTGTGCGGCTTTACATAGTAAGTTCTTTACTTCTCTTCTTCTTTCTTCCAACTCTAATTAGTTCTATTGGTGTATTTGAAATATTTTTGAAAGTGGAACACAAACCCTAATAGTTTGAAACTATCTCATTTTTTCATGCTTTCATTTATGAAGGATTCCATCCTAGGGATTTTGCGGTGATTTTCAATTTTAGAGAAATTTGGTGTAACTATTTGTAAAATCATGTAATTCACCTTCTTATATTATATAAGGAGTTCAACTTCTTATTATAGTCTGACTAAGTGGATATACACTGTTAGATGTTTAAGTATGCAAGAAACTGAATTTGAATTATTTGATGCTATTTTATAGAAATTTGTTGGATTTCATGATAACATCGAAATTTTCTTATGAAATTTGATGTTCTTACTTATTTTATAGAAATATACTAATATTAAACCTATTTGTACATACATTTTATATTATGGAACCATTTTTGATGAAATCTCATGGTTGAGTAAGTTTTAGTTATAGTTTGGCAGATTTTGTCTTTTTGGAGTGAATATGGCTCAAAACTTCATATTTTGAGATGGAATTTGATACAGTAGTCTAAAATGACTTGTATTATAGGAAATCATTTTTATTTATCTAGTTTATATCTATTAATATGAAATCACTTTGTTTATTAAAAATTATCTGTTTTAAGCTATTTTTGTCAATATTTTGGTGGAATAAACTCAAAGTAAGTGGAAATTATACTTTACCATTGTTTTCACATTTGTAATTTAAAACATGAAGGACATGATTTATCTCTTCTTCTAGTTCATATATTTTGGCTGAATGAGCTCAAATTTGGATTTTAAGCATATATGATGTAAATCACTAGAAAAGTTTATTAAAGGTGAATGATTGCAGTTCAATAACATGTTTACACAATTTGTATTAGTTTCAAACTAAGTATATTGTAGAGACAATGGTGTATCTGGGTTTTCACTATATCTTCAGTAGTAAAACACACAATAGATTGTTCTATTAGATATCTTGATTCCTTTCAATTATGAATTTGGGATGATAAATGCACAATCCTTAAAACATTATTTATACTAGGATCATTTCAGCTAGTTCAATCTAATCAAAGGTATAAATACCAATAATCCAGTAAAATTTAGTTAGATCACAACAATATCAAGTATGAGAGCTCAATATCATAGTTATTACACATATCATTTTTTTATATTCCTATATGGTTGCGATTATTAAGTGTTAGTGAACTACAACAGTTCAATTGTATTATTTGTCAGAGTATTCGAAATACACATAATCTTTTAGTATTGCTACCCATAGTAAAATATAGTAAAGAATACAAAAATAAAAAGGAATGATTTAATTATAGGATAAATCTAAATTTTTTTTAGTAGATCATTGTTTAGTTAAATGAAAAGATCAATTAATCTTTTAGATGCCCTGAACACCTTATATTGCTTATGGAGGTTATGCGACAAATAATCTTTTAGATGCCCTGAACACCTTATATTGCTTATTGAGGTTATGCCACCATGGATGAATGACTTATCCACTGCTAGATTCCTGGAAAGGAAGTTGGGCCATGCTAAGAGGGCATGAGGGGTTAATCCTAGTATGGACTACCTCTTGATTTATAGTAGGGGTATCCAAAATTAATAAGAAATTTTAGTGGTATTCCTTCCATACTATAGAGTGTGTCGACCCTTGAGGATCCATTGATATAGAAAGTTTAAGACAAAGTGATTTGACTCTTTCCCTTAGTACCCAAGTTTAAATGAGGAGTCTAGTTTATTTGTCCAATAGATATAGATGCTAATGATAGATGTGAAATGCCATTGCAGACTAAGAAACCAATAGAAGACTTAGAATCATGGGTCAACTCTAAGTCTTGTACAATGAGATCGTAGCTTTCTATGGTTCTTTCACATATTTTTTAGGGAATTAATAAGACAACTAAAAGATTAAGAAGTTAGACTCAATATATCTCGTCTGGTTATTTAGATTAAGCAAACAAATTTAAACATATATTGTTAACTTATCACATTGTTTTAGTATGATGATGAATATTATAGTATTTCTCATTTAGTTTACTATCTAATATCTCATTTATTATATTTATATTACAATTAATTCAATAAAGAATATGAATATTACCTAGTCTACTTGTGTGAATTTCCATTTGCTGAGCCAATAACTATCACACTCTTCTAAACAAATATTAACAACACTGATATGAAGATAGCAGCAAATTTCATTAGAGTCATGCCACAAAAGGATGCAGTAGTATTTGTTGGTAGAATTAGTCACTCTCAGTCCCTGTCTACTCTAGGTCCTTTAGAGTGGGAAGAAAGAGTTGTACTAGTCAAGTGAATGAGCATTGACATTTCTTCTGTTGTTGAACAATTTAAAATATACAATTCATGTATTGAACATGTGAAACTTTCAAGTGGTTAATAAGGATAATTCTTGTAGATTATATAAGTGGAAAGAACTTCATCTATGTGTCTTAACTTGCAATGGAAAAGAAAAAAAGGTTTAGGTGAGTTTTGTTTTAGTTAGCTTGATCACTTTAGACTCAAATCCTGTAGTCTAAGAGAGATTATGGGATTTGGGGCCTGATATCTTGGTACCAGGGCTTAGGCTAAGCCATCAAGGACCAGTCAGCCTTATAGCTAGATTCATAAGGAGGTGTTGTGATTATATGTTTAGGAATTCTGAGCATTCTGAAACCATGGACTGGTATCTAAATACTTAGGTTGACAATATCAAGATGTCTAGTATGTACTTCCTTGTATACGCTAGCCAGGTATGTAGAGAGAGGGGCTAGAGAGAAAGCCGATAAGTATTAGGGTTAGTAAACCAAATAGAAACATAAGAATAATATCATAAATATCACATATGTGACTTTTGTTTTATACTTTTTTTTGTATTTGAAATGAATAGAAATGCTCTTACCTATGTGAATCCATGCTTTTTCATTTTCATAATTATTTGATTCAGTTAAAATTGTTGTACATTCATAATTTACATAAGATATTATTTGTTATTCTTTGATTCGAATTAGGCTTAAAGTTTATAATTATATGATTTCTCCTAAGTAGATATCATTTTCATATGTTTGGCAATAATTTACTTATTGTATGAAATAGAGATCGATGCCTAGTCGGGCAAGACATAGTTGGGTTATATTTTGGCATAGTTAGAGACAAATCTTTTGTTGAGACAATAGATACAACAATTTTAATGACATCCTAGTGATATAGTTGATGGAAGGACAATTTTGTGTATGTATCTAGATTTCAAGAAATTCCCATCATGATTTTTTCATTTGAAAATTATAAAAGGATGTAATTCTCCTAATAAGCACATCTCAAACTCAAGTTTCATGTGATTATGAAATTCATCACAAATAGTCTAACCAATTTCACCAAAGTGATATCATAAACATAAATCTTTGTTAGTAAATTATCATTTTCTTAAGAAATTAATATAATCATCATTTCCCATCACAGTTCCTTTAATTAATAAGAGCATGTTTATCATTATTACAATGTTTAGGAGATTGGTTTAATTTATACAAATACTTTTCATCTTATAAATATAATAATTATATTTTACATATTCAAACTAGATGGTAAGGTGTCGCAAATCACTTCGTCAGTTATTCCTATTTAAAACACAACATTTTGCCATTTGGAAAATGCATATATCTAGTTTGCTATCTAATTCCAAAAACATACTAGAAAACTCAAATCTAGATGCTAAAGCATTATCGAATCAAAATATATCTATTCTTATTGGCTACATCCTTCGTCCATGATATTCACTTGGATTCTAAGAAAATTACAAGTTTCATCAAGCTTCTTCCTATTAATTCTCTTAGCGCCAATTATTGTCTAGTTATCTTATTTATTATTCTACAAACTAAAATTTTTCTCATTAAATTATTTCACCCTATCTAAAATGTAATTTAGTAGTCATCACAAAGATCACAATATACCATCTTTGGATCTAATTTTAATCCAAAGGGCATGCTAACTTGTTCTTTAAACAAATATTGAGTTTTAACTATACACTAAGATCACCTATTATCAAATGGATAGTGTGGTTTTGAACAATCCCAGAAGTAGTTTGAGGAATTGGATACTCTAAACAATAGTATGTCAATTTTCAATCTTGATACTTTCTTGATTTATGACAAGATGTAATCTATCTTAATGCATAAGATCCTAGTTTAGATAGATAGATATTGTATAGTATATTTAGGTTGATCATTGATAATCTTAAAGTGAATTGATTTTTCAACCTTTTGAAAACCCAAAATAAAAAATCTATGTTCTTTTATTGTAAGTAGGATTCTAAAAGTAAGGCTCTTACAACTTGGGGTTAAACTTATCCATATCATTTTTGTGTCAAAAAAATAGCATGTAGAGACAAAGTAATAGAACTAATCACTTTCATGCATCTTTCTATACATGATACTAAAGGAAGTATTCTTGAAATGAGGGTTAACAATAAGCCTTTTTTGGAGATAATAAGAGGTTTTGGCTACTTTTACCAAAATGTCCTTGAAGTTTTACATTCAAGAGGCATTTACTTACACATCATATTGGGGGGGGGTCTATTTTCCATTATATTAGGCCATTTGATTGGGAAGTTCTATTAGATATGAAATTATGTCCATAACCTTGATGAAAACATAATCTTTCAAACTTGTTGTTTCAAAAATTACCAACTTGATCAATCCTAAATGTGCAAATTTTAAGTTGTGGTTCATTTTCCACTCTGTTGCAAAATTTCATTACATCAATGGATACTGTGTTGTGGCTGTAGGGAAATATGGCATCAGGTAGGCAATGGAAACAAAAAAATTACTACCACATTCCCCATTAAATAAAAAAATCACATCAACAACTATATAATGAAAGGATGGTTTCAAGGATATACCTTGTAACAGAACAAGTACAATGACAATCTCCTTGTCATTGTAGTCATGCATATGTCTTCTTAATTCACTAGGATGATGTTTGTAGCAACTCCTAGTCTTCACAATGGATAATAGGCTGATGTTGTCCTCCTAGAGGTAAAAATATCCACACCTCTAGAGAAGTCCACATGGACCACCTTGAACTCCTATCACCCTTCTAGAACGAACAGGAAGGAGTTGTCCCTTTCGTTGGTGTACTAGTCACCAACTTGCTCTCCCACAATTGTTCTCCCTTTCTATCCCTCCCTTTATTAGGTAGGACTTTCTCAGGCTCTCTATTGGTTACCACAACTAGAGGGATAATAATTGTCAAAAGCAATTGAGCTCTCTAAGAAGCCTCCAATACCCCTCGTTTTATAGGAAGGGTTAGGGTCTGGGTTCCTAGTCTATGTGGGAGTGGAAGGTGTTGACTCAAGGTCAATTAGGTCAATGTTGACTCACGTCTAAATTGACTAAACCCTTGTTTTGATGATGACTAACCATTCCACATATTGGTGTCTAATGCTTCTACATTGAGTGATTTCAGATTAGGTTTAGACACACTCCAAATGCCCTAACTTGCGCATATCAAATTGGAGAAAAGACAAGTCAAAATAGCTACAAGTGTGCAATTTGGGATCTCTATGTAAATGACCTTAGAATTGCTTTGTAATCACTTGTAATGATTGTATGACTTGTAATTAAGCTTAGAAAAATTATTGGGACACAAAAATCCATCATTTGTATGGTTAAACGAAAATTCCAAAATACCCATAACAGGGATTTTGTCGGCCGAATTCCAAACTCGGCCGATCCATATATTCTGGGATTTTTGTTGGAATCAGCCGAGTTACAAACTCAGCCGATCCACCATTCGGTCGAGTTCTAGCTAGGAAACTCGGCCGATCCACTGATCGGTCCAAGTCTGGAAATGGACCGATCGGTCGAGTTTCTCAAAGGAAACTCGGCCGACAGTCTAGCTTTCAGCCTTGTCTTTTAGTGGTTCGGCCGAGTTACCTTTATATAAACTCGGCCGATCAGACTGTACTGGAATGCAGAAAAAGCAAATCCAACCATTGGAGACTTTGTTGGGACCCAAAATAGATCCGTTGCAACTTGTAAAATGGCTATTTTTCGTTTCTTAAGTGTTCCCAAAGGCTAAGAGGCATCCCCAACTATAAATAGGACCCCTTGGGCTTCATTCCAAGGTTGAGCATTCATTGCAAACTCCTTGTGAGGTTCCTATTCTATAGTTGAGTGCTTCCTACAGCCTCCTCTCTCTCTCTAAGCTTAATCACTTGCTACATCCATTAGAGTGAGTATGAGATTTGTAAGAGAGCTAGTTTCTACTTGTATATCTTGTGAGGCTCTCACTTCCACCACCTCCCCATCTCTCATTTCCTATCTTGAAGATGAAGGTTCTCTCTCTTGTCCAAGAGAGGTGAAGAAGAACAAGGGAAGGAGTCCCTTGGTGAAGATCAAGGCCGAAGACTTGGAGCTAGAGTGGGTAAGCCCTTGGAGAAGGCAGAAGACTCAAGCTCAAGTGGGTAAGACCTTGGTGGAAAGCTTCTCCGAGTGAAGGTGAAGTCAAAGGCGGAAGATCCAAGAAGAGTGGGTAATTCCTACAAGGCCGAAGACTTGTGCAAGAGTGGGTAAGTCCTTGGAGAAGGCCGAAGACTCTTGCAAAGTGGGTAAGTCCTTGGTAAGGTTGAAGACTCTTTGTATTGGATAGGTAAGTCCTTTATTGGTCTTGTAATTGTAAGTCTTATAAGTGAATATAAGAGTGCAATTGGTTGAAGTCCTAGAGGTTGACCTCTCTAGGCAAGTGGACTGACACACTTCTAGTTTGAAGTGTGGAACCACTCTAAATAGCTTGTCTAATTTGGTGCATGATCAATCTCTCTTATCCTTGCTATGCATGATTTAGTTGCACTCAAATTACCTATTTAGCAACCTTATCTTGTCATATAATTTGAAGGTTTGATGAATTTTGTTTAAGTGCTTTCAGCTCTATTCACCCCCCCTCTAGAGCACCTAAGTCACTCATCCAGGATCCAACAAGTGGTATCAGAGCGGGTCTTCTCCAAGCATACTTCTACAAGTAGGAGAAGATGGGTGACTACCTAGGAGGGAGACTCTCGACCAGCCTTCCTATCTTCAATGGGAGCAACTTCCTCTATTGGAGAAGAAGACTTCAATTCTTCATCCAAGGATCAAGTCTCGAGATGTGGCAAATGGTGAACAGCCCATACATTCTACCAAAGACAAACATTGAAGAATGGGATGAAGCCACCTTGATGAAAGCAACCTTGAATGCTAGAGCCATGCACATCCTATATGCCTCCATGACCCCCACCGAGTTCAACCGGATTTCCTCTTGTGAGACGGCCTATGAGGTATGGAGAAAGCTTTGCATCACTTATGAAGGGACAAATCAAGTGAAGGAAAGCAAAGTCTACATGCTCAAAGGGTTGCTTGAGAACTTCAAGATGGGAAAGGAGGAGAGCATAGCCAACATGTACTCAAGGCTCAACACCATATTGAATGGTCTTTCTGTTCTAGGACATCCCATGTCTAGTGGAGAGATCAACTCAAAGATCCTTAGAACTCTCCCTAAGAGATGGGAATCCAAGGTGACTTCTATTGAAGAAGCAAGGTCGCTTAGGGATATTCCTATTGAAGAGCTCATTGGAAATCTTCAAGCACATGAAGCTACACTTGACAAGAGGGAGGAAGTGGAAAGACAAGAGAAGAAAGAGCTTAAGAGAATGAAGAAGGCTGAAATAAAGGCTCAAATTGAAGCTATCATGGAAAAAGTCTCTCCATCCTCTCAAGCTAAAGAAGATGCCATGTACTCCAAAGGTAGACTCTACAAAGGCAAGTCCTCCTCCATCCGGTGCTTCACATGTGGAAAGAAGGGTCACTACAAGGAAGATTGCCCACAAGGCAAAAAGACCCATCTTCACAAGAAGAAATGGCAATCAAGCTCAAGTGGCTCCTCCAACTCAAGCTCAAGTGAAGATTCATGTGAAGGATCAAGCTCAAGATCTAGTGATGAAGGAGAATGCCATTTTGCTCTTATAGCATCAACAAGTGAAGACTCAAATGAGGTAAATCTAGACTCTTTAGATAAAGAATCTTTAATTGCTATTATTCATGATATTAGTGCCTCTTATAAGTCTTCTAAAAAGAAAAAGAAAAAGCTTGCTAAAATTGTTGATAATTTGCATATAGAACTAGATGATCTTGAATATGCAAATTCTTGCTTGCTTATTGATAAAAATGATTGTCTTAGCCAAGTAGACTCTCTTAAACTTGAAAATGCTAGTTTACTTGATAAGATTAAATTTCTAGAAGCTCAACCTCTCATGCCTAGTTCAAATGAAGAGCATACTTTAATTGTTGATTCTCTCATGCATGAGCTTGATACTCTTAAAACTGAAAACGTAGAACTCAAGCTTATTGATGATGCTAGGAGAAAAGAAATCTATTCTTATCAAAGAGAATTAGTGGTGCTTAAATCTGAAAATGCCTCCTTGCTTGCTAAAATCAATGGGCATGAATCTTGTTCTAGTTATACTAATAAAGAGAATGATGTTGCTGCTCTTCATATTGATAGAGATTCTTATTTAACTAAAGCTCTTTGCTTAGAAAATGATCTTTTGCATGCTAGAGATAATATCAATAATTTGTCTTCTACTATTGCCTCTCTTATGCATGATAATGATAGTTTGAGATCATCTTTGCAAATATTCTTAGTTGGTAAGAAGAGTCTTAATGACATCCTACTCAATTCTACTAAACAAATTGGTAGACATGGTTTAGGATATGATAGTAGTCAAGGGAACAACAAAGATAAAGGACCTCCAATATTCCATGGAGAATCCTCTAGTTCCAAGACTATGGGCACATGCAACTATTGCAATGAATTTGGTCATTATGCTACTTGTTGTCCTTTTAGGAAAGCACCCAAGAGCAATAGGACTTGGGTTGCTAAACTAACCCCTCCGGACCCAAAAATATGATTGGGGACCATTTCATTTTTCTTCTTGTAGGTACTTGCAAATGGATTGACTTGAGCTATTGGATTGCAAATTGACTTCTCAATCCACATGAAAGAAGAAAGGTGAGATGTGCAGAGGGTGACAACAAGTGGAAAAGCAATGGTAAGTACAAAGGTAATGGTTTTATTGCTTATAACCATTTCTAACTTGTTTTGTCAAGTTAGTGTGCACTATACATATGGTTTTTGAGTTAAAAGTGGCATCTTCACACTCTTGCTCAAAAACTGTTTCTAATGCTTCTATAGTGCATTACTAACTTGCTTAGACATGTTTGGATATGGTTTGTATTTTTAGCATGCCGTTAAATATGCTTTTATGAAAAATATGTGCTTTTTCTACAACAGTTTTGTCGGCCGAGTTTTGTCCTGTCTAAACTCGACCGATAGGCACCAATGGGTGTTGCCAACAGCTACGATCGGCCGAGTTGCCAATACACAGAACTCGACCGATTACACTGTGCACAGAATATAAATTTGGCTTATTGAGTGAGAATTTCCCTCTCAACTAGATCTTCTCAACCAATAGCCTTATTCTTTGGCACTCTCATTTGGTACCTTTACATATGCATATTTCCATGTTCTATTGCCTATCTTGCTTACAACTCTATCTCTCTAATTGCTCTAAATTGGTATATCTATATCTTGCAATTACTTGCTTTGAGTTGTTTTGCAGGTTTTGATGATGATCTCTTTGGATCTCTTGGTTGTGTCTTAAATTTCTTCCGTTGTACTCTAACTTGCTACATCTATCTAGGTGTATATCTTGTTTTGATACAACCTTGAGGTTCTTAGGGGTAATCATCTTATGGTAAGGATGCATATATAGTGAGTTATATCCTCTCATGCTTCTAAAATTGCATATCTCTTGGTTTGGATATATCTACTCATAGCTTGCTTTATATTTTGGTATCTCTTGCTATGATCTAGATCCTACTAGTAGTCCTAACTTGTGATATCATCTACTAGTAGTTCATATACATGTAGTTCTAACCTTGTTTACATATTGGCATCTTTGATCATCTATATGTTATGCTTGTATCTTATCTCATACATGCTCAAGATTGTTCCTTAAATTGAATATCTACTATCTTGAGTTGCTTGCATAACATTGTGATGCAGGGTACATAGATCTACATGATATGTAGAAATTGGAGTTTTTGTGGATTTTTATGCAGCTTTTGCTCCAGTTTCAGTTTTTGCTGCAAGTATAGTGTTTTTTATGCAGAAACTACCTTCTGAGCAAGGCTCATCGCTCCGTCATGAGCTCCGATGGTTTTTGATCAAATTCCATCATCTTGAGGGTCAAAATTGCGATTTATTGTTTTTCTGCAGCACCCTATCTTGCATGTTTTGGGTTGTTCAAGTATATGCTTTAACTTGCTTTTCTTTCTATGCTTGGACAAGCCCCTATCTGTGCTCTTCTACTCTCCTTATATAACTTTTGTTATCTTCTTTCTCTTAACAAGTGGTGTTTCTTAGTTTCTTCATACCCCCACCTTTTTGAAATGACAAAGGGGGAGAAAGATATGTCTTCTTTTGACAACAGGGAGAAGGCATGTCTTACATGAAGCAAAGAAGCGTGTCCATGTAAAGGGGAGAAGGTAAATGTGAGAAGACATATATGTGTAGAACATATATGAGTAGAAGACATAGTTTCTATAAATTTTATGAAAGCTAACCATGCAGGAGAAACATCATCAATTGAGGGGGAGTATGAGAACTCCATGTGCATCAATTGAGGGGGAGCATATGAGCTCAATCCTATTGAAACCCCTAGGTTTCTCCGAAGGTATGATTTTACGTACAAGCTTTCAATACATTTATGGAATGGTTTGTCATCTTCAAAAAGGGGGAGAATGTTGACTCAAGGTCAATTAGGTCAATGTTGACTCACGTCTAAATTGACTAAACCCTTGTTTTGATGATGACTAACCATTCCACATATTGGTGTCTAATGCTTCTACATTGAGTGATTTCAGATTAGGTTTAGACACACTCCAAATGCCCTAACTTGCGCATATCAAATTGGAGAAAAGACAAGTCAAAATAGCTACAAGTGTGCAATTTGGGATCTCTATGTAAATGACCTTAGAATTGCTTTGTAATCACTTGTAATGATTGTATGACTTGTAATTAAGCTTAGAAAAATTATTGGGACACAAAAATCCATCATTCGTACGGTTAAATGAAAATTCCAAAATACCCATAATAGGGATTTTGTCGGCCGAATTCCAAACTCGGCCGATCCATATATTCTGGGATTTTTGTTGGAATCGGCCGAGTTACAAACTCAGCCGATCCACCGTTCGGTCGAGTTCTAGCTAGGAAACTCGGCCGATCCACTGATCGGTCCAAGTCTGGAAATGGACCGATCGGTCGAGTTTCTCAAAGGAAACTCGGCCGACAGTCTAGCTTTCAGCCTTGTCTTTTAGTGGTTCGGCCGAGTTACCTTTATATAAACTCGGCCGATCAGACTGTACTGGAATGCAGAAAAAGCAAATCCAACCGTTGGAGACTTTGTTGGGACCCAAAATAGATCCGTTGCAACTTGTAAAACGGCTATTTTTCGTTCCTAAGTGTTCCCAAAGGCTAAGAGGCATCCCCAACTATAAATAGGACCCCTTGGGCTTCATTCCAAGGTTGAGCATTCATTGCAAACTCCTTGTCAGGTTCCTATTCTATAGTTGAGTGCTTCCTACAGCCTCCTCTCTCTCTCTAAGCTTAATCACTTGATACATCCATTAGAGTGAGTAGGAGATTTGTAAGAGAGCTAGTTTCTACTTGTATATCTAGTGAGGCTCTCACTTCCACCACCTCCCCATCTCTCATTTCCTATCTTGAAGATGAAGGTTCTCTCTCTTGTCCAAGAGAGGTGAAGAAGAACAAGGGAAGGAGTCCCTTGGTGAAGATCAAGGCCGAAGACTTGGAGCTAGAGTGGGTAAGCCCTTGGAGAAGGCAGAAGACTCAAGCTCAAGTGGGTAAGACCTTGGTGGAAAGCTTCTCCGAGTGAAGGTGAAGTCAAAGGCGGAAGATCCAAGAAGAGTGGGTAATTCCTACAAGGCCGAAGACTTGTGCAAGAGTGGGTAAGTCCTTGGAGAAGGCCGAAGACTCTTGCAAAGTGGGTAAGTCCTTGGTAAGGTTGAAGACTCTTTGTATCAGATAGGTAAGTCCTTTGTTGGTCTTGTAATTGTAAGTCTTATAAGTGAATATAAGAGTGCAATTGGTTGAAGTCCTAGAGGTTGACCTCTCTAGGCAAGTGGACTGACACACTTCTAGTTTGAAGTGTGGAACCACTCTAAATAGCTTGTCTAATTTGGTGCATGATCAATCTCTCTTATCCTTGCTATGCATGATTTAGTTGCACTCAAATTACCTATTTAGCAACCTTATCTTGTCATATAATTTGAAGGTTTGATGAATTTTGTTTAAGTGCTTTCAGCTGTATTCACCCCCCCTCTAGAGCACCTAAGTCACCCATCCAAGATCCAACAAGTGGTATCAGAGCGGGTCTTCTCCAAGCATACTTCTACAAGTAGGAGAAGATGGGTGACTACCTAGGAGGGAGACTCTCGACCAGCCTTCCTATCTTCAATGGGAGCAACTTCCTCTATTGGAGAAGAAGACTTCAATTCTTCATCCAAGGATCAAGTCTCGAGATGTGGCAAATGGTGAACAACCCATACATTCTACCAAAGACAAACATTGAAGAATGGGATGAAGCCACCTTGATGAAAGCAACCTTGAATGCTAGAGCCATGCACATCCTATATGCCTCCATGACCCCCACCGAGTTCAACCGGATTTCCTCTTGTGAGACGGCCTATGAGGTATGGAGAAAGCTTTGCATCACTTATGAAGGGACAGATCAAGTGAAGGAAAGCAAAGTCTACATGCTCAAAGGGTTGCTTGAGAACTTCAAGATGGGAAAGGAGGAGAGCATAGCCAACATGTACTCAAGGCTCAACACCATCTTGAATGGTCTTGCTGTTCTAGGACATCCCATGTCTAGTGGAGAGATCAACTCAAAGATCCTTAGAACTCTCCCCAAGAGATGGGAATCCAAGGTGACTTCTATTGAAGAAGCAAGGTCGCTTAGGGATATTCCTATTGAAGAGCTCATTGGAAATCTTCAAGCACATGAAGCTACACTTGACAAGAGGGAGGAAGTGGAAAGACAAGAGAAGAAAGAGATTAAGAGAATGAAGAAGGCTGAAATAAAGGCTCAAATTGAAGCTATCATGGAAAAAGTCTCTCCATCCTCTCAAGCTAAAGAAGATGCCATGTACTCCAAAGGTAGACTCTATAAAGGCAAGTCCTCCTCCATCCGGTGCTTCACATGTGGAAAGAAGGGTCACTACAAGGAAGATTGCCCACAAGGCAAAAAGACCCATCTTCACAAGAAGAAATGGCAATCAAGCTCAAGTGGTTCCTCCAACTCAAGCTCAAGTGAAGATTCATGTGAAGGATCAAGCTCAAGATCTAGTGATGAAGGAGAATGCCATTTTGCTCTTATAGCATCAACAAGTGAAGACTCAAATGAGGTAAATCTAGACTCTTTAGATAAAGAATCTTTAATTGCTATTATTCATGATATTAGTGCCTCTTATAAGTCTTCTAAAAAGAAAAAGAAAAAGCTTGCTAAAATTGTTGATAATTTGCATATAGAACTAGATGATCTTGAATATGCAAATTCTTGCTTGCTTATTGATAAAAATGATTTTCTTAGCCAAGTAGACTCTCTTAAACTTGAAAATGCTAGTTTACTTGATAAGATTAAATTTCTAGAAGCTCAACCTCTCATGCCTAGTTCAAATGAAGAGCATACTTTAATTGTTGATTCTCTCATGCATGAGCTTGATACTCTTAAAACTGAAAACGTAGAACTCAAGCTTATTGATGATGCTAGGAGAAAAGAAATCTATTCTTATCAAAGAGAATTAGTGGTGCTTAAATCTGAAAATGCCTCCTTGCTTGCTAAAATCAATGGGCATGAATCTTGTTCTAGTTATACTAATAAAGAGAATGATGTTGCTGCTCTTCATATTGATAGAGATTCTTATTTAACTAAAGCTCTTTGCTTAGAAAATGATCTTTTGCATGCTAGAGATAATATCAATAATTTGTCTTCTACTATTGCCTCTCTTATGCATGATAATGATAGTTTGAGATCATCTTTGCAAAGATTCTTAGTTGGTAAGAAGAGTCTTAATGACATCCTACTCAATTCTACTAAACAAATTGGTAGACATGGTTTAGGATATGATAGTAGTCAAGGGAACAACAAAGATAAAGGACCTCCAATATTCCATGGAGAATCCTCTAGTTCCAAGACTATGGGCACATGCAACTATTGCAATGAATTTGGTCATTATGCTACTTGTTGTCCTTTTAGGAAAGCACCCAAGAGCAATAGGACTTGGGTTGCTAAACTAACCCCTCCGGACCCAAAAATATGATTGGGGACCATTTCATTTTTCTTCTTGTAGGTACTTGCAAATGGATTGACTTGAGCTATTGGATTGCAAATTGACTTCTCAATCCACATGAAAGAAGAAAGGTGAGATGTGCAGAGGGTGACAACAAGTGGAAAAGCAATGGTAAGTACAAAGGTAATGGTTTTATTGCTTATAACCATTTCTAACTTGTTTTGTCAAGTTAGTGTGCACTATACATATGGTTTTTGAGTTAAAAGTGGCATCTTCACACTCTTGCTCAAAAACTGTTTCTAATGCTTCTATAGTGCATTACTAACTTGCTTAGACATGTTTGGATATGGTTTGTATTTTTAGCATGCCTTTAAATATGCTTTTATGAAAAATATGTGCTTTTTCTACAACAGTTTTGTCGGCCGAGTTTTGTCCTGTCTAAACTCGACCGATAGGCACCAATGGGTGTTGCCAACAGCTACGATCGGCCGAGTTGCCAATACACAGAACTCGACCGATTACACTGTGCACAGAATATAAATTTGGCTTATTGAGTGAGAATTTCCCTCTCAACTAGATCTTCTCAACCAATAGCCTTATTCTTTGGCACTCTCATTTGGTACCTTTACATATGCATATTTCCATGTTCTATTGCCTATCTTGCTTACAACTCTATCTCTCTAATTGCTCTAAATTGGTATATCTATATCTTGCAATTACTTGCTTTGAGTTGTTTTGCAGGTTTTGATGATGATCTCTTTGGATCTCTTGGTTGTGTCTTAAATTGCTTCCGTTGTACTCTAACTTGCTACATCTATCTAGGTGTATATCTTGTTTTGATACAACCTTGAGGTTCTTAGGGGTAATCATCTTATGGTAAGGATGCATATATAGTGAGTTATATCCTCTCATGCTTCTAAAATTGCATATCTCTTGGTTTGGATATATCTACTCATAGCTTGCTTTATATTTTGGTATCTCTTGCTATGATCTAGATCCTACTAGTAGTCCTAACTTGTGATATCATCTACTAGTAGTTCATATACATGTAGTTCTAACCTTGTTTACATATTGGCATCTTTGATCATCTATATGTTATGCTTGTATCTTATCTCATACATGCTCAAGATTGTTCCTTAAATTGAATATCTACTATCTTGAGTTGCTTGCATAACATTGTGATGCAGGGTACATAGATCTACATGATATGTAGAAATTGGAGTTTTTGTGGATTTTTATGCAGCTTTTGCTCCAGTTTCAGTTTTTGCTGCAAGTATAGTGTTTTTTATGCAGAAACTACCTTCTGAGCAAGGCTCATCGCTGCGCCATGAGCTCCGATGGTTTTTGATCAAATTCCATCATCTTGAGGGTCAAAATTGCGATTTATTGTTTTTCTGTAGCACCCTATCTTGCATGTTTTGGGTTGTTCAAGTATATGCTTTAACTTGCTTTTCTTTCTATGCTTGGACAAGCCCCTATCTGTGCTCTTCTACTCTCCTTATATAACTTTTGTTATCTTCTTTCTCTTAACAAGTGGTGTTTCTTAGTTTCTTCATACCCCCACCTTTTTGAAATGACAAAGGGGGAGAAAGATATGTCTTCTTTTGACAACAGGGAGAAGGCATGTCTTACATGAAGCAAAGAAGCGTGTCCATGTAAAGGGGAGAAGGTAAATGGGAGAAGACATATATGTGTAGAACATATATGAGTAGAAGACATAGTTTCTATAAATGTTATGAAAGCTAACCATGCAGGAGAAACATCATCAATTGAGGGGGAGTATGATAACTCCATGCGCATCAATTGAGGGGGAGCATATGAGCTCAATCCTATTGAAACCCCTAGGTTTCTCCGAAGGTATGATTTTACGTACAAGCTTTCAATACATTTATGGAATGGTTTGTCATCTTCAAAAAGGGGGAGAATGTTGACTCAAGGTCAATTAGGTCAATGTTGACTCACGTCTAAATTGACTAAACCCTTGTTTTGATGATGACTAACCATTCCACATATTGGTGTCTAATGCTTCTACATTGAGTGATTTCAGATTAGGTTTAGACACACTCCAAATGCCCTAACTTGCGCATATCAAATTGGAGAAAAGACAAGTCAAAATAGCTACAAGTGTGCAATTTGGGATCTCTATGTAAATGACCTTAGAATTGCTTTGTAATCACTTGTAATGATTGTATGACTTGTAATTAAGCTTAGAAAAATTATTGGGACACAAAAATCCATCATTTGTACGGTTAAACGAAAATTCCAAAATACCCATAACAGGGATTTTGTCGGCCGAATTCCAAACTCGGCCGATCCATATATTCTGGGATTTTTGTTGGAATCGGCCGAGTTACAAACTCAGCCGATCCACCGTTCGGTCGAGTTCTAGCTAGGAAACTCGGCCGATCCACTGATCGGTCCAAGTCTGGAAATGGACCGATCGGTCGAGTTTCTCAAAGGAAACTCGGCCGACAGTCTAGCTTTCAGCCTTGTCTTTTAGTGGTTCGGCCGAGTTACCTTTATATAAACTCGGCCGATCAGACTGTACTGGAATGCAGAAAAAGCAAATCCAACCGTTGGAGACTTTGTTGGGACCCAAAATAGATCCGTTGCAACTTGTAAAACGGCTATTTTTCATTCCTAAGTGTTCCCAAAGGCTAAGAGGCATCCCCAACTATAAATAGGACCCCTTGGGCTTCATTCCAAGGTTGAGCATTCATTGCAAACTCCTTGTGAGGTTCCTATTCTATAGTTGAGTGCTTCCTACAGCCTCCTCTCTCTCTCTAAGCTTAATCACTTGCTACATCCATTAGAGTGAGTAGGAGATTTGTAAGAGAGCTAGTTTCTACTTGTATATCTTGTGAGGCTCTCACTTCCACCACCTCCCCATCTCTCATTTCCTATCTTGAAGATGAAGGTTCTCTCTCTTGTCCAAGAGAGGTGAAGAAGAACAAGGGAAGGAGTCCCTTGGTGAAGATCAAGGCCGAAGACTTGGAGCTAGAGTGGGTAAGCCCTTGGAGAAGGCAGAAGACTCAAGCTCAAGTGGGTAAGACCTTGGTGGAAAGCTTCTCCGAGTGAAGGTGAAGTCAAAGGCGGAAGATCCAAGAAGAGTGGGTAATTCCTACAAGGCCGAAGACTTGTGCAAGAGTGGGTAAGTCCTTGGAGAAGGCCGAAGACTCTTGCAAAGTGGGTAAGTCCTTGGTAAGGTTGAAGACTCTTTATATTGGATAGGTAAGTCCTTTGTTGGTCTTGTAATTGTAAGTCTTATAAGTGAATATAAGAGTGCAATTGGTTGAAGTCCTAGAGGTTGACCTCTCTAGGCAAGTGGACTGACACACTTCTAGTTTGAAGTGTGGAACCACTCTAAATAGCTTGTCTAATTTGGTGCATGATCAATCTCTCTTATCCTTGCTATGCATGATTTAGTTGCACTCAAATTACCTATTTAGCAACCTTATCTTGTCATATAATTTGAAGGTTTGATGAATTTTGTTTAAGTGCTTTCAGCTCTATTCACCCCCCCTCTAGAGCACCTAAGTCACCCATCCAGGATCCAACAAGTGGTATCAGAGCGGGTCTTCTCCAAGCATACTTCTACAAGTAGGAGAAGATGGGTGACTACCTAGGAGGGAGACTCTCGACCAGCCTTCCTATATTCAATGGGAGCAACTTCCTCTATTGGAGAAGAAGACTTCAATTCTTCATCCAAGGATCAAGTCTCGAGATGTGGCAAATGGTGAACAGCCCATACATTCTACCAAAGACAAACATTGAAGAATGGGATGAAGCCACCTTGATGAAAGCAACCTTGAATGCTAGAGCCATGCACATCCTATATGCCTCCATGACCCCCACCGAGTTCAACCGGATTTCCTCTTGTGAGACGGCCTATGAGGTATGGAGAAAGCTTTGCATCACTTATGAAGGGACAGATCAAGTGAAGGAAAGCAAAGTCTACATGCTCAAAGGGTTGCTTGAGAACTTCAATATGGGAAAGGAGGAGAGCATAGCCAACATGTACTCAAGGCTCAACACCATCTTGAATGGTCTTGCTGTTCTAGGACATCCCATGTCTAGTGGAGAGATCAACTCAAAGATCCTTAGAACTCTCCCCAAGAGATGGGAATCCAAGGTGACTTCTATTGAAGAAGCAAGGTCGCTTAGGGATATTCCTATTGAAGAGCTCATTGGAAATCTTCAAGCACATGAAGCTACACTTGACAAGAGGGAGGAAGTGGAAAGACAAGAGAAGAAAGAGCTTAAGAGAATGAAGAAGGCTGAAATAAAGGCTCAAATTGAAGCTATCATGGAAAAAGTCTCTCCATCCTCTCAAGCTAAAGAAGATGCCATGTACTCCAAAGGTAGACTCTACAAAGGCAAGTCCTCCTCCATCCAGTGCTTCACATGTGGAAAGAAGGGTCACTACAAGGAAGATTGCCCACAAGGCAAAAAGACCCATCTTCACAAGAAGAAATGGCAATCAAGCTCAAGTGGCTCCTCCAACTCAAGCTCAAGTGAAGATTCATGTGAAGGATCAAGCTCAAGATCTAGTGATGAAGGAGAATGCCATTTTGCTCTTATAGCATCAACAAGTGAAGACTCAAATGAGGTAAATCTAGACTCTTTAGATAAAGAATCTTTAATTGCTAATATTCATGATATTAGTGCCTCTTATAAGTCTTCTAAAAAGAAAAAGAAAAAGCTTGCTAAAATTGTTGATAATTTGCATATAGAACTAGATGATCTTGAATATGCAAATTCTTGCTTGCTTATTGATAAAAATGATTTTCTTAGCCAAGTAGACTCTCTTAAACTTGAAAATGCTAGTTTACTTGATAAGATTAAATTTCTAGAAGCTCAACCTCTCATGCCTAGTTCAAATGAAGAGCATACTTTAATTGTTGATTCTCTCATGCATGAGCTTGATACTCTTAAAACTGAAAACGTAGAACTCAAGCTTATTGATGATGCTAGGAGAAAAGAAATCTATTCTTATCAAAGAGAATTAGTGGTGCTTAAATCTGAAAATGCCTCCTTGCTTGCTAAAGTCAATGGGCATGAATCTTGTTCTAGTTATACTAATAAAGAGAATGATGTTGCTGCTCTTCATATTGATAGAGATTCTTATTTAACTAAAGCTCTTTGCTTAGAAAATGATCTTTTGCATGCTAGAGATAATATCAATAATTTGTCTTCTACTATTGCCTCTCTTATGCATGATAATGATAGTTTGAGATCATCTTTGCAAAGATTCTTAGTTGGTAAGAAGAGTCTTAATGACATCCTACTCAATTCTACTAAACAAATTGGTAGACATGGTTTAGGATATGATAGTCGTCAAGGGAACAACAAAGATAAAGGACCTCCAATATTCCATGGAGAATCCTCTAGTTCCAAGACTATGGGCACATGCAACTATTGCAATGAATTTGGTCATTATGCTACTTGTTGTCCTTTTAGGAAAGCACCCAAGAGCAATCGGACTTGGGTTGCTAAACTAACCCCTCCGGACCCAAAAATATGATTGGGGACCATTTCATTTTTCTTCTTGTAGGTACTTGCAAATGGATTGACTTGAGCTATTGGATTGCAAATTGACTTCTCAATCCACATGAAAGAAGAAAGGTGAGATGTGCAGAGGGTGACAACAAGTGGAAAAGCAATGGTAAGTACAAAGGTAATGGTTTTATTGCTTATAACCATTTCTAACTTGTTTTGTCAAGTTAGTGTGCACTATACATATGGTTTTTGAGTTAAAAGTGGCATCTTCACACTCTTGCTCAAAAACTGTTTCTAATGCTTCTATAGTGCATTACTAACTTGCTTAGACATGTTTGGATATGGTTTGTATTTTTAGCATGCCTTTAAATATGCTTTTATGAAAAATATGTGCTTTTTCTACAACAGTTTTGTCGGCCGAGTTTTGTCCTGTCTAAACTCGACCGATAGGCACCAATGGGTGTTGCCAACAACTACGATCGACCGAGTTGCCAATACACAGAACTCGACCGATTACACTGTGCACAGAATATAAATTTGGCTTATTGAGTGAGAATTTCCCTCTCAACTAGATCTTCTCAACCAATAGCCTTATTCTTTGGCACTCTCATTTGGTACCTTTACATATGCATATTTCCATGTTCTATTGCCTATCTTGCTTACAACTCTATCTCTCTAATTGCTCTAAATTGGTATATCTATATCTTGCAATTACTTGCTTTGAGTTGTTTTGCAGGTTTTGATGATGATCTCTTTGGATCTCTTGGTTGTGTCTTAAATTGCTTCTGTTGTACTCTAACTTGCTACATCTATCTAGGTGTATATCTTGTTTTGATACAACCTTGAGGTTCTTAGGGGTAATCATCTTATGGTAAGGATGCATATATAGTGAGTTATATCCTCTCATGCTTCTAAAATTGCATATCTCTTGGTTTGGATATATCTACTCATAGCTTGCTTTATATTTTGGTATCTCTTTCTATGATCTAGATCCTACTAGTAGTCCTAACTTGTGATATCATCTACTAGTAGTTCATATACATGTAGTTCTAACCTTGTTTACATATTGGCATCTTTGATCATCTATATGTTATGCTTGTATCTTATCTCATACATGCTCAAGATTGTTCCTTAAATTGAATATCTACTATCTTGAGTTGCTTGCATAACATTGTGATGCAGGGTACATAGATCTACATGATATGTAGAAATTGGAGTTTTTGTGGATTTTTATGCAGCTTTTGCTCCAGTTTCAGTTTTTGCTGCAAGTATAGTGTTTTTTATGCAGAAACTACCTTCTGAGCAAGGCTCATCGCTCTGCCATGAGCTCCAATGGTTTTTGATCAAATTCCATCATCTTGAGGGTCAAAATTGCGATTTATTGTTTTTCTGCAGCACCCTATCTTGCATGTTTTGGGTTGTTCAAGTATATGCTTTAACTTGCTTTTCTTTCTATGCTTGGACAAGCCCCTATCTGTGCTCTTCTACTCTCCTTATATAACTTTTGTTATCTTCTTTCTCTTAACAAGTGGTGTTTCTTAGTTTCTTCATACCCCCACCTTTTTGAAATGACAAAGGGGGAGAAAGATATGTCTTCTTTTGACAACAGGGAGAAGGCATGTCTTACATGAAGCAAAGAAGCGTGTCCATGTAAAGGGGAGAAGGTAAATGGGAAAAGACATATATGTGTAGAACATATATGAGTAGAAGACATAGTTTCTATAAATGTTATGAAAGCTAACCATGCAGGAGAAACATCATCAATTGAGGGGGAGTATGAGAACTCCATGCGCATCAATTGAGGGGGAGCATATGAGCTCAATCCTATTGAAACCCCTAGGTTTCTCCGAAGGTATGATTTTACGTACAAGCTTTCAATACATTTATGGAATGGTTTGTCATCTTCAAAAAGGGGGAGAATGTTGACTCAAGGTCAATTAGGTCAATGTTGACTCACGTCTAAATTGACTAAACCCTTGTTTTGATGATGACTAACCATTCCACATATTGGTGTCTAATGCTTCTACATTGAGTGATTTCAGATTAGGTTTAGACACACTCCAAATGCCCTAACTTGCGCATATCAAATTGGAAAAAAGACAAGTCAAAATAGCTACAAGTGTGCAATTTGGGATCTCTATGTAAATGACCTTAGAATTGCTTTGTAATCACTTGTAATGATTGTATGACTTGTAATTAAGCTTAGAAAAATTATTGGGACACAAAAATCCATCATTTGTACGGTTAAACGAAAATTCCAAAATACCCATAACAGGGATTTTGTCGGCCGAATTCCAAACTCGGCCGATCCATATATTCTGGGATTTTTGTTGGAATCGGACGAGTTACAAACTCAGCCGATCCACCGTTCGGTCGAGTTCTAGCTAGGAAACTCGGCCGATCCAATGATCAGTCCAAGTCTGGAAATGGACCGATCGGTCGAGTTTCTCAAAGGAAACTCGGCCGACAGTCTAGCTTTCAGCCTTGTCTTTTAGTGGTTCGGCCGAGTTACCTTTATATAAACTCGGCCGATCAGACTGTACTGGAATGCAGAAAAAGCAAATCCAACCGTTGGAGACTTTGTTGGGACCCAAAATAGATCCGTTGCAACTTGTAAAACGGCTATTTTTTGTTCCTAAGTGTTCCCAAAGGCTAAGAGGCATCCCCAACTATAAATAGGACCCCTTGGGCTTCATTCCAAGGTTGAGCATTCATTGCAAACTCCTTGTGAGGTTCCTATTCTATAGTTGAGTGCTTCCTACAGCCTCCTCTCTCTCTCTAAGCTTAATCACTTGCTACATCCATTAGAGTGAGTAGGAGATTTGTAAGAGAGCTAGTTTCTACTTGTAAATCTTGTGAGGCTCTCACTTCCACCACCTCCCCATCTCTCATTTCCTATCTTGAAGATGAAGGTTCTCTCTCTTGTCCAAGAGAGGTGAAGAAGAACAAGGGAAGGAGTCCCTTGGTGAAGATCAAGGCCGAAGACTTGGAGCTAGAGTGGGTAAGCCCTTGGAGAAGGCAGAAGACTCAAGCTCAAGTGGGTAAGACCTTGGTGGAAAGCTTCTCCGAGTGAAGGTGAAGTCAAAGGCGAAAGATCCAAGAAGAGTGGGTAATTCCTACAAGGCCGAAGACTTGTGCAAGAGTGGGTAAGTCCTTGGAGAAGGCCGAAGACTCTTGCAAAGTGGGTAAGTCCTTGGTAAGGTTGAAGACTCTTTATATTGGATAGGTAAGTCCTTTGTTGGTCTTGTAATTGTAAGTCTTATAAGTGAATATAAGAGTGCAATTGGTTGAAGTCCTAGAGGTTGACCTCTCTAGGCAAGTGGACTGACACACTTCTAGTTTGAAGTGTGGAACCACTCTAAATAGCTTGTCTAATTTGGTGCATGATCAATCTCTCTTATCCTTGCTATGCATGATTTAGTTGCACTCAAATTACCTATTTAGCAACCTTATCTTGTCATATAATTTGAAGGTTTGATGAATTTTGTTTAAGTGCTTTCAGCTCTATTCACCCCCCCTCTAGAGCACCTAAGTCACCCATCCAGGATCCAACAAGTGGTATCAGAGCGGGTCTTCTCCAAACATTCTTCTACAAGTAGGAGAAGATGGGTGACTACCTAGGAGGGAGACTCTCGACCAGCCTTCCTATCTTCAATGGGAGCAACTTCCTCTATTGGAGAAGAAGACTTCAATTCTTCATCCAAGGATCAAGTCTCGAGATGTGGCAAATGGTGAACAGCCCATACATTCTACCAAAGACAAACATTGAAAAATGGGATGAAGCCACCTTGATGAAAGCAACCTTGAATGCTAGAGCCATGCACATCCTATATGCCTCCATGACCCCCACCGAGTTCAACCGGATTTCCTCTTGTGAGACGGCCTATGAGGTATGGAGAAAGCTTTGCATCACTTATGAAGGGACAGATCAAGTGAAGGAAAGCAAAGTCTACATGCTCAAAGGGTTGCTTGAGAACTTCAAGATGGGAAAGGAGGAGAGCATAGCCAACATGTACTCAAGGCTCAACACCATCTTGAATGGTCTTGCTGTTCTAGGACATCCCATGTCTAGTGGAGAGATCAACTCAAAGATCCTTAGAACTCTCCCCAAGAGATGGGAATCCAAGGTGACTTCTATTGAAGAAGCAAGGTCGCTTAGGGATATTCCTATTGAAGAGCTCATTGGAAATCTTCAAGCACATGAAGCTACACTTGACAAGAGGGAGGAAGTGGAAAGACAAGAGAAGAAAGAGCTTAAGAGAATGAAGAAGGCTGAAATAAAGGCTCAAATTGAAGCTATCATGGAAAAAGTCTCTCCATCCTCTCAAGCTAAAGAAGATGCCATGTACTCCAAAGGTAGACTCTACAAAGGCAAGTCCTCCTCCATCCAGTGCTTCACATGTGGAAAGAAGGGTCACTACAAGGAAGATTGCCCACAAGGCAAAAAGACCCATCTTCACAAGAAGAAATGGCAATCAAGCTCAAGTGGCTCCTCCAACTCAAGCTCAAGTGAAGATTCATGTGAATGATCAAGCTCAAGATCTAGTGATGAAGGAGAATGCCATTTTGCTCTTATAGCATCAACAAGTGAAGACTCAAATGAGGTAAATCTAGACTCTTTAGATAAAGAATCTTTAATTGCTATTATTCATGATATTAGTGCCTCTTATAAGTCTTCTAAAAAGAAAAAGAAAAAGCTTGCTAAAATTGTTGATAATTTGCATATAGAACTAGATGATCTTGAATATGCAAATTCTTGCTTGCTTATTGATAAAAATGATTGTCTTAGCCAAGTAGACTCTCTTAAACTTGAAAATGCTAGTTTACTTGATAAGATTAAATTTCTAGAAGCTCAACCTCTCATGCCTAGTTCAAATGAAGAGCATACTTTAATTGTTGATTCTCTCATGCATGAGCTTGATACTCTTAAAACTGAAAACGTAGAACTCAAGCTTATTGATGATGCTAGGAGAAAAGAAATCTATTCTTATCAAAGAGAATTAGTGGTGCTTAAATCTGAAAATGCCTCCTTGCTTGCTAAAATCAATGGGCATGAATCTTGTTCTAGTTATACTAATAAAGAGAATGATGTTGCTGCTCTTCATATTGATAGAGATTCTTATTTAACTAAAGCTCTTTGCTTAGAAAATGATATTTTGCATGCTAGAGATAATATCAATAATTTGTCTTCTACTATTGCCTCTCTTATGCATGATAATGATAGTTTGAGATCATCTTTGCAAAGATTCTTAGTTGGTAAGAAGAGTCTTAATGACATCCTACTCAATTCTACTAAACAAATTGGTAGACATGGTTTAGGATATGATAGTAGTCAAGGGAACAACAAAGATAAAGGACCTCCAATATTCCATGGAGAATCCTCTAGTTCCAAGACTATGGGCACATGCAACTATTGCAATGAATTTGGTCATTATGCTACTTGTTGTCCTTTTAGGAAAGCACCCAAGAGCAATAGGACTTGGGTTGCTAAACTAACCCCTCCGGACCCAAAAATATGATTGGGGACCATTTCATTTTTCTTCTTGTAGGTACTTGCAAATGGATTGACTTGAGCTATTGGATTGCAAATTGACTTCTCAATCCACATGAAAGAAGAAAGGTGAGATGTGCAGAGGGTGACAACAAGTGGAAAAGCAATGGTAAGTACAAAGGTAATGGTTTTATTGCTTATAACCATTTCTAACTTGTTTTGTCAAGTTAGTGTGCACTATACATATGGTTTTTGAGTTAAAAGTGGCATCTTCACACTCTTGCTCAAAAACTGTTTCTAATGCTTCTATAGTGCATTACTAACTTGCTTAGACATGTTTGGATATGGTTTGTATTTTTAGCATGCCTTTAAATATGCTTTTATGAAAAATATGTGCTTTTTCTACAACAGTTTTGTCGGCCGAGTTTTGTCCTGTCTAAACTCAACCGATAGGAACCAATGGGTGTTGCCAACAGCTACGATCGGCCGAGTTGCCAATACACAGAACTCGACCGATTACACTGTGCACAGAATATAAATTTGGCTTATTGAGTGAGAATTTCCCTCTCAACTAGATCTTCTCAACCAATAGCCTTATTCTTTGGCACTCTCATTTGGTACCTTTACATATGCATATTTCCATGTTCTATTGCCTATCTTGCTTACAACTCTATCTCTCTAATTGCTCTAAATTGGTATATCTATATCTTGCAATTACTTGCTTTGAGTTGTTTTGCAGGTTTTGATGATGATCTCTTTGGATCTCTTGGTTGTGTCTTAAATTGCTTCCGTTGTACTCTAACTTGCTACATCTATCTAGGTGTATATCTTGTTTTGATACAACCTTGAGGTTCTTAGGGGTAATCATCTTATGGTAAGGATGCATATATAGTGAGTTATATCCTCTCATGCTTCTAAAATTGCATATCTCTTGGTTTGGATATATCTACTCATAGCTTGCTTTATATTTTGGTATCTCTTGCTATGATCTAGATCCTACTAGTAGTCCTAACTTGTGATATCATCTACTAGTAGTTCATATACATGTAGTTCTAACCTTGTTTACATATTGGCATCTTTGATCATCTATATGTTATGCTTGTATCTTATCTCATACATGCTCAAGATTGTTCCTTAAATTGAATATCTACTATCTTGAGTTGCTTGCATAACATTGTGATGCAGGGTACATAGATCTACATGATATGTAGAAATTGGAGTTTTGTGGATTTTTATGCAGCTTTTGCTCCAGTTTCAGTTTTTGCTGCAAGTATAGTGTTTTTTATGCAGAAACTACCTTCTGAGCAAGGCTCATCGCTGCGCCATGAGCTCCGATGGTTTTTGATCAAATTCCATCATCTTGAGGGTCAAAATTGCGATTTATTGTTTTTCTGCAGCACCCTATCTTGCATGTTTTGGGTTGTTCAAGTATATGCTTTAACTTGCTTTTCTTTCTATGCTTGGACAAGCCCCTATCTGTGCTCTTCTACTCTCCTTATATAACTTTTGTTATCTTCTTTCTCTTAACAAGTGGTGTTTCTTAGTTTCTTCATACCCCCACCTTTTTGAAATGACAAAGGGGGAGAAAGATATGTCTTCTTTTGACAACAGGGAGAAGGCATGTCTTACATGAAGCAAAGAAGCGTGTCCATGTAAAGGGGAGAAGGTAAATGGGAGAAGACATATATGTGTAGAACATATATGAGTAGAAGACATAGTTTCTATAAATGTTATGAAAGCTAACCATGCAGGAGAAACATCATCAATTGAGGGGGAGTATGAGAACTCCATGCGCATCAATTGAGGGGGAGCATATGAGCTCAATCCTATTGAAACCCCTAGGTTTCTCCGAAGGTATGATTTTACGTACAAGCTTTCAATACATTTATGGAATGGTTTGTCATCTTCAAAAAGGGGGAGAATGTTGACTCAAGGGCAATTAGGTCAATGTTGACTCACGTCTAAATTGACTAAACCCTTGTTTTGATGATGACTAACCATTCCACATATTGGTGTCTAATGCTTCTACATTGAGTGATTTCAGATTAGGTTTAGACACACTCCAAATGCCCTAACTTGCGCATATCAAATTGGAGAAAAGACAAGTCAAAATAGCTACAAGTGTGCAATTTGGGATCTCTATGTAAATGACCTTAGAATTGCTTTGTAATCACTTGTAATGATTGTATGACTTGTAATTAAGCTTAGAAAAATTATTGGGACACAAAAATCCATCATTTGTACGGTTAAATGAAAATTCCAAAATACCCATAATAGGGATTTTGTCGGCCGAATTCCAAACTCGGCCGATCCATATATTCTGGGATTTTTGTTGGAATCGGCCGAGTTACAAACTCAGCCGATCCACCGTTCGGTCGAGTTCTAGCTAGGAAACTCGGCTGATCCACTGATCGGTCCAAGTCTGGAAATGGACCGATCGGTCGAGTTTCTCAAAGGAAACTCGGCCGACAGTCTAGCTTTCAGCCTTGTCTTTTAGTGGTTCGGCCGAGTTACCTTTATATAAACTCGGCCGATCAGACTGTACTGGAATGCAGAAAAAGCAAATCCAACCGTTGGAGACTTTGTTGGGACCCAAAATAGATCCGTTGCAACTTGTAAAACGGCTATTTTTCGTTCCTAAGTGTTCCCAAAGGCTAAGAGGCATCCCCAACTATAAATAGGACCCCTTGGGCTTCATTCCAAGGTTGAGCATTCATTGCAAACTCCTTGTTAGGTTCCTATTCTATAGTTGAGTGCTTTCTACAGCCTCCTCTCTCTCTCTAAGCTTAATCACTTGCTACATCCATTAGAGTGAGTAGGAGATTTGTAAGAGAACTAGTTTCTACTTGTATATCTTGTGAGGCTCTCACTTCCACCACCTCCCCATCTCTCATTTCCTATCTTGAAGATGAAGGTTCTCTCTCTTGTCCAAGAGAGGTGAAGAAGAACAAGGGAAGGAGTCCCTTGGTGAAGATCAAGGCCGAAGACTTGGAGCTAGAGTGGGTAAGCCCTTGGAGAAGGCAGAAGACTCAAGCTCAAGTGGGTAAGACCGTGGTGGAAAGCTTCTCCGAGTGAAGGTGAAGTCAAAGGCGGAAGATCCAAGAAGAGTGGGTAATTCCTACAAGGCCGAAGACTTGTGCAAGAGTGGGTAAGTCCTTGGAGAAGGCCGAAGACTCTTGCAAAGTGGGTAAGTCCTTGGTAAGGTTGAAGACTCTTTGTATTGGATAGGTAAGTCCTTTGTTGGTCTTGTAATTGTAAGTCTTATAAGTGAATATAAGAGTGCAATTGGTTGAAGTCCTAGAGGTTGACCTCTCTAGGCAAGTGGACTGACACACTTCTAGTTTGAAGTGTGGAACCACTCTAAATAGCTTGTCTAATTTGGTGCATGATCAATCTCTCTTATCCTTGCTATGCATGATTTAGTTGCACTCAAATTACCTATTTAGCAACCTTATCTTGTCATATAATTTGAAGGTTTGATGAATTTTGTTTAAGTGCTTTCAGCTCTATTCACCCCCCCTCTAGAGCACCTAAGTCACCCATCCAGGATCCAACAAGTGGTATCAGAGCGGGTCTTCTCCAAGCATACTTCTACAAGTAGGAGAAGATGGGTGACTACCTAGGAGGGAGACTCTCGACCAGCCTTCCTATCTTCAATGGGAGCAACTTCCTCTATTGGAGAAGAAGACTTCAATTCTTCATCCAAGGATCAAGTCTCGAGATGTGGCAAATGGTGAACAGCCCATACATTCTACCAAAGACAAACATTGAAGAATGGGATGAAGCCACCTTGATGAAAGCAACCTTGAATGCTAGAGTCATGCACATCCTATATGCCTCCATGACCCCCACCGAGTTCAACCGGATTTCCTCTTGTGAGACGGCCTATGAGGTATGGAGAAAGCTTTGCATCACTTATGAAGGGACAGATCAAGTGAAGGAAAGCAAAGTCTACATGCTCAAAGGGTTGCTTGAGAACTTCAATATGGGAAAGGAGGAGAGCATAGCCAACATGTACTCAAGGCTCAACACCATCTTGAATGGTCTTGCTGTTCTAGGACATCCCATGTCTAGTGGAGAGATCAACTCAAAGATCCTTAGAACTCTCCCCAAGAGATGGGAATCCAAGGTGACTTCTATTGAAGAAGCAAGGTCGCTTAGGGATATTCCTATTGAAGAGCTCATTGGAAATCTTCAAGCACATGAAGCTACACTGGACAAGAGGGAGGAAGTGGAAAGACAAGAGAAGAAAGAGCTTAAGAGAATGAAGAAGGCTGAAATAAAGGCTCAAATTGAAGCTATCATGGAAAAAGTCTCTCCATCCTCTCAAGCTAAAGAAGATGCCATGTACTCCAAAGGTAGACTCTACAAAGGCAAGTCCTCCTCCATCCAGTGCTTCACATGTGGAAAGAAGGGTCACTACAAGGAAGATTGCCCACAAGGCAAAAAGACCCATCTTCACAAGAAGAAATGGCAATCAAGCTCAAGTGGCTCCTCCAACTCAAGCTCAAGTGAAGATTCATGTGAAGGATCAAGCTCAAGATCTAGTGATGAAGGAGAATGCCATTTTGCTCTTATAGCATCAACAAGTGAAGACTCAAATGAGGTAAATCTAGACTCTTTAGATAAAGAATCTTTAATTGCTAATATTCATGATATTAGTGCCTCTTATAAGTCTTCTAAAAAGAAAAAGAAAAAGCTTGCTAAAATTGTTGATAATTTGCATATAGAACTAGATGATCTTGAATATGCAAATTCTTGCTTGCTTATTGATAAAAATGATTTTCTTAGCCAAGTAGACTCTCTTAAACTTGAAAATGCTAGTTTACTTGATAAGATTAAATTTCTAGAAGCTCAACCTCTCATGCCTAGTTCAAATGAAGAGCATACTTTAATTGTTGATTCTCTCATGCATGAGCTTGATACTCTTAAAACTGAAAACGTAGAACTCAAGCTTATTGATGATGCTAGGAGAAAAGAAATCTATTCTTATCAAAGAGAATTAGTGGTGCTTAAATCTGAAAATGCCTCCTTGCTTGCTAAAATCAATGGGCATGAATCTTGTTCTAGTTATACTAATAAAGAGAATGATGTTGCTGCTCTTCATATTGATAGAGATTCTTATTTAACTAAAGCTCTTTGCTTAGAAAATGATCTTTTGCATGCTAGAGATAATATCAATAATTTGTCTTCTACTATTGCCTCTCTTATGCATGATAATGATAGTTTGAGATCATCTTTGCAAAGATTCTTAGTTGGTAAGAAGAGTCTTAATGACATCCTACTCAATTCTACTAAACAAATTGGTAGACATGGTTTAGGATATGATAGTCGTCAAGGGAACAACAAAGATAAAGGACCTCCAATATTCCATGGAGAATCCTCTAGTTCCAAGACTATGGGCACATGCAACTATTGCAATGAATTTGGTCATTATGCTACTTGTTGTCCTTTTAGGAAAGCACCCAAGAGCAATCGGACTTGGGTTGCTAAACTAACCCCTCCGGACCCAAAAATATGATTGGGGACCATTTCATTTTTCTTCTTGTAGGTACTTGCAAATGGATTGACTTGAGCTATTGGATTGCAAATTGACTTCTCAATCCACATGAAAGAAGAAAGGTGAGATGTGCAGAGGGTGACAACAAGTGGAAAAGCAATGGTAAGTACAAAGGTAATGGTTTTATTGCTTATAACCATTTCTAACTTGTTTTGTCAAGTTAGTGTGCACTATACATATGGTTTTTGAGTTAAAAGTGGCATCTTCACACTCTTGCTCAAAAACTGTTTCTAATGCTTCTATAGTGCATTACTAACTTGCTTAGACATGTTTGGATATGGTTTGTATTTTTAGCATGCCTTTAAATATGCTTTTATGAAAAATATGTGCTTTTTCTACAACAGTTTTGTTGGCCGAGTTTTGTCCTGTCTAAACTCGACCGATAGGCACCAATGGGTGTTGCCAACAACTACGATCGGCCGAGTTGCCAATACACAGAACTCGACCGATTACACTGTGCACAGAATATAAATTTGGCTTATTGAGTGAGAATTTCCCTCTCAACTAGATCTTCTCAACCAATAGCCTTATTCTTTGGCACTCTCATTTGGTACCTTTACATATGCATATTTCCATGTTCTATTGCCTATCTTGCTTACAACTCTATCTCTCTAATTGCTCTAAATTGGTATATCTATATCTTGCAATTACTTGCTTTGAGTTGTTTTGCAGGTTTTGATGATGATCTCTTTGGATCTCTTGGTTGTGTCTTAAATTGCTTCCGTTGTACTCTAACTTGCTACATCTATCTAGGTGTATATCTTGTTTTGATACAACCTTGAGGTTCTTAGGGGTAATCATCTTATGGTAAGGATGCATATATAGTGAGTTATATCCTCTCATGCTTCTAAAATTGCATATCTCTTGGTTTGGATATATCTACTCATAGCTTGCTTTATATTTTGGTATCTCTTGCTATGATCTAGATCCTACTAGTAGTCCTAACTTGTGATATCATCTACTAGTAGTTCATATACATGTAGTTCTAACCTTGTTTACATATTGGCATCTTTGATCATCTATATGTTATGCTTGTATCTTATCTCATACATGCTCAAGATTGTTCCTTAAATTGAATATCTACTATCTTGAGTTGCTTGCATAACATTGTGATGCAGGGTACATAGATCTACATGATATGTAGAAATTGGAGTTTTTGTGGATTTTTATGCAGCTTTTGCTCCAGTTTCAGTTTTTGCTGCAAGTATAGTGTTTTTTATGCAGAAACTACCTTCTGAGCAAGGCTCATCGCTCCGCCATGAGCTCCAATGGTTTTTGATCAAATTCCATCATCTTGAGGGTCAAAATTGCGATTTATTGTTTTTCTGCAGCACCCTATCTTGCATGTTTTGGGTTGTTCAAGTATATGCTTTAACTTGCTTTTCTTTCTATGCTTGGACAAGCCCCTATCTGTGCTCTTCTACTCTCCTTATATAACTTTTGTTATCTTCTTTCTCTTAACAAGTGGTGTTTCTTAGTTTCTTCATACCCCCACCTTTTTGAAATGACAAAGGGGGAGAAAGATATGTCTTCTTTTGACAACAGGGAGAAGGCATGTCTTACATGAAGCAAAGAAGCGTGTCCATGTAAAGGGGAGAAGGTAAATGGGAAAAGACATATATGTGTAGAACATATATGAGTAGAAGACATAGTTTCTATAAATGTTATGAAAGCTAACCATGCAGGAGAAACATCATCAATTGAGGGGGAGTATGAGAACTCCATGCGCATCAATTGAGGGGGAGCATATGAGCTCAATCCTATTGAAACCCCTAGGTTTCTCCGAAGGTATGATTTTACGTACAAGCTTTCAATACATTTATGGAATGGTTTGTCATCTTCAAACAGGGGGAGAATGTTGACTCAAGGTCAATTAGGTCAATGTTGACTCACGTCTAAATTGACTAAACCCTTGTTTTGATGATGACTAACCATTCCACATATTGGTGTCTAATGCTTCTACATTGAGTGATTTCAGATTAGGTTTAGACACACTCCAAATGCCCTAACTTGCGCATATCAAATTGGAAAAAAGACAAGTCAAAATAGCTACAAGTGTGCAATTTGGGATCTCTATGTAAATGACCTTAGAATTGCTTTGTAATCACTTGTAATGATTGTATGACTTGTAATTAAGATTAGAAAAATTATTGGGACACAAAAATCCATCATTTGTACGGTTAAACGAAAATTCCAAAATACCCATAACAGGGATTTTGTCGGCCGAATTCCAAACTCGGCCGATCCATATATTCTGGGATTTTTGTTGGAATCGGACGAGTTACAAACTCAGCCGATCCACCGTTCGGTCGAGTTCTAGCTAGGAAACTCGGCCGATCCAATGATCGGTCCAAGTCTGGAAATGGACCGATCGGTCGAGTTTCTCAAAGGAAACTCGGCCGACAGTCTAGCTTTCAGCCTTGTCTTTTAGTGGTTCGGCCGAGTTACCTTTATATAAACTCGGCCGATCAGACTGTACTGGAATGTAGAAAAAGCAAATCCAACCGTTGGAGACTTTGTTGGGACCCAAAATAGATCCGTTGCAACTTGTAAAACGGCTATTTTTCGTTCCTAAGTGTTCCCAAAGGCTAAGAGGCATCCCCAACTATAAATAGGACCCCTTGGGCTTCATTCCAAGGTTGAGCATTCATTGCAAACTCCTTGTGAGGTTCCTATTCTATAGTTGAGTGCTTCCTACAGCCTCCTCTCTCTCTCTAAGCTTAATCACTTGCTACATCCATTAGAGTGAGTAGGAGATTTGTAAGAGAGCTAGTTTCTACTTGTAAATCTTGTGAGGCTCTCACTTCCACCACCTCCCCATCTCTCATTTCCTATCTTGAAGATGAAGGTTCTCTCTCTTGTCCAAGAGAGGTGAAGAAGAACAAGGGAAGGAGTCCCTTGGTGAAGATCAAGGCCGAAGACTTGGAGCTAGAGTGGGTAAGCCCTTGGAGAAGGCAGAAGACTCAAGCTCAAGTGGGTAAGACCTTGGTGGAAAGCTTCTCCGAGTGAAGGTGAAGTCAAAGGCGAAAGATCCAAGAAGAGTGGGTAATTCCTACAAGGCCGAAGACTTGTGCAAGAGTGGGTAAGTCCTTGGAGAAGGCCGAAGACTCTTGCAAAGTGGGTAAGTCCTTGGTAAGGTTGAAGACTCTTTGTATTGGATAGGTAAGTCCTTTGTTGGTCTTGTAATTGTAAGTCTTATAAGTGAATATAAGAGTGCAATTGGTTGAAGTCCTAGAGGTTGACCTCTCTAGGCAAGTGGACTGACACACTTCTAGTTTGAAGTGTGGAACCACTCTAAATAGCTTGTCTAATTTGGTGCATGATCAATCTCTCTTATCCTTGCTATGCATGATTTAGTTGCACTCAAATTACCTATTTAGCAACCTTATCTTGTCATATAATTTGAAGGTTTGATGAATTTTGTTTAAGTGCTTTCAGCTCTATTCACCCCCCCTCTAGAGCACCTAAGTCACCCATCCAGGATCCAACAAGTGGTATCAGAGCGGGTCTTCTCCAAGCATACTTCTACAAGTAGGAGAAGATGGGTGACTACCTAGGAGGGAGACTCTCGACCAGCCTTCCTATCTTCAATGGGAGCAACTTCCTCTATTGGAGAAGAAGACTTCAATTCTTCATCCAAGGATCAAGTCTCGAGATGTGGCAAATGGTGAACAGCCCATACATTCTACCAAAGACAAACATTGAAGAATGGGATGAAGCCACCTTGATGAAAGCAACCTTGAATGCTAGAGCCATGCACATCCTATATGCCTCCATGACCCCCACCGAGTTCAACCGGATTTCCTCTTGTGAGACGGCCTATGAGGTATGGAGAAAGCTTTGCATCACTTATGAAGGGACAGATCAAGTGAAGGAAAGCAAAGTCTACATGCTCAAAGGGTTGCTTGAGAACTTCAAGATGGGAAAGGAGGAGAGCATAGACAACATGTACTCAAGGCTCAACACCATCTTGAATGGTCTTGCTGTTCTAGGACATCCCATGTCTAGTGGAGAGATCAACTCAAAGATCCTTAGAACTCTCCCCAAGAGATGGGAATCCAAGGTGACTTCTATTGAAGAAGCAAGGTCGCTTAGGGATATTCCTATTGAAGAGCTCATTGGAAATTTTCAAGCACATGAAGCTACACTTGACAAGAGGGAGGAAGTGGAAAGACAAGAGAAGAAAGAGCTTAAGAGAATGAAGAAGGCTGAAATAAAGGCTCAAATTGAAGCTATCATGGAAAAAGTCTCTCCATCCTCTCAAGCTAAAGAAGATGCCATGTACTCCAAAGGTAGACTCTACAAAGGCAAGTCCTCCTCCATCCGGTGCTTCACATGTGGAAAGAAGGGTCACTACAAGGAAGATTGCCCACAAGGCAAAAAGACCCATCTTCACAAGAAGAAATGGCAATCAAGCTCAAGTGGCTCCTCCAACTCAAGCTCAAGTGAAGATTCATGTGAAGGATCAAGCTCAAGATCTAGTGATGAAGGAGAATGCCATTTTGCTCTTATAGCATCAACAAGTGAAGACTCAAATGAGGTAAATCTAGACTCTTTAGATAAAGAATCTTTAATTGCTATTATTCATGATATTAGTGCCTCTTATAAGTCTTCTAAAAAGAAAAAGAAAAAGCTTGCTAAAATTGTTGATAATTTGCATATAGAACTAGATGATCTTGAATATGCAAATTCTTGCTTGCTTATTGATAAAAATGATTTTCTTAGCCAAGTAGACTCTCTTAAACTTGAAAATGCTAGTTTACTTGATAAGATTAAATTTCTAGAAGCTCAACCTCTCATGCCTAGTTCAAATGAAGAGCATACTTTAATTGTTGATTCTCTCATGCATGAGCTTGATACTCTTAAAACTGAAAACGTAGAACTCAAGCTTATTGATGATGCTAGGAGAAAAGAAATCTATTCTTATCAAAGAGAATTAGTGGTGCTTAAATCTGAAAATGCCTCCTTGCTTGCTAAAATCAATGGGCATGAATCTTGTTCTAGTTATACTAATAAAGAGAATGATGTTGCTGCTCTTCATATTGATAGAGATTCTTATTTAACTAAAGCTCTTTGCTTAGAAAATGATCTTTTGCATGCTAGAGATAATATCAATAATTTGTCTTCTACTATTGCCTCTCTTATGCATGATAATGATAGTTTGAGATCATCTTTGCAAAGATTCTTAGTTGGTAAGAAGAGTCTTAATGACATCCTACTCAATTCTACTAAACAAATTGGTAGACATGGTTTAGGATATGATAGTAGTCAAGGGAACAACAAAGATAAAGGACCTCCAATATTCCATGGAGAATCCTCTAGTTCCAAGACTATGGGCACATGCAACTATTGCAATGAATTTGGTCATTATGCTACTTGTTGTCCTTTTAGGAAAGCACCCAAGAGCAATAGGACTTGGGTTGCTAAACTAACCCCTCCGGACCCAAAAATATGATTGGGGACCATTTCATTTTTCTTCTTGTAGGTACTTGCAAATAGATTGACTTGAGCTATTGGATTGCAAATTGACTTCTCAATCCACATGAAAGAAGAAAGGTGAGATGTGCAGAGGGTGACAACAAGTGGAAAAGCAATGGTAAGTACAAAGGTAATGGTTTTATTGCTTATAACCATTTCTAACTTGTTTTGTCAAGTTAGTGTGCACTATACATATGGTTTTTGAGTTAAAAGTGGAATCTTCACACTCTTGCTCAAAAACTGTTTCTAATGCTTCTATAGTGCATTACTAACTTGCTTAGACATGTTTGGATATGGTTTGTATTTTTAGCATGCCTTTAAATATGCTTTTATGAAAAATATGTGCTTTTTCTACAACAGTTTTGTCGGCCGAGTTTTGTCCTGTCTAAACTCGACCGATAGGCACCAATGGGTGTTGCCAACAGCTACGATCGGCCGAGTTGCCAATACACAAAACTCGACCGATTACACTGTGCACAGAATATAAATTTGGCTTATTGAGTGAGAATTTCCCTCTCAACTAGATCTTCTCAACCAATAGCCTTATTCTTTGGCACTCTCATTTGGTACCTTTACATATGCATATTTCCATGTTCTGTTGCCTATCTTGCTTACAACTCTATCTCTCTAATTGCTCTAAATTGGTATATCTATATCTTGCAATTACTTGCTTTGAGTTGTTTTGCAGGTTTTGATGATGATCTCTTTGGATCTCTTGGTTGTGTCTTAAATTGCTTCCGTTGTACTCTAACTTGCTACATCTATCTAGGTGTATATCTTGTTTTGATACAACCTTGAGGTTCTTAGGGGTAATCATCTTATGGTAAGGATGCATATATAGTGAGTTATATCCTCTCATGCTTCTAAAATTGCATATCTCTTGGTTTGGATATATCTACTCATAGCTTGCTTTATATTTTGGTATCTCTTGCTATGATCTAGATCCTACTAGTAGTCCTAACTTGTGATATCATCTACTAGTAGTTCATATACATGTAGTTCTAACCTTGTTTACATATTGGCATCTTTGATCATCTATATGTTATGCTTGTATCTTATCTCATACATGCTCAAGATTGTTCCTTAAATTGAATATCTACTATCTTGAGTTGCTTGCATAACATTGTGATGCAGGGTACATAGATCTACATGATATGTAGAAATTGGAGTTTTTGTGGATTTTTATGCAGCTTTTGCTCCAGTTTCAGTTTTTGCTGCAAGTATAGTGTTTTTTATGCAGAAACTACCTTCTGAGCAAGGCTCATCGCTCCGCCATGAGCTCCGATGGTTTTTGATCAAATTCCATCATCTTGAGGGTCAAAATTGCGATTTATTGTTTTTCTGCAGCACCCTATCTTGCATGTTTTGGGTTGTTCAAGTATATGCTTTAACTTGCTTTTCTTTCTATGCTTGGACAAGCCCCTATCTGTGCTCTTCTACTCTCCTTATATAACTTTTGTTATCTTCTTTCTCTTAACAAGTGGTGTTTCTTAGTTTCTTCATACCCCCACCTTTTTGAAATGACAAAGGGGGAGAAAGATATGTCTTCTTTTGACAACAGGGAGAAGGCATGTCTTACATGAAGCAAAGAAGCGTGTCCATGTAAAGGGGAGAAGGTAAATGGGAAAAGACATATATGTGTAGAACATATATGAGTAGAAGACATAGTTTCTATAAATGTTATGAAAGCTAACCATGCAGGAGAAACATCATCAATTGAGGGGGAGTATGAGAACTCCATGCGCATCAATTGAGGGGGAGCATATGAGCTCAATCCTATTGAAACCCCTAGGTTTCTCCGAAGGTATGATTTTACGTACAAGCTTTCAATACATTTATGGAATGGTTTGTCATCTTCAAAAAGGGGGAGAATGTTGACTCAAGGTCAATTAGGTCAATGTTGACTCACGTCTAAATTGACTAAACCCTTGTTTTGATGATGACTAACCATTCCACATATTGGTGTCTAATGCTTCTACATTGAGTGATTTCAGATTAGGTTTAGACACACTCCAAATGCCCTAACTTGCGCATATCAAATTGGAGAAAAGACAAGTCAAAATAGCTACAAGTGTGCAATTTGGGATCTCTATGTAAATGACCTTAGAATTGCTTTGTAATCACTTGTAATGATTGTATGACTTGTAATTAAGCTTAGAAAAATTATTGGGACACAAAAATCCATCATTTGTACGGTTAAATGAAAATTCCAAAATACCCATAACAGGGATTTTGTCGGCCGAATTCCAAACTCGGCCGATCCATATATTCTGGGATTTTTGTTGGAATCGGACGAGTTATAAACTCAGCCGATCCACCGTTCGGTCGAGTTCTAGCTAGGAAACTCGGCCGATCCAATGATCGGTCCAAGTCTGGAAATGGACCGATCGGTCGAGTTTCTCAAAGGAAACTCGGCCGACAGTCTAGCTTTCAGCCTTGTCTTTTAGTGGTTCGGACGAGTTACCTTTATATAAACTCGGCCGATCAGACTGTACTGGAATGCAGAAAAAGCAAATCCAACCGTTGGAGACTTTGTTGGGACCCAAAATAGATCCGTTGCAACTTGTAAAACGGCTATTTTTCGTTCCTAAGTGTTCCCAAAGGCTAAGAGGCATCCCCAACTATAAATAGGACCCCTTGGGCTTCATTCCAAGGTTGAGCATTCATTGCAAACTCCTTGTGAGGTTCCTATTCTATAGTTGAGTGCTTCCTACAGCCTCCTCTCTCTCTCTAAGCTTAATCACTTGCTACATCCATTAGAGTGAGTAGGAGATTTGTAAGAGAGCTAGTTTCTACTTGTATATCTTGTGAGGCTCTCACTTCCACCACCTCCCCATCTCTCATTTCCTATCTTGAAGATGAAGGTTCTCTCTCTTGTCCAAGAGAGGTGAAGAAGAACAAGGGAAGGAGTCCCTTGGTGAAGATCAAGGCCGAAGACTTGGAGCTAGAGTGGGTAAGCCCTTGGAGAAGGCAGAAGACTCAAGCTCAAGTGGGTAAGACCTTGGTGGAAAGCTTCTCCGAGTGAAGGTGAAGTCAAAGGCGGAAGATCCAAGAAGAGTGGGTAATTCCTACAAGGCCGAAGACTTGTGCAAGAGTGGGTAAGTCCTTGGAGAAGGCCGAAGACTCTTGCAAAGTGGGTAAGTCCTTGGTAAGGTTGAAGACTCTTTGTATTGGATAGGTAAGTCCTTTGTTGGTCTTGTAATTGTAAGTCTTATAAGTGAATATAAGAGTGCAATTGGTTTAAGTCCTAGAGGTTGACCTCTCTAGGCAAGTGGACTGACACACTTCTAGTTTGAAGTGTGGAACCACTCTAAATAGCTTGTCTAATTTGGTGCATGATCAATCTCTCTTATCCTTGCTATGCATGATTTAGTTGCACTCAAATTACCTATTTAGCAACCTTATCTTGTCATATAATTTGAAGGTTTGATGAATTTTGTTTAAGTGCTTTCAGCTCTATTCACCCCCCCTCTAGAGCACCTAAGTCACCCATCCAGGATCCAACAAGTGGTATCAGAGCGGGTCTTCTCCAAGCATACTTCTACAAGTAGGAGAAGATGGGTGACTACCTAGGAGGGAGACTCTCGACCAGCCTTCCTATCTTCAATGGGAGCAACTTCCTCTATTGGAGAAGAAGACTTCAATTCTTCATCCAAGGATCAAGTCTCGAGATGTGGCAAATGGTGAACAGCCCATACATTCTACCAAAGACAAACATTGAAGAATGGGATGAAGCCACCTTGATGAAAGCAACCTTGAATGCTAGAGCCATGCACATCCTATATGCCTCCATGACCCCCACCGAGTTCAACCGGATTTCCTCTTGTGAGACGGCCTATGAGGTATGGAGAAAGCTTTGCATCACTTATGAAGGGACAGATCAAGTGAAGGAAAGCAAAGTCTACATGCTCAAAGGGTTGCTTGAGAACTTCAAGATGGGAAAGGAGGAGAGCATAGCCAACATGTACTCAAGGCTCAACACCATCTTGAATGGTCTTTCTATTCTAGGACATCCCATGTCTAGTGGAGAGATCAACTCAAAGATCCTTAGAACTCTCCCCAAGAGATGGGAATCCAAGGTGACTTCTATTGAAGAAGCAAGGTCGCTTAGGGATATTCCTATTGAAGAGCTCATTAGAAATCTTCAAGCACATGAAGCTACACTTGACAAGAGGGAGGAAGTGGAAATACAAGAGAAGAAAGAGCTTAAGAGAATGAAGAAGGCTGAAATAAAGGCTCAAATTGAAGCTATCATGGAAAAAGTCTTTCCATCCTCTCAAGCTAAAGAAGATGCCATGTACTCCAAAGGTAGACTCTACAAAGGCAAGTCCTCCTCCATCCGGTGCTTCACATGTGGAAAGAAGGGTCACTACAAGGAAGATTGCCCACAAGGCAAAAAGACCCATCTTCACAAGAAGAAATGGCAATCAAGCTCAAGTGGCTCCTCCAACTCAAGCTCAAGTGAAGATTCATGTGAAGGATCAAGCTCAAGATCTAGTGATGAAGGAGAATGCCATTTTGCTCTTATAGCATCAACAAGTGAAGACTCAAATGAGGTAAATCTAGACTCTTTAGATAAAGAATCTTTAATTGCTATTATTCATGATATTAGTGCCTCTTATAAGTCTTCTAAAAAGAAAAAGAAAAAGCTTGCTAAAATTGTTGATAATTTGCATATAGAACTAGATGATCTTGAATATGCAAATTCTTGCTTGCTTATTGATAAAAATGATTGTCTTAGCCAAGTAGACTCTCTTAAACTTGAAAATGCTAGTTTACTTGATAAGATTAAATTTCTAGAAGCTCAACCTCTCATGCCTAGTTCAAATGAAGAGCATACTTTAATTGTTGATTCTCTCATGCATGAGCTTGATACTCTTAAAACTGAAAATGTAGAACTCAAGCTTATTGATGATGCTAGGAGAAAAGAAATCTATTCTTATCAAAGAGAATTAGTGGTGCTTAAATCTGAAAATGCCTCCTTGCTTGCTAAAATCAATGGGCATGAATCTTGTTCTAGTTATACTAATAAAGAGAATGATGTTGCTGCTCTTCATATTGATAGAGATTCTTATTTAACTAAAGCTCTTTGCTTAGAAAATGATCTTTTGCATGCTAGAGATAATATCAATAATTTGTCTTCTACTATTGCCTCTCTTATGCATGATAATGATAGTTTGAGATCATCTTTGCAAAGATTCTTAGTTGGTAAGAAGAGTCTTAATGACATCCTACTCAATTCTACTAAACAAATTGGTAGACATGGTTTAGGATATGATAGTAGTCATGGGAACAACAAAGATAAAGGACCTCCAATATTCCATGGAGAATCCTCTAGTTCCAAGACTATGGGCACATGCGACTATTGCAATGAATTTGGTCATTATGCTACTTGTTGTCCTTTTAGGAAAGCACCCAAGAGCAATAGGACTTGGGTTGCTAAACTAACCCCTCCGGACCCAAAAATATGATTGGGGACCATTTCATTTTTCTTCTTGTAGGTACTTGCAAATGGATTGACTTGAGCTATTGGATTGCAAATTGACTTCTCAATCCACATGAAAGAAGAAAGGTGAGATGTGCAGAGGGTGACAACAAGTGGAAAAGCAATGGTAAGTACAAAGGTAATGGTTTTATTGCTTATAACCATTTCTAACTTGTTTTGTCAAGTTAGTGTGCACTATACATATGGTTTTTGAGTTAAAAGTGGCATCTTCACACTCTTGCTCAAAAACTATTTCTAATGCTTCTATAGTGCATTACTAACTTGCTTAGACATGTTTGGATATGGATTGTATTTTTAGCATGCCTTTAAATATGCTTTTATGAAAAATATGTGCTTTTTCTACAACAGTTTTGTCGGCCGAGTTTTGTCCTGTCTAAACTCGACCGATAGGCACCAATGGGTGTTGCCAACAGCTACGATCGGCCGAGTTGCCAATACACAGAACTCGACCGATTACACTGTGCACAGAATATAAATTTGGCTTATTGAGTGAGAATTTCCCTCTCAACTAGATCTTCTCAACCAATAGCCTTATTCTTTGGCACTCTCATTTGGTACCTTTACATATGCATATTTCCATGTTCTATTGCCTATCTTGCTTACAACTCTATCTCTCTAATTGCTCTAAATTGGTATATCTATATCTTGCAATTACTTGCTTTGAGTTGTTTTGCAGGTTTTGATGATGATCTCTTTGGATCTCTTGGTTGTGTCTTAAATTGCTTCCGTTGTACTCTAACTTGCTACATCTATCTAGGTGTATATCTTGTTTTGATACAACCTTGAGGTTCTTAGGGGTAATCATCTTATGGTAAGGATGCATATATAATGAGTTATATCCTCTCATGCTTCTAAAATTGCATATCTCTTGGTTTGGATATATCTACTCATAGCTTGCTTTATATTTTGGTATCTCTTGCTATGATCTAGATCCTACTAGTAGTCCTAACTTGTGATATCATCTACTAGTAGTTCATATACATGTAGTTCTAACCTTGTTTACATATTGGCATCTTTGATCATCTATATGTTATGCTTGTATCTTATCTCATACATGCTCAAGATTGTTCCTTAAATTGAATATCTACTATCTTGAGTTGCTTGCATAACATTGTGATGCAGGGTACATAGATCTACATGATATGTAGAAATTGGAGTTTTTGTGGATTTTTATGCAGCTTTTGCTCCAGTTTCAGTTTTTGCTGCAAGTATAGTGTTTTTTATGCAGAAACTACCTTCTGAGCAAGGCTCATCGCTCTGCCATGAGCTCCGATGGTTTTTGATCAAATTCCATCATCTTGAGGGTCAAAATTGCGATTTATTGTTTTTCTGCAGCACCCTATCTTGCATGTTTTGGGTTGTTCAAGTATATGCTTTAACTTGCTTTTCTTTCTATGCTTGGACAAGCCCCTATCTGTGCTCTTCTACTCTCCTTATATAACTTTTGTTATCTTCTTTCTCTTAACAAGTGGTGTTTCTTAGTTTCTTCATACCCCCACCTTTTTGAAATGACAAAGGGGGAGAAAGATATGTCTTCTTTTGACAACAGGGAGAAGGCATGTCTTACATGAAGCAAAGAAGCGTGTCCATGTAAAGGGGAGAAGGTAAATGGGAGAAGACATATATGTGTAGAACATATATGAGTAGAAGACATAGTTTCTATAAATGTTATGAAAGCTAACCATGCAGGAGAAACATCATCAATTGAGGGGGAGTATGAGAACTCCATGCGCATCAATTGAGGGGGAGCATATGAGCTCAATCCTATTGAAACCCCTAGGTTTCTCCGAAGGTATGATTTTACGTACAAGCTTTCAATACATTTATGGAATGGTTTGTCATCTTCAAAAAGGGGGAGAATGTTGACTCAAGGTCAATTAGGTCAATGTTGACTCACGTCTAAATTGACTAAACCCTTGTTTTGATGATGACTAACCATTCCACATATTGGTGTCTAATGCTTCTACATTGAGTGATTTCAGATTAGGTTTAGACACACTCCAAATGCCCTAACTTGCGCATATCAAATTGGAGAAAAGACAAGTCAAAATAGCTACAAGTGTGCAATTTGGGATCTCTATGTAAATGACCTTAGAATTGCTTTGTAATCACTTGTAATGATTGTATGACTCGTAATTAAGCTTAGAAAAATTATTGGGACACAAAAATCCATCATTTGTACGGTTAAACAAAAATTCCAAAATACCCATAACAGGGATTTTGTCGGCCGAATTCCAAACTCGGCCGATCCATATATTCTGGGATTTTTGTTGGAATCGGACGAGTTACAAACTCAGCCGATCCACCGTTCGGTCGAGTTCTAGCTAGGAAACTCGGCCGATCCACTGATCGGTCCAAGTCTGGAAATGGACCGATCGGTCGAGTTTCTCAAAGGAAACTCGGCCGACAGTCTAGCTTTCAGCCTTGTCTTTTAGTGGTTCGGCCGAGTTACCTTTATATAAACTCGGCCGATCAGACTGTACTGGAATGCAGAAAAAGAAAATCCAACCGTTGGAGACTTTCTTGGGACCCAAAATAGATCCGTTGCAACTTGTAAAACGGCTATTTTTCGTTCCTAAGTGTTCCCAAAGGCTAAGAGGCATCCCCAACTATAAATAGGACCCCTTGGGCTTCATTCCAAGGTTGAGCATTCATTGCAAACTCCTTGTGAGGTTCCTATTCTATAGTTGAGTGCTTCCTACAGCCTCCTCTCTCTCTCTAAGCTTAATCACTTGCTACATCCATTAGAGTGAGTAGGAGATTTGTAAGAGAGCTAGTTTCTACTTGTATATCTTGTGAGGCTCTCACTTCCACCACCTCCCCATCTCTCATTTCCTATCTTGAAGATGAAGGTTCTCTCTCTTGTCCAAGAGAGGTGAAGAAGAACAAGGGAAGGAGTCCCTTGGTGAAGATCAAGGCCGAAGACTTGGAGCTAGAGTGGGTAAGCCCTTGGAGAAGGCAGAAGACTCAAGCTCAAGTGGGTAAGACCTTGGTGGAAAGCTTCTCCGAGTGAAGGTGAAGTCAAAGGCGGAAGATCCATGAAGAGTGGGTAATTCCTACAAGGCCGAAGACTTGTGCAAGAGTGGGTAACTCCTTGGAGAAGGCCGAAGACTCTTGCAAAGTGGGTAAGTCCTTGGTAAGGTTGAAGACTCTTTGTATTGGATAGGTAAGTCCTTTGTTGGTCTTGTAATTGTAAGTCTTATAAGTGAATATAAGAGTGCAATTGGTTGAAGTCCTAGAGGTTGACCTCTCTAGGCAAGTGGACTGACACACTTCTAGTTTGAAGTGTGGAACCACTCTAAATAGCTTGTCTAATTTGGTGCATGATCAATCTCTCTTATCCTTGCTATGCATGATTTAGTTGCACTCAAATTACCTATTTAGCAACCTTATCTTGTCATATAATTTGAAGGTTTGATGAATTTTGTTTAAGTGCTTTCAGCTCTATTCACCCCCCCTCTAGAGCACCTAAGTCACCCATCCAGGATCCAACAAGTGGTATCAGAGCGGGTCTTCTCCAAGCATACTTCTACAAGTAGGAGAAGATGGGTGACTACCTAGGAGGGAGACTCTCGACCAGCCTTCCTATCTTCAATGGGAGCAACTTCCTCTATTGGAGAAGAAGACTTCAATTCTTCATCCAAGGATCAAGTCTCGAGATGTGGCAAATGGTGAACAGCCCATACATTCTACCAAAGACAAACATTGAAGAATGGGATGAAGCCACCTTGATGAAAGCAACCTTGAATGCTAGAGCCATGCACATCCTATATGCCTCCATGACCCCCACCGATTTCAACCGGATTTCCTCTTGTGAGACGGCCTATGAGGTATGGAGAAAGCTTTGCATCACTTATGAAGGGACAGATCAAGTGAAGGAAAGCAAAGTCTACATGCTCAAAGGGTTGCTTGAGAACTTCAAGATGGGAAAGGAGGAGAGCATAGCCAACATGTACTCAAGGCTCAACACCATCTTGAATGGTCTTGCTGTTCTAGGACATCCCATGTCTAGTGGAGAGATCAACTCAAAGATCCTTAGAACTCTCCCCAAGAGATGGGAATCCAAGGTGACTTCTATTGAAGAAGCAAGGTCGCTTAGGGATATTCCTATTGAAGAGCTCATTGGAAATCTTCAAGCACATGAAGCTACACTTGACAAGAGGGAGGAAGTGGAAATACAAGAGAAGAAAGAGCTTAAGAGAATGAAGAAGGCTGAAATAAAGGCTCAAATTGAAGCTATCATGGAAAAAGTCTGTCCATCCTCTCAAGCTAAAGAAGATGCCATGTACTCCAAAGGTAGACTCTACAAAGACAAGTCCTCCTCCATTCCGTGCTTCACATGTGGAAAGAAGGGTCACTACAAGGAAGATTGCCCACAAGGCAAAAAGACCCATCTTCACAAGAAGAAATGGCAATCAAGCTCAAGTGGCTCCTCCAACTCAAGCTCAAGTGAAGATTCATGTGAAGGATCAAGCTCAAGATCTAGTGATGAAGGAGAATGCCATTTTGCTATTATAGCATCAACAAGTGAAGACTCAAATGAGGTAAATCTAGACTCTTTAGATAAAGAATATTTAATTGCTATTATTCATGATATTAGTGCCTCTTATAAGTCTTCTAAAAAGAAAAAGAAAAAGCTTGCTAAAATTGTTGATAATTTGCATATAGAACTAGATGATCTTGAATATGCAAATTCTTGCTTGCTTATTGATAAAAATGATTGTCTTAGACAAGTAGACTCTCTTAAACTTGAAAATGCTAGTTTACTTGATAAGATTAAATTTCTAGAAGCTCAACCTCTCATGCCTAGTTCAAATGAAGAGCATACTTTAATTGTTGATTCTCTCATGCATGAGCTTGATACTCTTAAAACTGAAAACGTAGAACTCAAGCTTATTGATGATGCTAGGAGAAAAGAAATCTATTCTTATCAAAGAGAATTAGTGGTGCTTAAATCTGAAAATGCCTCCTTGCTTGCTAAAATCAATGGGCATGAATCTTGTTCTAGTTATACTAATAAAGAGAATGATGTTGCTGCTCTTCATATTGATAGAGATTCTTATTTAACTAAAGCTCTTTGCTTAGAAAATGATCTTTCGCATGCTAGAGATAATATCAATAATTTGTCTTCTACTATTGCCTCTCTTATGCATGATAATGATAGTTTGAGATCATCTTTGCAAAGATTCTTAGTTGGTAAGAAGAGTCTTAATGACATCCTACTCAATTCTACTAAACAAATTGGTAGACATGGTTTAGGATATGATAGTAGTCAAGGGAACAACAAAGATAAAGGACCTCCAATATTCCATGGAGAATCCTCTAGTTCCAAGACTATGGGCACATGCAACTATTGCAATGAATTTGGTCATTATGCTACTTGTTGTCCTTTTAGGAAAGCACCCAAGAGCAATAGGACTTGGGTTGCTAAACTAACCCCTCCGGACCCAAAAATATGATTGGGGACCATTTCATTTTTCTTCTTGTAGGTACTTGCAAATGGATTGACTTGAGCTATTGGATTGCAAATTGACTTCTCAATCCACATGAAAGGAGAAAGGTGAGATGTGCAGAGGGTGACAACAAGTGGAAAAGCAATGGTAAGTACAAAGGTAATGGTTTTATTGCTTATAACCATTTCTAACTTGTTTTGTCAAGTTAGTGTGCACTATACATATGGTTTTTGAGTTAAAAGTGGCATCTTCACACTCTTGCTCAAAAACTATTTCTAATGCTTCTATAGTGCATTACTAACTTGCTTAGACATGTTTGGATATGGTTTGTATTTTTAGCATGCCTTTAAATATGCTTTTATGAAAAATATGTGCTTTTTCTACAACAGTTTTGTCGGCCGAGTTTTGTCCTGTCTAAACTCGACCGATAGGCACCAATGGGTGTTGCCAACAGCTACGATCGGCCGAGTTGCCAATACACAGAACTCGACCGATTACACTGTGCACAGAATATAAATTTGGCTTATTGAGTGAGAATTTCCCTCTCAACTAGATCTTCTCAACCAATAGCCTTATTCTTTGGCACTCTCATTTGGTACCTTTACATATGCATATTTCCATGTTCTATTGCCTATCTTGCTTACAACTCTATCTCTCTAATTGCTCTAAATTGGTATATCTATATCTTGCAATTACTTGCTTTGAGTTGTTTTGCAGGTTTTGATGATGATCTCTTTGGATCTCTTGGTTGTGTCTTAAATTGCTTCCATTGTACTCTAACTTGCTACATCTATCTAGGTGTATATCTTGTTTTGATACAACCTTGAGGTTCTTAGGGGTAATCATCTTATGGTAAGGATGCATATATAGTGAGTTATATCCTCTCATGCTTCTAAAATTGCATATCTCTTGGTTTGGATATATCTACTCATATCTTGCTTTATATTTTGGTATCTCTTGCTATGATCTAGATCCTACTAGTAGTCCTAACTTGTGATATCATCTACTAGTAGTTCATATACATGTAGTTCTAACCTTGTTTACATATTGGCATCTTTGATCATCTATATGTTATGCTTGTATCTTATCTCATACATGCTCAAGATTGTTCCTTAAATTGAATATCTACTATCTTGAGTTGCTTGCATAACATTGTGATGCAGGGTACATAGATCTACATGATATGTAGAAATTGGAGTTTTTGTGGATTTTTATGCAGCTTTTGCTCCAGTTTCAGTTTTTGCTGCAAGTATAGTGTTTTTTATGCAGAAACTACCTTCTGAGCAAGGCTCATCTCTGCGCCATGAGCTCCGATGGTTTTTGATCAAATTCCATCATCTTGAGGGTCAAAATTGCGATTTATTGTTTTTCTGCAGCACCCTATCTTGCATGTTTTGGGTTGTTCAAGTATATGCTTTAACTTGCTTTTCTTTCTATGCTTGGACAAGCCCCTATCTGTGCTCTTCTACTCTCCTTATATAACTTTTGTTATCTTCTTTCTCTTAACAAGTGGTGTTTCTTAGTTTCTTCATACCCCCACCTTTTTGAAATGACAAAGGGGGAGAAAGATATGTCTTCTTTTGACAACAGGGAGAAGGCATGTCTTACATGAAGCAAAGAAGCGTGTCCATGTAAAGGGGAGAAGGTAAATGGGAGAAGACATATATGTGTAGAACATATATGAGTAGAAGACATAGTTTCTATAAATGTTATGAAAGCTAACCATGCAGGAGAAACATCATCAATTGAGGGGGAGTATGAGAACTCCATGCGCATCAATTGAGGGGGAGCATATGAGCTCAATCCTATTGAAACCCCTAGGTTTCTCCGAAGGTATGATTTTACGTACAAGCTTTCAATACATTTATGGAATGGTTTGTCATCTTCAAAAAGGGGGAGAATGTTGACTCAAGGTCAATTAGGTCAATGTTGACTCACGTCTAAATTGACTAAACCCTTGTTTTGATGATGACTAACCATTCCACATATTGGTGTCTAATGCTTCTACATTGAGTGATTTCAGATTAGGTTTAGACACACTCCAAATGCCCTAACTTGCGCATATCAAATTGGAGAAAAGACAAGTCAAAATAGCTACAAGTGTGCAATTTGGGATCTCTATGTAAATGACCTTAGAATTGCTTTGTAATCACTTGTAATGATTGTATGACTTGTAATTAAGCTTAGAAAAATTATTGGGACACAAAAATCCATCATTTGTACGGTTAAACGAAAATTCCAAAATACCCATAACAGGGATTTTGTCGGCCGAATTCCAAACTCGGCCGATCCATATATTCTGGGATTTTTGTTGGAATCGGCCGAGTTACAAACTCAGCCGATCCACCGTTCGGTCGAGTTCTAGATAGGAAACTCGGCCGATCCACTGATCGGTCCAAGTCTGGAAATGGACCGATCGGTCGAGTTTCTCAAAGGAAACTCGGCCGACAGTCTAGCTTTCAGCCTTGTCTTTTAGTGGTTCGGCCGAGTTACCTTTATATAAACTCGGCCGATCAGACTGTACTGGAATGTAGAAAAAGCAAATCCAACCGTTGGAGACTTTGTTGGGACCCAAAATAGATCCGTTGCAACTTGTAAAACGGCTATTTTTCGTTCCTAAGTGTTCCCAAAGGCTAAGAGGCATCCCCAACTATAAATAGGACCCCTTGGGCTTCATTCCAAGGTTGAGCATTCATTGCAAACTCCTTGTGAGGTTCCTATTCTATAGTTGAGTGCTTCCTACAGCCTCCTCTCTCTCTCTAAGCTTAATCACTTGCTACATCCATTAGAGTGAGTAGGAGATTTGTAAGAGAGCTAGTTTCTACTTGTATATCTTGTGAGGCTCTCACTTCCACCACCTCCCCATCTCTCATTTCCTATCTTGAAGATGAAGGTTCTCTCTCTTGTCCAAGAGAGGTGAAGAAGAACAAGGGAAGGAGTCCCTTGGTGAAGATCAAGGCCGAAGACTTGGAGCTAGAGTGGGTAAGCCCTTGGAGAAGGCAGAAGACTCAAGCTCAAGTGGGTAAGACCTTGGTGGAAAGCTTCTCTGAGTGAAGGTGAAGTCAAAGGCGGAAGATCCAAGAAGAGTGGGTAATTCCTACAAGGCCGAAGACTTGTGCAAGAGTGGGTAAGTCCTTGGAGAAGGTCGAAGACTCTTGCAAAGTGGGTAAGTCCTTGGTAAGGTTGAAGACTCTTTGTATTGGATAGGTAAGTCCTTTGTTGGTCTTGTAATTGTAAGTCTTATAAGTGAATATAAGAGTGCAATTGGTTGAAGTCCTAGAGGTTGACCTCTCTAGGCAAGTGGACTGACACACTTCTAGTTTGAAGTGTGGAACCACTCTAAATAGCTTGTCTAATTTGGTGCATGATCAATCTCTCTTATCCTTGCTATGCATGATTTAGTTGCACTCAAATTACCTATTTAGCAACCTTATCTTGTCATATAATTTGAAGGTTTGATGAATTTTGTTTAAGTGCTTTCAGCTCTATTCACCCCCCCTCTAGAGCACCTAAGTCACCCATCCAGGATCCAACAAGTGGTATCAGAGCGGGTCTTCTCCAAGCATACTTCTACAAGTAGGAGAAGATGGGTGACTACCTAGGAGGGAGACTCTCGACCAGCCTTCCTATCTTCAATGGGAGCAACTTCCTCTATTGGAGAAGAAGACTTCAATTCTTCATCCAAGGATCAAGTCTCGAGATGTGGCAAATGGTGAACAGCCCATACATTCTACCAAAGACAAACATTGAAGAATGGGATGAAGCCACCTTGATGAAAGCAACCTTGAATGCTAGAGCCATGCACATCCTATATGCCTCCATGACCCCCACCGATTTCAACCGGATTTCCTCTTGTGAGACGGCCTATGAGGTATGGAGAAAGCTTTGCATCACTTATGAAGGGACAGATCAAGTGAAGGAAAGCAAAGTCTACATGCTCAAAGGGTTGCTTGAGAACTTCAAGATGGGAAAGGAGGAGAGCATAGCCAACATGTACTCAAGGCTCAACACCATCTTGAATGGTCTTGCTGTTCTAGGACATCCCATGTCTAGTGGAGAGATCAACTCAAAGATCCTTAGAACTCTCCCCAAGAGATGGGAATCCAAGGTGACTTCTATTGAAGAAGCAAGGTCGCTTAGGGATATTCCTATTGAAGAGCTCATTGGAAATCTTCAAGCACATGAAGCTACACTTGACAAGAGGGAGGAAGTGGAAAGACAAGAGAAGAAAGAGATTAAGAGAATGAAGAAGGCTGAAATAAAGGCTCAAATTGAAGCTATCATGGAAAAAGTCTGTCCATCCTCTCAAGCTAAAGAAGATGCCATGTACTCCAAAGGTAGACTCTACAAAGACAAGTCCTCCTCCATTCGGTGCTTCACATGTGGAAAGAAGGGTCACTACAAGGAAGATTGCCCACAAGGCAAAAAGACCCATCTTCACAAGAAGAAATGGCAATCAAGCTCAAGTGGCTCCTCCAACTCAAGCTCAAATGAAGATTCATGTGAAGGATCAAGCTCAAGATCTAGTGATGAAGGAGAATGCCATTTTGCTCTTATAGCATCAACAAGTGAAGACTCAAATGAGGTAAATCTAGACTCTTTAGATAAAGAATATTTAATTGCTATTATTCATGATATTAGTGCCTCTTATAAGTCTTCTAAAAAGAAAAAGAAAAAGCTTGCTAAAATTGTTGATAATTTGCATATAGAACTAGATGATCTTGAATATGCAAATTCTTGCTAGCTTATTGATAAAAATGATTGTCTTAGACAAGTAGACTCTCTTAAACTTGAAAATGCTAGTTTACTTGATAAGATTAAATTTCTAGAAGCTCAACCTCTCATGCCTAGTTCAAATGAAGAGCATACTTTAATTGTTGATTCTCTCATGCATGAGCTTGATACTCTTAAAACTGAAAACGTAGAACTCAAGCTTATTGATGATGCTAGGAGAAAAGAAATCTATTCTTATCAAAGAGAATTAGTGGTGCTTAAATCTGAAAATGCCTCCTTGCTTGCTAAAATCAATGGGCATGAATCTTGTTCTAGTTATACTAATAAAGAGAATGATGTTGCTGCTCTTCATATTGATAGAGATTCTTATTTAACTAAAGCTCTTTGCTTAGAAAATGATCTTTCGCATGCTAGAGATAATATCAATAATTTGTCTTCTACTATTGCCTCTCTTATGCATGATAATGATAGTTTGAGATCATCTTTGCAAAGATTCTTAGTTGGTAAGAAGAGTCTTAATGACATCCTACTCAATTCTACTAAACAAATTGGTAGACATGGTTTAGGATATGATAGTAGTCAAGGGAACAACAAAGATAAAGGACCTCCAATATTCCATGGAGAATCCTCTAGTTCCAAGACTATGGGCACATGCAACTATTGCAATGAATTTGGTCATTATGCTACTTGTTGTCCTTTTAGGAAAGCACCCAAGAGCAATAGGACTTGGGTTGCTAAACTAACCCCTCCGGACCCAAAAATATGATTGGGGACCATTTCATTTTTCTTCTTGTAGGTACTTGCAAATGGATTGACTTGAGCTATTGGATTGCAAATTGACTTCTCAATCCACATGAAAGAAGAAAGGTGAGATGTGCAGAGGGTGACAACAAGTGGAAAAGCAATGGTAAGTACAAAGGTAATGGTTTTATTGCTTATAACCATTTCTAACTTGTTTTGTCAAGTTAGTGTGCACTATACATATGGTTTTTGAGTTAAAAGTGGCATCTTCACACTCTTGCTCAAAAACTATTTCTAATGCTTCTATAGTGCATTACTAACTTGCTTAGACATGTTTGGATATGATTTGTATTTTTAGCATGCCTTTAAATATGCTTTTATGAAAAATATGTGCTTTTTCTACAACAGTTTTGTCGGCCGAGTTTTGTCCTGTCTAAACTCGACCGATAGGCACCAATGGGTGTTGCCAACAGCTACGATCGGCCGAGTTGCCAATACACAGAACTCGACCGATTACACTGTGCACAGAATATAAATTTGGCTTATTGAGTGAGAATTTCCCTCTCAACTAGATCTTCTCAACCAATAGCCTTATTCTTTGGCACTCTCATTTGGTACCTTTACATATGCAAATTTCCATGTTCTATTGCCTATCTTGCTTACAACTCTATCTCTCTAATTGCTCTAAATTGGTATATCTATATCTTGCAATTACTTGCTTTGAGTTGTTTTGCAGGTTTTGATGATGATCTCTTTGGATCTCTTGGTTGTGTCTTAAATTGCTTCCATTGTACTCTAACTTGCTACATCTATCTAGGTGTATATCTTGTTTTGATACAACCTTGAGGTTCTTAGGGGTAATCATCTTATGGTAAGGATGCATATATAGTGAGTTATATCCTCTCATGCTTCTAAAATTGCATATCTCTTGGTTTGGATATATCTACTCATATCTTGCTTTATATTTTGGTATCTCTTGCTATGATCTAGATCCTACTAGTAGTCCTAACTTGTGATATCATCTACTAGTAGTTCATATACATGTATTTCTAACCTTGTTTACATATTGGCATCTTTGATCATCTATATGTTATGCTTGTATCTTATCTCATACATGCTCAAGATTGTTCCTTAAATTGAATATCTACTATCTTGAGTTGCTTGCATAACATTGTGATGCAGGGTACATAGATCTACATGATATGTAGAAATTGGAGTTTTTGTGGATTTTTATGCAGCTTTTGCTCCAGTTTCAGTTTTTGCTGCAAGTATAGTGTTTTTTATGCAGAAACTACCTTCTGAGCAAGGCTCATCGCTGCGCCATGAGCTCCGATGGTTTTTGATCAAATTCCATCATCTTGAGGGTCAAAATTGCGATTTATTGTTTTTCTGCAGCACCCTATCTTGCATGTTTTGGGTTGTTCAAGTATATGCTTTAACTTGCTTTTCTTTCTATGCTTGGAAAAGCCCCTATCTGTGCTCTTCTACTCTCCTTATATAACTTTTGTTATCTTATTTCTCTTAACAAGTGGTGTTTCTTAGTTTCTTCATACCCCCACCTTTTTGAAATGACAAAGGGGGAGAAAGATATGTCTTCTTTTGACAACAGGGAGAAGGCATGTCTTACATGAAGCAAAGAAGCGTGTCCATGTAAAGGGGAGAAGGTAAATGGGAGAAGACATATATGTGTAGAACATATATGAGTAGAAGACATAGTTTCTATAAATGTTATGAAAGCTAACCATGCAGGAGAAACATCATCAATTGAGGGGGAGTATGAGAACTCCATGCGCATCAATTGAGGGGGAGAATATGAGCTCAATCCTATTGAAACCCCTAGGTTTCTCCGAAGGTATGATTTTACGTACAAGCTTTCAATACATTTATGGAATGGTTTGTCATCTTCAAAAAGGGGGAGAATGTTGACTCAAGGTCAATTAGGTCAATGTTGACTCACGTCTAAATTGACTAAACCCTTGTTTTGATGATGACTAACCATTCCACATATTGGTGTCTAATGCTTCTACATTGAGTGATTTCAGATTAGGTTTAGACACACTCCAAATGCCCTAACTTGCGCATATCAAATTGGAGAAAAGACAAGTCAAAATAGCTACAAGTGTGCAATTTGGGATCTCTATGTAAATGACCTTAGAATTGCTTTGTAATCACTTGTAATGATTGTATGACTTGTAATTAAGCTTAGAAAAATTATTGGGACACAAAAATCCATCATTTGTACGGTTAAACGAAAATTCCAAAATACCCATAACAGGGATTTTGTCGGCCGAATTCCAAACTCGGCCGATCCATATATTCTGGGATTTTTGTTGGAATCGGCCGAGTTACAAACTCAGCCGATCCACCGTTCGGTCGAGTTCTAGCTAGGAAACTCGGCCGATCCACTGATCGGTCCAAGTCTGGAAATGGACCGATCGGTCGAGTTTCTCAAAGGAAACTCGGCCGACAGTCTAGCTTTCAGCCTTGTCTTTTAGTGGTTCGGCCGAGTTACCTTTATATAAACTCGGCCGATCAGACTGTACTGGAATGCAGAAAAAGCAAATCCAACCATTGGAGACTTTGTTGGGACCCAAAATAGATCCGTTGCAACTTTTAAAACGGCTATTTTTCGTTCCTAAGTGTTCCCAAAGGCTAAGAGGCATCCCCAACTATAAATAGGACCCCTTGGGCTTCATTCCAAGGTTGAGCATTCATTGCAAACTCCTTGTGAGGTTCCTATTCTATAGTTGAGTGCTTCCTACAGCCTCCTCTCTCTCTCTAAGCTTAATCACTTGCTACATCCATTAGAGTGAGTAGGAGATTTGTAAGAGAGCTAGTTTCTACTTGTATATCTTGTGAGGCTCTCACTTCCACCACCTCCCCATCTCTCATTTCCTATCTTGAAGATGAAGGTTCTCTCTCTTGTCCAAGAGAGGTGAAGAAGAACAAGGGAAGGAGTCCCTTGGTGAAGATCAAGGCCGAAGACTTGGAGCTAGAGTGGGTAAGCCCTTGGAGAAGGCAGAAGACTCAAGCTCAAGTGGGTAAGACCTTGGTGGAAAGCTTCTCTGAGTGAAGGTGAAGTCAAAGGCGGAAGATCCAAGAAGAGTGGGTAATTCCTACAAGGCCGAAGACTTGTGCAAGAGTGGGTAAGTCCTTGGAGAAGGTCGAAGACTCTTGCAAAGTGGGTAAGTCCTTGGTAAGGTTGAAGACTCTTTGTATTGGATAGGTAAGTCCTTTGTTGGTCTTGTAATTGTAAGTCTTATAAGTGAATATAAGAGTGCAATTGGTTGAAGTCCTAGAGGTTGACCTCTCTAGGCAAGTGGACTGACACACTTCTAGTTTGAAGTGTGGAACCACTCTAAATAGCTTGTCTAATTTGGTGCATGATCAATCTCTCTTATCCTTGCTATGCATGATTTAGTTGCACTCAAATTACCTATTTAGCAACCTTATCTTGTCATATAATTTGAAGGTTTGATGAATTTTGTTTAAGTGCTTTCAGCTCTATTCACCCCCCCTCTAGAGCACCTAAGTCACCCATCCAGGATCCAACAAGTGGTATCAGAGCGGGTCTTCTCCAAGCATACTTCTACAAGTAGGAGAAGATGGGTGACTACCTAGGAGGGAGACTCTCGACCAGCCTTCCTATCTTCAATGGGAGCAACTTCCTCTATTGGAGAAGAAGACTTCAATTTTTCATCCAAGGATCAAGTCTCGAGATGTGGCAAATGGTGAACAGCCCATACATTCTACCAAAGACAAACATTGAAGAATGGGATGAAGCCACCTTGATGAAAGCAACCTTGAATGCTAGAGCCATGCACATCCTATATGCCTCCATGACCCCCACCGAGTTCAACCGGATTTCCTCTTGTGAGACGGCCTATGAGGTATGGAGAAAGCTTTGCATCACTTATGAAGGGACAGATCAAGTGAAGGAAAGCAAAGTCTACATGCTCAAAGGGTTGCTTGAGAACTTCAAGATGGGAAAGGAGGAGAGCATAGCCAACATGTACTCAAGGCTCAACACCATCTTGAATGGTCTTGCTGTTCTAGGACATCCCATGTCTAGTGGATAGATCAACTCAAAGATCCTTAGAACTCTCCCCAAGAGATGGGAATCCAAGGTGACTTCTATTGAAGAAGCAAGGTCGCTTAGGGATATTCCTATTGAAGAGCTCATTGGAAATCTTCAAGCACATGAAGCTACACTTGACAAGAGGGAGGAAGTGGAAAGACAAGAGAAGAAAGAGCTTAAGAGAATGAAGAAGGCTGAAATAAAGGCTCAAATTGAAGCTATCATGGAAAAAGTCTCTCCATCCTCTCAAGCTAAAGAAGATGCCATGTACTCCAAAGGTAGACTCTACAAAGGCAAGTCCTCCTCCATCCGGTGCTTCACATGTGGAAAGAAGGGTCACTACAAGGAAGATTGCCCACAAGGCAAAAAGACCCATCTTCACAAGAAGAAATGGCAATCAAGCTCAAGTGGCTCCTCCAACTCAAGCTCAAGTGAAGATTCATGTGAAGGATCAAGCTCAAGATCTAGTAATGAAGGAGAATGCCATTTTGCTCTTATAGCATCAACAAGTGAAGACTCAAATGAGGTAAATCTAGACTCTTTAGATAAAGAATCTTTAATTGCTATTATTCATGATATTAGTGCCTCTTATAAGTCTTCTAAAAAGAAAAAGAAAAAGCTTGCTAAAATTGTTGATAATTTGCATATAGAACTAGATGATCTTGAATATGCAAATTCTTGCTTGCTTATTGATAAAAATGATTGTCTTAGCCAAGTAGACTCTCTTAAACTTGAAAATGCTAGTTTACTTGATAAGATTAAATTTCTAGAAGCTCAACCTCTCATGCCTAGTTCAAATGAAGAGCATATTTTAATTGTTGATTCTCTCATGCATGAGCTTGATACTCTTAAAACGGAAAACGTAGAACTCAAGCTTATTGATGATGCTAGGAGAAAAGAAATCTATTCTTATCAAAGAGAATTAGTGGTGCTTAAATATGAAAATGCCTCCTTGCTTGCTAAAATCAATGGGCATGAATCTTGTTCTAGTTATACTAATAAAGAGAATGATGTTGCTGCTCTTCATATTGATAGAGATTCTTATTTAACTAAAGCTCTTTGCTTAGAAAATGATCTTTTGCATGCTAGAGATAATATCAATAATTTGTCTTCTACTATTGCCTCTCTTATGCATGATAATGATAGTTTGAGATCATCTTTGCAAAGATTCTTAGTTGGTAAGAAGAGTCTTAATGACATCCTACTCAATTCTACTAAACAAATTGGTAGACATGGTTTAGGATATGATAGTAGTCAAGGGAACAACAAAGATAAAGGACCTCCAATATTCCATGGAGAATCCTCTAGTTCCAAGACTATGGGCACATGCAACTATTGCAATGAATTTGGTCATTATGCTACTTGTTGTCCTTTTAGGAAAGCACCCAAGAGCAATAGGACTTGGGTTGCTAAACTAACCCCTCCGGACCCAAAAATATGATTGGGGACCATTTCATTTTTCTTCTTGTAGGTACTTGCAAATGGATTGACTTGAGCTATTGGATTGCAAATTGACTTCTCAATCCACATGAAAGAAGAAAGGTGAGATGTGCAGAGGGTGACAACAAGTGGAAAAGCAATGGTAAGTACAAAGGTAATGGTTTTATTGCTTATAACCATTTATAACTTGTTTTGTCAAGTTAGTGTGCACTATACATATGGTTTTTGAGTTAAAAGTGGCATCTTCACACTCTTGCTCAAAAACTGTTTCTAATGCTTCTATAGTGCATTACTAACTTGCTTAGACATGTTTGGATATGGTTTGTATTTTTAGCATACCTTTAAATATGCTTTTATGAAAAATATGTGCTTTTTCTACAACAGTTTTGTCGGCCGAGTTTTGTCCTGTCTAAACTCGACCGATAGGCACCAATGGGTGTTGCCAACAGCTACGATCGGCCGAGTTGCCAATACACAGAACTCGACCGATTACACTGTGCACAGAATATAAATTTGGCTTATTGAGTGAGAATTTCCCTCTCAACTAGATCTTCTCAACCAATAGCCTTATTCTTTGGCACTCTCATTTGGTACCTTTACATATGCATATTTCCATGTTCTATTGCCTATCTTGCTTACAACTCTATCTCTCTAATTGCTCTAAATTGGTATATCTATATCTTGCAATTACTTGCTTTGAGTTGTTTTGCAGGTTTTGATGATGATCTCTTTGGATCTCTTGGTTGTGTCTTAAATTGCTTCCGTTGTACTCTAACTTGCTACATCTATCTAGGTGTATATCTTGTTTTGATACAACCTTGAGGTTCTTAGGGGTAATCATCTTATGGTAAGGATGCATATATAGTGAGTTATATCCTCTCATGCTTCTAAAATTGCATATCTCTTGGTTTGGATATATCTACTCATAGCTTGCTTTATATTTTGGTATCTCTTGCTATGATCTAGATCCTACTAGTAGTCCTAACTTGTGATATCATCTACTAGTAGTTCATATACATGTAGTTCTAACCTTGTTTACATATTGGCATCTTTGATCATCTATATGTTATGCTTGTATCTTATCTCATACATGCTCAAGATTGTTCCTTAAATTGAATATCTACTATCTTGAGTTGCTTGCATAACATTGTGATGCAGGGTACATAGATCTACATGATATGTAGAAATTGGAGTTTTTGTGGATTTTTATGCAGCTTTTGCTCCAGTTTCAGTTTTTGCTGCAAGTATAGTGTTTTTTATGCAGAAACTACCTTCTGAGCAAGGCTCATCGCTCTGCCATGAGCTCCGATGGTTTTTGATCAAATTCCATCATCTTGAGGGTCAAAATTGCGATTTATTGTTTTTCTGCAGCACCCTATCTTGCATGTTTTGGGTTGTTCAAGTATATGCTTTAACTTGCTTTTCTTTCTATGCTTGGACAAGCCCCTATCTGTGCTCTTCTACTCTCCTTATATAACTTTTGTTATCTTCTTTCTCTTAACAAGTGGTGTTTCTTAGTTTCTTCATACCCCCACCTTTTTGAAATGACAAAGGGGGAGAAAGATATGTCTTCTTTTGACAACAGGGAGAAGGCATGTCTTACATGAAGCAAAGAAGCGTGTCCATGTAAAGGGGAGAAGGTAAATGGGAGAAGACATATATGTGTAGAACATATATGAGTAGAAGACATAGTTTCTATAAATGTTATGAAAGCTAACCATGCAGGAGAAACATCATCAATTGAGGGGGAGTATGAGAACTCCATGCGCATCAATTGAGGGGGAGCATATGAGCTCAATCCTATTGAAACCCCTAGGTTTCTCCGAAGGTATGATTTTAAGTACAAGCTTTCAATACATTTATGGAATGGTTTGTCATCTTCAAAAAGGGGGAGAATGTTGACTCAAGGTCAATTAGGTCAATGTTGACTCACGTCTAAATTGACTAAACCCTTGTTTTGATGATGACTAACCATTCCACATATTGGTGTCTAATGCTTCTACATTGAGTGATTTCAGATTAGGTTTAGACACACTCCAAATGCCCTAACTTGCGCATATCAAATTGGAGAAAAGACAAGTCAAAATAGCTACAAGTGTGCAATTTGGGATCTCTATGTAAATGACCTTAGAATTGCTTTGTAATCACTTGTAATGATTGTATGACTTGTAATTAAGCTTAGAAAAATTATTGGGACACAAAAATCCATCATTTGTACGGTTAAACGAAAATTCCAAAATACCCATAACAGGGATTTTGTTGGCCGAATTCCAAACTCGGCCGATCCATATATTCTGGGATTTTTGTTGGAATCGGCCGAGTTACAAACTCAGCCGATCCACCGTTCGGTCGAGTTCTAGCTAGGAAACTCGGCCGATCCACTGATCGGTCCAAGTCTGGAAATGGACCGATCGGTCGAGTTTCTCAAAGGAAACTCGGCCGACAGTCTAGCTTTCAGCCTTGTCTTTTAGTGGTTCGGCCGAGTTACCTTTATATAAACTCGGCCGATCAGACTGTACTGGAATGCAGAAAAAGCAAATCCAACCGTTGGAGACTTTGTTGGGACCCAAAATAGATCCGTTGCAACTTGTAAAACGGCTATTTTTCGTTCCTAAGTGTTCCAAAAGGCTAAGAGGCATCCCCAACTATAAATAGGACCCCTTGGGCTTCATTCCAAGGTTGAGCATTCATTGCAAACTCCTTGTGAGGTTCCTATTCTATAGTTGAGTGCTTCCTACAGCCTCCTCTCTCTCTCTAAGCTTAATCACTTGCTACATCCATTAGAGTGAGTAGGAGATTTGTAAGAGAGCTAGTTTCTACTTGTATATCTTGTGAGGCTCTCACTTCCACCACCTCCCCATCTCTCATTTCCTATCTTGAAGATGAAGGTTCTCTCTCTTGTCCAAGAGAGGTGAAGAAGAACAAGGGAAGGAGTCCCTTGGTGAAGATCAAGGCCGAAGACTTGGAGCTAGAGTGGGTAAGCCCTTGGAGAAGGCAGAAGACTCAAGCTCCAGTGGGTAAGACCTTGGTGGAAAGCTTCTCCGAGTGAAGGTGAAGTCAAAGGCGGAAGATCCAAGAAGAGTGGGTAATTCCTACAAGGCCGAAGACTTGTGCAAGAGTGGGTAAGTCCTTGGAGAAGGCCGAAGACTCTTGCAAAGTGGGTAAGTCCTTGGTAAGGTTGAAGACTCTTTGTATTGGATAGGTAAGTCCTTTGTTGGTCTTGTAATTGTAAGTCTTATAAGTGAATATAAGAGTGCAATTGGTTGAAGTCCTAGAGGTTGACCTCTCTAGGCAAGTGGACTGACACACTTCTAGTTTGAAGTGTGGAACCACTCTAAATAGCTTGTCTAATTTGGTGCATGATCAATCTCTCTTATCCTTGCTATGCATGATTTAGTTGCACTCAAATTACCTATTTAGCAACCTTATCTTGTCATATAATTTGAAGGTTTGATGAATTTTGTTTAAGTGCTTTCAGCTCTATTCACCCCCCCTCTAGAGCACCTAAGTCACCCATCCAGGATCCAACAAGTGGTATCAGAGCGGGTCTTCTCCAAGCATACTTCTACAAGTAGGAGAAGATGGGTGACTACCTAGGAGGGAGACTCTCGACCAGCCTTCCTATCTTCAATGGGAGCAACTTCCTCTATTGGAGAAGAAGACTTCAATTCTTCATCCAAGGATCAAGTCTCGAGATGTGGCAAATGGTGAACAGCCCATACATTCTACCAAAGACAAACATTGAAGAATGGGATGAAGCCACCTTGATGAAAGCAACCTTGAATGCTAGAGCCATGCACATCCTATATGCCTCCATGACCCCCACTGAGTTCAACCGGATTTCCTCTTGTGAGACGGCCTATGAGGTATGGAGAAAGCTTTACATCACTTATGAAGGGACAGATCAAGTGAAGGAAAGCAAAGTCTACATGCTCAAAGGGTTGCTTGAGAACTTCAAGATGGGAAAGGAGGAGAGCATAGCCAACATGTACTCAAGGCTCAACACCATCTTGAATGGTCTTGCTGTTCTAGGACATCCCATGTCTAGTGGAGAGATCAACTCAAAGATCCTTAGAACTCTCCCCAAGAGATGGGAATCCAAGGTGACTTCTATTGAAGAAGCAAGGTCGCTTAGGGATATTCCTATTGAAGAGCTCATTGGAAATCTTCAAGCACATGAAGCTACACTTGACAAGAGGGAGGAAGTGGAAAGACAAGAGAAGAAAGAGCTTAAGAGAATGAAGAAGGCTGAAATAAAGGCTCAAATTGAAGCTATCATGGAAAAAGTCTCTCCATCCTCTCAAGCTAAAGAAGATGCCATGTACTCCAAAGGTAGACTCTACAAAGGCAAGTCCTCCTCCATCCGGTGCTTCACATGTGGAAAGAAGGGTCACTACAAGGAAGATTGCCCACAAGGCAAAAAGACCCATCTTCACAAGAAGAAATGGCAATCAAGCTCAAGTGGCTCCTCCAACTCAAGCTCAAGTGAAGATTCATGTGAAGGATCAAGCTCAAGATCTAGTGATGAAGGAGAATGCCATTTCGCTCTTATAGAATCAACAAGTGAAGACTCAAATGAGGTAAATCTAGACTCTTTAGATAAAGAATCTTTAATTGCTATTATTCATGATATTAGTGCCTCTTATAAGTCTTCTAAAAAGAAAAAGAAAAAGCTTGCTAAAATTGTTGATAATTTGCATATAGAACTAGATGATCTTGAATATGCAAATTCTTGCTTGCTTATTGATAAAAATGATTGTCTTAGCCAAGTAGACTCTCTTAAACTTGAAAATGCTAGTTTACTTGATAAGATTAAATTTCTAGAAGCTCTACCTCTCATGCCTAGTTCAAATGAAGAGCATACTTTAATTGTTGATTCTCTCATGCATGAGCTTGATACTCTTAAAACTGAAAACGTAGAACTCAAGCTTATTGATGATGTTGGGAGAAAAGAAATCTATTCTTATCAAAGAGAATTAGTGGTGCTTAAATCTGAAAATGCCTCCTTGCTTGCTAAAATCAATGGGCATGAATCTTGTTCTAGTTATACTAATAAAGAGAATGATGTTGCTGCTCTTCATATTGATAGAGATTCTTATTTAACTAAAGCTCTTTACTTAGAAAATGATCTTTTGCATGCTAGAGATAATATCAATAATTTGTCTTCTACTATTGCCTCTCTTATGCATGATAATGATAGTTTGAGATCATCTTTGCAAAGATTCTTAGTTGGTAAGAAGAGTCTTAATGACATCCTACTCAATTCTACTAAACAAATTGGTAGACATGGTTTAGGATATGATAGTAGTCAAGGGAACAACAAAGATAAAGGACCTCCAATATTCCATGGAGAATCCTCTAGTTCCAAGACTATGGGCACATGCAACTATTGCAATGAATTTGGTCATTATGCTACTTGTTGTCCTTTTAGGAAAGCACCCAAGAGCAATAGGACTTGGGTTGCTAAACTAACCCCTCCGGACCCAAAAATATGATTGGGGACCATTTCATTTTTCTTCTTGTAGGTACTTGCAAATGGATTGACTTGAGCTATTGGATTGCAAATTGACTTCTCAATCCACATGAAAGAAGAAAGGTGAGATGTGTAGAGGGTGACAACAAGTGGAAAAGCAATGGTAAGTACAAAGGTAATGTTTTTATTGCTTATAACCATTTCTAACTTGTTTTGTCAAGTTAGTGTGCACTATACATATGGTTTTTGAGTTAAAAGTGGCATCTTCACACTCTTGCTCAAAAACTGTTTCTAATGCTTCTATAGTGCATTACTAACTTGCTTAGACATGTTTGGATATGGTTTGTATTTTTAGCATGCCTTTAAATATGCTTTTATGAAAAATATGTGCTTTTTCTACAACAGTTTTGTCGGCCGAGTTTTGTCCTGTCTAAACTCGACCGATAGGCACCAATGGGTGTTGCCAACAGCTACGATCGGCCGAGTTTCCAATACACAGAACTCGACTGATTACACTGTGCACAGAATATAAATTTGGCTTATTGAGTGAGAATTTCCCTCTCAACTAGATCTTCTCAACCAATAGCCTTATTCTTTGGCACTCTCATTTGGTACCTTTACATATGCATATTTCCATGTTCTATTGCCTATCTTGCTAACAACTCTATCTCTCTAATTTCTCTAAATTGGTATATCTATATCTTGCAATTACTTGCTTTGAGTTGTTTTGCAGGTTTTGATGATGATCTCTTTGGATCTCTTGGTTGTGTATTAAATTGCTTCCGTTGTACTCTAACTTGCTACATCTATCTAGGTGTATATCTTGTTTTGATACAACCTTGAGGTTCTTAGGGGTAATCATGTTATGGTAAGGATGCATATATAGTGAGTTATATCCTCTCATTCTTCTAAAATTGCATATCTCTTGGTTTGGATATATCTACTCATAGCTTGCTTTATATTTTGGTATCTCTTGCTATGATCTAGATCCTACTAGTAGTCCTAACTTGTGATATCATCTACTAGTAGTTCATATACATGTAGTTCTAACCTTGTTTACATATTGGCATCTTTGATCATCTATATGTTATGCTTGTATCTTATCTCATACATGCTCAAGATTGTTCCTTAAATTGAATATCTACTATCTTGAGTTGCTTGCATAACATTGTGATGCAGGGTACATAGATCTACATGATATGTAGAAATTGGAGTTTTTGTGGATTTTTATGCAGCTTTTGCTCCAGTTTCAGTTTTTGCTGCAAGTATAGTGTTTTTTATGCAGAAACTACCTTCTGAGCAAGGCTCATCGCTTGGCCATGAGCTCCGATGGTTTTTGATCAAATTCCATCATCTTGAGGGTCAAAATTGCGATTTATTGTTTTTCTGCAGCACCCTATCTTGCATGTTTTGGGTTGTTCAAGTATATGCTTTAACTTGCTTTTCTTTCTATGCTTGGACAAGCCCCTATCTGTGCTCTTCTACTCTCCTTATATAACTTTTGTTATCTTCTTTCTCTTAACAAGTGGTGTTTCTTAGTTTCTTCATACCCCCACCTTTTTGAAATGACAAAGGGGGAGAAAGATATGTCTTCTTTTGACAACAGGGAGAAGGCATGTCTTACATGAAGCAAAGAAGCGTGTCCATGTAAAGGGGAGAAGGTAAATGGGAGAAGACATATATGTGTAGAACATATATGAGTAGAAGACATAGTTTCTATAAATGTTATGAAAGCTAACCATGCAGGAGAAACATCATCAATTGAGGGGGAGTATGAGAACTCCATGCGCATCAATTGAGGGGGAGCATATGAGCTCAATCCTATTGAAACCCCTAGGTTTCTCCGAAGGTATGATTTTACGTACAAGCTTTCAATACATTTATGGAATGGTTTGTCATCTTCAAAAAGGGGGAGAATGTTGACTCAAGGTCAATTAGGTCAATGTTGACTCACGTCTAAATTGACTAAACCCTTGTTTTGATGATGACTAACCATTCCACATATTGGTGTCTAATGCTTCTACATTGAGTGATTTCAGATTAGGTTTAGACACACTCCAAATGCCCTAACTTGCGCATATCAAATTGGAGAAAAGACAAGTCAAAATAGCTACAAGTGTGCAATTTGGGATCTCTATGTAAATGACCTTAGAATTGCTTTGTAATCACTTGTAATGATTGTATGACTTGTAATTAAGCTTAGAAAAATTATTGGGACACAAAAATCCATCATTTGTACGGTTAAACGAAAATTCCAAAATACCCATAACAGGGATTTTGTCGGCCGAATTCCAAACTCGGCCGATCCATATATTCTGGGATTTTTGTTGGAATCGGCCGACTTACAAACTCAGCCGATCCACCGTTCGGTCGAGTTCTAGCTAGGAAACTCGGCCGATCCACTGATCGGTCCAAGTCTGGAAATGGACCGATCGGTCGAGTTTCTCAAAGGAAACTCAGCCGACAGTCTAGCTTTCAGCCTTGTCTTTTAGTGGTTCGGCCGAGTTACCTTTATATAAACTCGGCCGATCAGACTGTACTGGAATGCAGAAAAAGCAAATCCAACCATTGGAGACTTTGTTGGGACCCAAAATAGATCCGTTGCAACTTGTAAAACGGCTATTTTTCGTTCCTAAGTGTTCCCAAAGGCTAAGAGGCACCCCCAACTATAAATAGGACCCCTTGGGCTTCATTCCAAGGTTGAGCATTCATTGCAAACTCCTTGTGAGATTACTATTCTATAGTTGAGTGCTTCCTACAGCCTCCTCTCTCTCTCTAAGCTTAATCACTTTCTACATCCATTAGAGTGAGTAGGAGATTTGTAAGAGAGCTAGTTTCTACTTGTATATCTTGTGAGGCTCTCACTTCCACCACCTCCCCATCTCTCATTTCCTATCTTGAAGATGAAGGTTCTCTCTCTTGTCCAAGAGAGGTGAAGAAGAACAAGGGAAGGAGTCCCTTGGTGAAGATCAAGGCCGAAGACTTGGAGCTAGAGTGGGTAAGCCCTTGGAGAAGGCAGAAGACTCAAGCTCAAGTGGGTAAGACCTTGGTGGAAAGCTTCTCCGAGTGAAGGTGAAGTCAAAGGCGGAAGATCCAAGAAGAGTGGGTAATTCCTACAAGGCCGAAGACTTGTGCAAGAGTGGGTAAGTCCTTGGAGAAGGCCGAAGACTCTTGCAAAGTGGGTAAGTCCTTGGTAAGGTTGAAGACTCTTTGTATTGGATAGGTAAGTCCTTTGTTGGTCTTGTAATTGTAAGTCTTATAAGTGAATATAAGAGTGCAATTGGTTGAAGTCCTAGAGGTTGACCTCTCTAGGCAAGTGGACTGACACACTTCTAGTTTGAAGTGTGGAACCACTCTAAATAGCTTGTCTAATTTGGTGCATGATCAATCTCTCTTATCCTTGCTATGCATGATTTAGTTGCACTCAAATTACCTATTTAGCAACCTTATCTTGTCATATAATTTGAAGGATTGATGAATTTTGTTTATGTGCTTTCAGCTCTATTCACCCCCCCTCTAGAGCACCTAAGTCACCCATCCAGGATCCAACAAGTGGTATCAGAGCGGGTCTTCTCCAAGCATACTTCTACAAGTAGGAGAAGATGGGTGACTACCTAGGAGGGAGACTCTCGACCAGCCTTCCTATCTTCAATGGGAGCAACTTCCTCTATTGGAGAAGAAGACTTCAATTCTTCATCCAAGGATCAAGTCTCGAGATGTGGCAAATGGTGAACAGCCCATACATTCTACCAAAGACAAACATTGAAGAATGGGATGAAGCCACCTTGATGAAAGCAACCTTGAATGCTAGAGCCATGCACATCCTATATGCCTCCATGACCCCCACCGAGTTCAACCGGATTTCCTCTTGTGAGACGGCCTATGAGGTATGGAGAAAGCTTTGCATCACTTATGAAGGGACGGATCAAGTGAAGGAAAGCAAAGTCTACATGCTCAAAGGGTTGCTTGAGAACTTCAAGATGGGAAAGGAGGAGAGCATAGCCAACATGTACTCAAGGCTCAACACCATCTTGAATGGTCTTGTTGTTCTAGGACATCCCATGTCTAGTGGAGAGATCAACTCAAAGATCCTTAGAACTCTCCCCAAGAGATGGGAATCCAAGGTGACTTCTATTGAAGAAGCAAGGTCGCTTAGGGATATTCCTATTGAAGAGCTCATTGGAAATCTTCAAGCACATGAAGCTACACTTGACAAGAGGGAGGAAGTGGAAAGACAAGAGAAGAAAGAGCTTAAGAGAATGAAGAAGGCTGAAATAAAGGCTCAAATTGAAGCTATCATGGAAAAAGTCTCTCCATCCTCTCAAGCTAAAGAAGATGCCATGTACTCCAAAGGTAGACTCTACAAAGGCAAGTCCTCCTCCATCCGGTGCTTCACATGTGGAAAGAAGGGTCACTACAAGGAAGATTGCCCACAAGGCAAAAAGACCCATCTTCACAAGAAGAAATGGCAATCAAGCTCAAGTGGCTCCTCCAACTCAAGCTCAAGTGAAGATTCATGTGAAGGATCAAGCTCAAGATCTAGTGATGAAGGAGAATGCCATTTTGCTCTTATAGCATCAACAAGTGAAGACTCAAATGAGGTAAATCTAGACTCTTTAGATAAAGAATCTTTAATTGCTATTATTCATGATATTAGTGCCTCTTATAAGTCTTCTAAAAAGAAAAAGAAAAAGCTTGCTAAAATTGTTGATAATTTGCATATAGAACTAGATGATCTTGAATATGCAAATTCTTGCTTGCTTATTGATAAAAATGATTGTCTTAGCCAAGTAGACTCTCTTAAACTTGAAAATGCTAGTTTACTTGATAAGATTAAATTTCTAGAAGCTCAACCTCTCATGCCTAGTTCAAATGAAGAGCATACTTTAATTGTTGATTCTCTCATGCATGAGCTTGATACTCTTAAAACTGAAAACGTAGAACTCAAGCTTATTGATGATGCTAGGAGAAAAGAAATCTATTCTTATCAAAGAGAATTAGTGGTGCTTAAATATGAAAATGCCTCCTTGCTTGCTAAAATCAATGGGCATGAATCTTGTTCTAGTTATACTAATAAAGAGAATGATGTTGCTGCTCTTCATATTGATAGAGATTCTTATTTAACTAAAGCTCTTTGCTTAGAAAATGATCTTTTGCATGCTAGAGATAATATCAATAATTTGTCTTCTACTATTGCCTCTCTTATGCATGATAATGATAGTTTGAGATCATCTTTGCAAAGATTCTTAGTTGGTAAGAAGAGTCTTAATGACATCCTACTCAATTCTACTAAACAAATTGGTAGACATGGTTTAGGATATGATAGTAGTCAAGGGAACAACAAAGATAAAGGACCTCCAATATTCCATGGAGAATCCTCTAGTTCCAAGACTATGGGCACATGCAACTATTGCAATGAATTTGGTCATTATGCTACTTGTTGTCCTTTTAGGAAAGCACCCAAGAGCAATAGGACTTGGGTTGCTAAACTAACCCCTCCGGACCCAAAAATATGATTGGGGACCATTTCATTTTTCTTCTTGTAGGTACTTGCAAATGGATTGACTTGAGCTATTGGATTGCAAATTGACTGCTCAATCCACATGAAAGAAGAAAGGTGAGATGTGCAGAGGGTGACAACAAGTGGAAAAGCAATGGTAAGTACAAAGGTAATGGTTTTATTGCTTATAACCATTTCTAACTTGTTTTGTCAAGTTAGTGTGCACTATACATATGGTTTTTGAGTTAAAAGTGGAATCTTCACACTCTTGCTCAAAAACTATTTCTAATGCTTCTATAGTGCATTACTAACTTGCTTAGACATGTTTGGATATGGTTTGTATTTTTAGCATGCCTTTAAATATGCTTTTATGAAAAATATGTGCTTTTTCTACAACAGTTTTGTCGGCCGAGTTTTGTCCTGTCTAAACTCGACCGATAGGCACCAATGGGTGTTGCCAACAGCTACGATCGGCCGAGTTGCCAATACACAGAACTCGACCGATTACACTGTGCACAGAATATAAATTTGGCTTATTGAGTGAGAATTTCCCTCTCAACTAGATCTTCTCAACCAATAGCCTTATTCTTTGGCACTCTCATTTGGTACCTTTACATATGCATATTTCCATGTTCTATTGCCTATCTTGCTTACAACTCTATCTCTCTAATTGCTCTAAATTGGTATATCTATATCTTGCAATTACTTGCTTTGAGTTGTTTTGTAGGTTTTGATGATGATCTCTTTGGATCTCTTGGTTGTGTCTTAAATTGCTTCTGTTGTACTCTAACTTGCTACATCTATCTAGGTGTATATCTTGTTTTGATACAACCTTGAGGTTCTTAGGGGTAATCATCTTATCGTAAGGATGCATATATAGTGAGTTATATCCTCTCATTCTTCTAAAATTGCATATCTCTTGGTTTGGATATATCTACTCATAGCTTGCTTTATATTTTGGTATCTCTTCCTATGATCTAGATCCTACTAGTAGTCCTAACTTGTGATATCATCTACTAGTAGTTCATATACATGTAGTTCTAACCTTGTTTACATATTGACATCTTTGATCATCTATATGTTATGCTTGTATCTTATCTCATACATGCTCAAGATTGTTCCTTAAATTGAATATCTACTATCTTGAGTTGCTTGCATAACATTGTGATGCAGGGTACATAGATCTACATGATATGTAGAAATTGGAGTTTTTGTGGATTTTTATGCAGCTTTTGCTCCAGTTTCAGTTTTTGCTGCAAGTATAGTGTTTTTTATGCAGAAACTACCTTCTGAGCAAGGCTCATCGCTCCGCCATGAGCTCCGATGGTTTTTGATCAAATTCCATCATCTTGAGGGTCAAAATTGCGATTTATTGTTTTTCTGCAGCACCCTATCTTGCATGTTTTGGGTTGTTCAAGTATATGCTTTAACTTGCTTTTCTTTCTATGCTTGGACAAGCCCCTATCTGTGCTCTTCTACTCTCCTTATATAACTTTTGTTATCTTCTTTCTCTTAACAAGTGGTGTTTCTTAGTTTCTTCATACCCCCACCTTTTTGAAATGACAAAGGGGGAGAAAGATATGTCTTCTTTTGACAACAGGGAGAAGGCATGTCTTACATGAAGCAAAGAAGCGTGTCCATGTAAAGGGGAGAAGGTAAATGGGAGAAGACATATATGTGTAGAACATATATGAGTAGAAGACATAGTTTCTATAAATGTTATGAAAGCTAACCATGCAGGAGAAACATCATCAATTGAGGGGGAGTATGAGAACTCCATGCGCATCAATTGAGGGGGAGCATATGAGCTCAATCCTATTGAAACCCCTAGGTTTCTCCGAAGGTATGATTTTACGTACAAGCTTTCAATACATTTATGGAATGGTTTGTCATCTTCAAAAAGGGGGAGAATGTTGACTCAAGGTCAATTAGGTCAATGTTGACTCACGTCTAAATTGACTAAACCCTTGTTTTGATGATGACTAACCATTCCACATATTGGTGTCTAATGCTTCTACATTGAGTGATTTCAGATTAGGTTTAGACACACTCCAAATGCCCTAACTTGCGCATATCAAATTGGAGAAAAGACAAGTCAAAATAGCTACAAGTGTGCAATTTGGGATGTCTATGTAAATGACCTTAGAATTGCTTTGTAATCACTTGTAATAATTGTATGACTTGTAATTAAGCTTAGAAAAATTATTGGGACACAAAAATCCATCATTTGTACGGTTAAACGAAAATTCCAAAATACCCATAACAGGGATTTTGTCGGCCGAATTCCAAACTCGGCCGATCCATATATTCTGGGATTTTTGTTGGAATCGGTCGAGTTACAAACTCAGCCGATCCACCGTTCGGTCGAGTTCTAGCTAGGAAACTCGGCCGATCCACTGATCGGTCCAAGTCTGGAAATGGACCGATCGGTCGAGTTTCTCAAAGGAAACTCGGCCGACAGTCTAGCTTTCAGCCTTGTCTTTTAGTGGTTCGGCCGAGTTACCTTTATATAAACTCGGCCGATCAGACTGTACTGGAATGCAGAAAAAGCAAATCCAACCATTGGAGACTTTGTTGGGACCCAAAATAGATCCGTTGCAACTTGTAAAACGGCTATTTTTCATTCCTAAGTGTTCCCAAAGGCTAAGAGGCATCCCCAACTATAAATAGGACCCCTTGGGCTTCATTCCAAGGTTGAGCATTCATTGCAAACTCCTTGTGAGGTTCCTATTCTATAGTTGAGTGCTTCCTACAGCCTCCTCTCTCTCTCTAAGCTTAATCACTTGCTACATCCATTAGAGTGAGTAGGAATTTGTAAGAGAGCTAGTTTCTACTTGTATATCTTGTGAGGCTCTCACTTCCACCACCTCCCCATCTCTCATTTCCTATCTTGAAGATGAAGGTTCTCTCTCTTGTCCAAGAGAGGTGAAGAAGAACAAGGGAAGGAGTCCCTTGGTGAAGATCAAGGCCGAAGACTTGGAGCTAGAGTGGGTAAGCCCTTGGAGAAGGCAGAAGACTCAAGCTCAAGTGGGTAAGACCTTGGTGGAAAGCTTCTCCGAGTGAAGGTGAAGTCAAAGGCGGAAGATCCAAGAAGAGTGGGTAATTCCTACAAGGTCAAAGACTTGTGCAAGAGTGGGTAAGTCCTTGGAGAAGGCCGAAGACTCTTGCAAAGTGGGTAAGTCCTTGGTAAGGTTGAAGACTCTTTGTATTGGATAGGTAAGTTCTTTGTTGGTCTTGTAATTGTAAGTCTTATAAGTGAATATAAGAGTGCAATTGGTTGAAGTCCTAGAGGTTGACCTCTCTAGGCAAGTGGACTGACACACTTCTAGTTTGAAGTGTGGAACCACTCTAAATAGCTTGTCTAATTTGGTGCATGATCAATCTCTCTTATCCTTGCTATGCATGATTTAGTTGCACTCAAATTACCTATTTAGCAACCTTATCTTGTCATATAATTTGAAGGTTTGATGAATTTTGTTTAAGTGCTTTCAGCTCTATTCACCCCCCCTCTAGAGCACCTAAGTCACCCATCCAGGATCCAACAAGTGGTATCAGAGCGGGTCTTCTCCAAGCATACTTCTACAAGTAGGAGAAGATGGGTGACTACCTAGGAGGGAGACTCTCGACCAGCCTTCCTATCTTCAATGGGAGCAACTTCCTCTATTGGAGAAGAAGACTTCAATTCTTCATCCAAGGATCAAGTCTCGAGATGTGGCAAATGGTGAACAGCCCATACATTCTACCAAAGACAAACATTGAAGAATGGGATGAAGCCACCTTGATGAAAGCAACCTTGAATGCTAGAGCCATGCACATCCTATATGCCTCCATGACCCCCACCGAGTTCAACCAGATTTCCTCTTGTGAGACGGCCTATGAGGTATGGAGAAAGCTTTGCATCACTTATGAAGGGACAGATCAAGTGAAGGAAAGCAAAGTCTACATGCTCAAAGGGTTGCTTGAGAACTTCAAGATGGGAAAGGAGGAGATCATAGCCAACATGTACTCAAGGCTCAACACCATCTTGAATGGTCTTGCTGTTCTAGGACATCCCATGTCTAGTGGAGAGATCAACTCAAAGATCCTTAGAACTCTCCCCAAGAAATGGGAATCCAAGGTGACTTCTATTGAAGAAGCAAGGTCGCTTAGGGATATTCCTATTGAAGAGCTCATTGGAAATCTTCAAGCACATGAAGCTACACTTGACAAGAGGGAGGAAGTGGAAAGACAAGAGAAGAAAGAGCTTAAGAGAATGAAGAAGGCTGAAATAAAGGCTCAAATTGAAGCTATCATGGAAAAAGTCTCTCCATCCTCTCAAGCTAAAGAAGATGCCATGTACTCCAAAGGTAGACTCTACAAAGGCAAGTCATCCTGCATCCGGTGCTTCACATGTGGAAAGAAGGGTCACTACAAGGAAGATTGCCCACAAGGCAAAAAGACCCATCTTCACAAGAAGAAATGGCAATCAAGCTCAAGTGGCTCCTCCAACTCAAGCTCAAGTGAAGATTCATGTGAAGGATCAAGCTCAAGATCTAGTGATGAAGGAGAATGCCATTTTGCTCTTATAGCATCAACAAGTGAAGACTCAAATGAGGTAAATCTAGACTCTTTAGATAAAGAATCTTTAATTGCTATTATTCATGATATTAGTGCCTCTTATAAGTCTTCTAAAAAGAAAAAGAAAAAGCTTGCTAAAATTGTTGATAATTTGCATATAGAACTAGATGATCTTGAATATGCAAATTCTTGCTTGCTTATTGATAAAAATGATTGTCTTAGCCAAGTAGACTCTCTTAAACTTGAAAATGCTAGTTTACTTGATAAGATTAAATTTCTAGAAGCTCAACCTCTCATGCCTAGTTCAAATGAAGAGCATACTTTAATTGTTGATTCTCTCATGAATGAGCTTGATACTCTTAAAACTGAAAACGTAGAACTCAAGCTTATTGATGATGCTAGGAGAAAAGAAATCTATTCTTATCAAAGAGAATTAGTGGTGCTTAAATCTGAAAATGCCTCCTTGCTTGCTAAAATCAATGGGCATGAATCTTGTTCTAGTTATACTAATAAAGAGAATGATGTTGCTTCTCTTCATATTGATAGAGATTCTTATTTAACTAAAGCTCTTTGCTTAGAAAATGATCTTTTGCATGCTAGAGATAATATCAATAATTTGTCTTCTACTATTGCCTCTCTTATGCATGATAATGATAGTTTGAGATCATCTTTGCAAAGATTTTTAGTTGGTAAGAAGAGTCTTAATGACATCCTACTCAATTCTACTAAACAAATTGGTAGACATGGTTTAGGATATGATAGTAGTCAAGGGAACAACAAAGATAAAGGATCTCCAATATTCCATGGAGAATCCTCTAGTTCCAAGACTATGGGCACATGCAACTATTGCAATGAATTTGGTCATTATGCTACTTGTTGTCCTTTTAGGAAAGCACCCAAGAGCAATAGGACTTGGGTTGCTAAACTAACCCCTCCGGACCCAAAAATATGATTGGGGACCATTTCATTTTTCTTCTTGTAGGTACTTGCAAATGGATTGACTTGAGCTATTGGATTGCAAATTGACTTCTCAATCCACATGAAAGAAGAAAGGTGAGATGTGCATAGGGTGACAACAAGTGGAAAAGCAATGGTAAGTACAAAGGTAATGGTTTTATTGCTTATAACCATTTCTAACTTGTTTTGTCAAGTTAGTGTGCACTATACATATGGTTTTTGAGTTAAAAGTGGCATCTTCACACTCTTGCTCAAAAACTGTTTCTAATGCTTCTATAGTGCATTACTAACTTGCTTAGACATGTTTGGATATGGTTTGTATTTTTAGCATGCCTTTAAATATGCTTTTATGAAAAATATGTGCTTTTTCTACAACAGTTTTGTCGGCCGAGTTTTGTCCTGTCTAAACTCGACCGATAGGCACCAATGGGTGTTGCCAACAGCTACGATCGGCGAGTTGCCAATACACAAAACTTGACCGATTACACTGTGCACAGAATATAAATTTGGCTTATTGAGTGAGAATTTCCCTCTCAACTAGATCTTCTCAACCAATAGCCTTATTCTTTGGCACTCTCATTTGGTACCTTTACATATGCATATTTCCATGTTCTATTGCCTATCTTGCTTACAACTCTATCTCTCTAATTTCTCTAAATTGGTATATCTATATCTTGCAATTACTTGCTTTGAGTTGTTTTGCAGGTTTTGATGATGATCTCTTTGGATCTCTTGGTTGTGTATTAAATTGCTTCCGTTGTACTCTAACTTGCTACATCTATCTAGGTGTATATCTTGTTTTGATACAACCTTGAGGTTCTTAGGGGTAATCATCTTATGGTAATGATGCATATATAGTGAGTTATATCCTCTCATTCTTCTAAAATTGCATATCTCTTGGTTTGGATATATCTACTCATAGCTTGCTTTATATTTTGGTATCTCTTGCTATGATCTAGATCCTACTAGTAGTCCTAACTTGTGATATCATCTACTAGTAGTTCATATACATGTAGTTCTAACCTTGTTTACATATTGGCATCTTTGATCATCTATATGTTATGCTTGTATCTTATCTCATACATGCTCAAGATTGTTCCTTAAATTGAATATCTACTATCTTGAGTTGCTTGCATAACATTGTGATGCAGGGTACATAGATCTACATGATATGTAGAAATTGGAGTTTTTGTGGATTTTTATGCAGCTTTTGCTCCAGTTTCAGTTTTTGCTGCAAGTATAGTGTTTTTTATGCAGAAACTACCTTCTGAGCAAGGCTCATCGCTCTGCCATGAGCTCCGATGGTTTTTGATCAAATTCCATCATCTTGAGGGTCAAAATTGCGATTTATTGTTTTTCTGCAGCACCCTATCTTGCATGTTTTGGGTTGTTCAAGTATATGCTTTAACTTGCTTTTCTTTCTATGCTTGGACAAGCCCCTATCTGTGCTCTTCTACTCTCCTTATATAACTTTTGTTATCTTCTTTCTCTTAACAAGTGGTGTTTCTTAGTTTCTTCATACCCCCACCTTTTTGAAATGACAAAGGGGGAGAAAGATATGTCTTCTTTTGACAACAGGGAGAAGGCATGTCTTACATGAAGCAAAGAAGCGTGTCCATGTAAAGGGGAGAAGGTAAATGGGAGAAGACATATATGTGTAGAACATATATGAGTAGAAGACATAGTTTCTATAAATGTTATGAAAGCTAACCATGCAGGAGAAACATCATCAATTGAGGGGGAGTATGAGAACTCCATGCGCATCAATTGAGGGGGAGCATATGAGCTCAATCCTATTGAAACCCCTAGGTTTCTCCGAAGGTATGATTTTACGTACAAGCTTTCAATACATTTATGGAATGGTTTGTCATCTTCAAAAAGGGGGAGAATGTTGACTCAAGGTCAATTAGGTCAATGTTGACTCACGTCTAAATTGACTAAACCCTTGTTTTGATGATGACTAACCATTCCACATATTGGTGTCTAATGCTTCTACATTGAGTGATTTCAGATTAGGTTTAGACACACTCCAAATGCCCTAACTTGCGCATATCAAATTGGAGAAAAGACAAGTCAAAATAGCTACAAGTGTGCAATTTGGGATCTCTATGTAAATGACCTTAGAATTGCTTTGTAATCACTTGTAATGATTGTATGACTTGTAATTAAGCTTAGAAAAATTATTGGGACACAAAAATCCATCATTTGTACGGTTAAACGAAAATTCCAAAATACCCATAACAGGGATTTTGTCGGCCGAATTCCAAACTCGGCCGATCCATATATTCTGGGATTTTTGTTGGAATCGGCCGAGTTACAAACTCAGCCGATCCACCGTTCGGTCGAGTTCTAGCTAGGAAACTCGGCCGATCCACTGATCGGTCCAAGTCTGGAAATGGACCGATCGGTCGAGTTTCTCAAAGGAAACTCAGCCGACAGTCTAGCTTTCAGCCTTGTCTTTTAGTGGTTCGGCCGAGTTACCTTTATATAAACTCGGCCGATCAGACTGTACTGGAATGCAGAAAAAGCAAATCCAACCATTGGAGACTTTGTTGGGACCCAAAATAGATCCGTTGCAACTTGTAAAACGGCTATTTTTCGTTCCTAAGTGTTCCCAAAGGCTAAGAGGCATCCCCAACTATAAATAGGACCCCTTGGGCTTCATTCCAAGGTTGAGCATTCATTGCAAACTCCTTGTGAGGTTCCTATTCTATAGTTGAGTGCTTCCTACAGCCTCCTCTCTCTCTCTAAGCTTAATCACTTGCTACATCCATTAGAGTGAGTAGGAGATTTGTAAGAGAGCTAGTTTCTACTTGTATATCTTGTGAGGCTCTCACTTCCACCACCTCCCCATCTCTCATTTCCTATCTTGAAGATGAAGGTTCTCTCTCTTGTCCAAGAGAGGTGAAGAAGAACAAGGGAAGGAGTCCCTTGGTGAAGATCAAGGCCGAAGACTTGGAGCTAGAGTGGGTAAGCCCTTGGAGAAGGCAGAAGACTCAAGCTCAAGTGGGTAAGACCTTGGTGGAAAGCTTCTCCGAGTGAAGGTGAAGTCAAAGGCGGAAGATCCAAGAAGAGTGGGTAATTCCTACAAGGCCGAAGACTTGTGCAAGAGTGGGTAAGTCCTTGGAGAAGGCCGAAGACTCTTGCAAAGTGGGTAAGTCCTTGGTAAGGTTGAAGACTCTTTGTATTGGATAGGTAAGTCCTTTGTTGGTCTTGTAATTGTAAGTCTTATAAGTGAATATAAGAGTGCAATTGGTTGAAGTCCTAGAGGTTGACCTCTCTAGGCAAGTGGACTGACACACTTCTAGTTTGAAGTGTGGAACCACTCTAAATAGCTTGTCTAATTTGGTGCATGATCAATCTCTCTTATCCTTGCTATGCATGATTTAGTTGCACTCAAATTACCTATTTAGCAACCTTATCTTGTCATATAATTTGAAGGTTTGATGAATTTTGTTTAAGTGCTTTCAGCTCTATTCACCCCCCCTCTAGAGCACCTAAGTCACCCATCCAGGATCCAACAAGTGGTATCAGAGCGGGTCTTCTCCAAGCATACTTCTACAAGTAGGAGAAGATGGGTGACTACCTAGAGGGAGACTCTCGACCAGCCTTCCTATCTTCAATGGGAGCAACTTCCTCTATTGGAGAAGAAGACTTCAATTCTTCATCCAAGGATCAAGTCTCGAGATGTGGCAAATGGTGAACAGCCCATACATTCTACCAAAGACAAACATTGAAGAATGGGATGAAGCCACCTTGATGAAAGCAACCTTGAATGCTAGAGCCATGCACATCCTATATGCCTCCATGACCCCCACCGAGTTCAACCGGATTTCCTCTTGTGAGACGGCCTATGAGGTATGGAGAAAGCTTTGCATCACTTATGAAGGGACAGATCAAGTGAAGGAAAGCAAAGTCTACATGCTCAAAGGGTTGCTTGAGAACTTCAAGATGGGAAAGGAGGAGAGCATAGCCAACATGTACTCAAGGCTCAACACCATCTTGAATGGTCTTGCTGTTCTAGGACATCCCATGTCTAGTGGAGAGATCAACTCAAAGATCCTTAGAACTCTCCCCAAGAGATGGGAATCCAAGGTGACTTCTATTGAAGAAGCAAGGTCGCTTAGGGATATTCCTATTGAAGAGCTCATTGGAAATCTTCAAGCACATGAAGCTACACTTGACAAGAGGGAGGAAGTGGAAAGACAAGAGAAGAAAGAGCTTAAGAGAATGAAGAAGGCTGAAATAAAGGCTCAAATTGAAGCTATCATGGAAAAAGTCTCTCCATCCTCTCAAGCTAAAGAAGATGCCATGTACTCCAAAGGTAGACTCTACAAAGGCAAGTCCTCCTCCATCCGGTGCTTCACATGTGGAAAGAAGGGTCACTACAAGGAAGATTGCCCACAAGGCAAAAAGACCCATCTTCACAAGAAGAAATGGCAATCAAGCTCAAGTGGCTCCTCCAACTCAAGCTCAAGTGAAGATTCATGTGAAGGATCAAGCTCAAGATCTAGTGATGAAGGAGAATGCCATTTTGCTCTTATAGCATCAACAAGTGAAGACTCAAATGAGGTAAATCTAGACTCTTTAGATAAAGAATCTTTTATTGCTATTATTCATGATATTAGTGCCTCTTATAAGTCTTCTAAAAAGAAAAAGAAAAAGCTTGCTAAAATTGTTGATAATTTGCATATAGAACTAGATGATCTTGAATATGCAAATTCTTGCTTGCTTATTGATAAAAATGATTGTCTTAGCCAAGTAGACTCTCTTAAACTTGAAAATGCTAGTTTACTTGATAAGATTAAATTTCTAGAAGCTCAACCTCTCATGCCTAGTTCAAATGAAGAGCATACTTTAATTGTTGATTCTCTCATGCATGAGCTTGATACTCTTAAAACTGAAAATGTAGAACTCAAGCTTATTGATGATGCTAGGAGAAAAGAAATCTATTCTTATCAAAGAGAATTAGTGGTGCTTAAATCTGAAAATGCCTCCTTGCTTGCTAAAATCAATGGGCATGAATCTTGTTCTAGTTATACTAATAAAGAGAATGATGTTGCTGCTCTTCATATTGATAGAGATTCTTATTTAACTAAAGCTCTTTGCTTAGAAAATGATCTTTTGCATGCTAGAGATAATATCAATAATTTGTCTTCTACTATTGCCTCTCTTATGCATGATAATGATAGTTTGAGATCATCTTTGCAAAGATTCTTAGTTGGTAAAAAGAGTCTTAATGACATCCTACTCAATTCTACTAAACAAATTGGTAGACATGGTTTAGGATATGATAGTAGTCAAGGGAACAACAAAGATAAAGGACCTCCAATATTCCATGGAGAATCCTCTAGTTCCAAGACTATGGGCACATGCAACTATTGCAATGAATTTGGTCATTATGCTACTTGTTGTCCTTTTAGGAAAGCACCCAAGAGCAATAGGACTTGGGTTGCTAAACTAACCCTCCGGACCCAAAAATATGATTGGGGACCATTTCATTTTTCTTCTTGTAGGTACTTGCAAATGGATTGACTTGAGCTATTGGATTGCAAATTGACTTCTCAATCCACATGAAAGAAGAAAGGTGAGATGTGCAGAGGGTGACAACAAGTGGAAAAGCAATGGTAAGTACAAAGGTAATGGTTTTATTGCTTATAACCATTTCTAACTTGTTTTGTCAAGTTAGTGTGCACTATACATATGGTTTTTGAGTTAAAAGTGGCATCTTCACACTCTTGCTCAAAAACTGTTTCTAATGCTTCTATAGTGCATTACTAACTTGCTTAGACATGTTTGGATATGGTTTGTATTTTTAGCATGCCTTTAAATATGCTTTTATGAAAAATATGTCCTTTTTCTACAATAGTTTTGTCGGCCGAGTTTTGTCCTGTCTAAACTCGACCGATAGGCACCAATGGGTGTTGCCAACAGCTACGATCGGCCGAGTTGCCAATACACAGAACTCGACCGATTACACTGTGCACAGAATATAAATTTGGCTTATTGAGTGAGAATTTCCCTCTCAACTAGATCTTCTCAACCAATAGCCTTATTCTTTGGCACTCTCATTTGGTACCTTTACATATGCATATTTCCATGTTCTATTGCCTATCTTGCTTACAACTCTATCTCTCTAATTTCTCTAAATTGGTATATCTATATCTTGCAATTACTTGCTTTGAGTTGTTTTGCAGGTTTTGATGATGATCTCTTTGGATCTCTTGGTTGTGTATTAAATTGCTTCCGTTGTACTCTAACTTGCTACATCTATCTAGGTGTATATCTTGTTTTGATACAACCTTGAGGTTCTTAGGGGTAATCATCTTATGGTAAGGATGCATATATAGTGAGTTATATCCTCTCATTCTTCTAAAATTGCATATCTCTTGGTTTGGATATATCTACTCATAGCTTGCTTTATATTTTGGTATCTCTTGCTATGATCTAGATCCTACTAGTAGTCCTAACTTGTGATATCATCTACTAGTAGTTCATATACATGTAGTTCTAACCTTGTTTACATATTGGCATCTTTGATCATCTATATGTTATGCTTGTATCTTATCTCATACATGCTCAAGATTGTTCCTTAAATTGAATATCTACTATCTTGAGTTGCTTGCATAACATTGTGATGCAGGGTACATAGATCTACATGATATGTAGAAATTGGAGTTTTTGTGGATTTTTATGCAGCTTTTGCTCCAGTTTCAGTTTTTGCTGCAAGTATAGTGTTTTTTATGCAGAAACTACCTTCTGAGCAAGGCTCATCGCTCTGCCATGAGCTCCGATGGTTTTTGATCAAATTCCATCATCTTGAGCGTCAAAATTGTGATTTATTGTTTTTCTATAGCACCCTATCTTGCATGTTTTGGGTTGTTCAAGTATATGCTTTAACTTGCTTTTCTTTCTATGCTTGGACAAGCCCCTATCTGTGCTCTTCTACTCTCCTTATATAACTTTTGTTATCTTCTTTCTCTTAACAAGTGGTGTTTCTTAGTTTCTTCATACCCCCACCTTTTTGAAATGACAAAGGGGGAGAAAGATATGTCTTCTTTTGACAACAGGGAGAAGGCATGTCTTACATGAAGCAAAGAAGCGTGTCCATGTAAAGGGGAGAAGGTAAATGGGAGAAGACATATATGTGTAGAACATATATGAGTAGAAGACATAGTTTCTATAAATGTTATGAAAGCTAACCATGAAGGAGAAACATCATCAATTGAGGGGGAGTATGAGAACTCCATGCGCATCAATTGAGGGGGAGCATATGAGCTCAATCCTATTGAAACCCCTAGGTTTCTCCGAAGGTATGATTTTACGTACAAGCTTTCAATACATTTATGGAATGGTTTGTCATCTTCAAAAAGGGGGAGAATGTTGACTCAAGGTCAATTAGGTCAATGTTGACTCACGTCTAAATTGACTAAACCCTTGTTTTGATGATGACTAACCATTCCACATATTGGTGTCTAATGCTTCTACATTGAGTGATTTCAGATTAGGTTTAGACACACTCCAAATGCCCTAACTTGCGCATATCAAATTGGAGAAAAGACAAGTCAAAATAGCTACAAGTGTGCAATTTGGGATCTCTATGTAAATGACCTTAGAATTGCTTTGTAATCACTTGTAATGATTGTATGACTTGTAATTAAGCTTAGAAAAATTATTGGGACACAAAAATCCATCATTTGTACGGTTAAACGAAAATTCCAAAATACCCATAACAGGGATTTTGTCGGCCGAATTCCAAACTCGGCCGATCCATATATTCTGGGATTTTTGTTGGAATCGGCCGAGTTACAAACTCAGTCGATCCATCGTTCGGTCGAGTTCTAGCTAGGAAACCCGGCCGATCCACTGATCGGTCCAAGTCTGGAAATGGACCGATCGGTCGAGTTTCTCAAAGGAAACTCAGCCGACAGTCTAGCTTTCAGCCTTGTCTTTTAGTGGTTCGGCCGAGTTACCTTTATATAAACTCGGCCGATCAGACTGTACTGGAATGCATAAAAAGCAAATCCAACCGTTGGAGACTTTGTTGGGACCCAAAATAGATCCGTTGCAACTTGTAAAACGGCTATTTTTCGTTCCTAAGTGTTCCCAAAGGCTAAGAGGCATCCCCAACTATAAATAGGACCCCTTGGGCTTCATTCCAAGGTTGAGCATTCATTGCAAACTCCTTGTGAGGTTCCTATTCTATAGTTGAGTGCTTCCTACAGCCTCCTCTCTCTCTCTAAGCTTAATCACTTGCTACATCCATTAGAGTGAGTAGGAGATTTGTAAGAGAGCTAGTTTCTACTTGTATATCTTGTGAGGCTCTCACTTCCACCACCTCCCCATCTCTCATTTCCTATCTTGAAGATGAAGGTTCTCTCTCTTGTCCAAGAGAGGTGAAGAAGAACAAGGGAAGGAGTCCCTTGGTGAAGATCAAGGCCGAAGACTTGGAGCTAGAGTGGGTAAGCCCTTGGAGAAGGCAGAAGACTCAAGCTCAAGTGGGTAAGACCTTGGTGGAAAGCTTCTCCGAGTGAAGGTGAAGTCAAAGGCGGAAGATCCAAGAAGAGTGGGTAATTCCTACAAGGCCGAAGACTTGTGCAAGAGTGGGTAAGTCCTTGGAGAAGGCCGAAGACTCTTGCAAAGTGGGTAAGTCCTTGGTAAGGTTGAAGACTCTTTGTATTGGATAGGTAAGTCCTTTGTTGGTCTTGTAATTGTAAGTCTTATAAGTGAATATAAGAGTGCAATTGGTTGAAGTCCTAGAGGTTGACCTCTCTAGGCAAGTGGACTGACACACTTCTAGTTTGAAGTGTGGAACCACTCTAAATAGCTTGTCTAATTTGGTGCATGATCAATCTCTCTTATCCTTGCTATGCATGATTTAGTTGCACTCAAATTACCTATTTAGCAACCTTATCTTGTCATATAATTTGAAGGTTTGATGAATTTTGTTTAAGTGCTTTCAGCTCTATTCACCCCCCCTCTAGAGCACCTAAGTCACCCATCCAGGATCCAACAAGTGGTATCAGAGCGGGTCTTCTCCAAGCATACTTCTACAAGTAGGAGAAGATGGTGACTACCTAGGAGGGAGACTCTCGACCAGCCTTCCTATCTTCAATGGGAGCAACTTCCTCTATTGGAGAAGAAGACTTCAATTCTTCATCCAAGGATCAAGTCTCGAGATGTGGCAAATGGTGAACAGCCCATACATTCTACCAAAGACAAACATTGAAGAATGGGATGAAGCCACCTTGATGAAAGCAACCTTGAATGCTAGAGCCATGCACATCCTATATGCCTCCATGACCCCCACCGAGTTCAACCGGATTTCCTCTTGTGAGATGGCCTATGAGGTATGGAGAAAGCTTTGCATCACTTATGAAGGGACAGATCAAGTGAAGGAAAGCAAAGTCTACATGCTCAAAGGGTTGCTTGAGAACTTCAAGATGGGAAAGGAGGAGAGCATAGCCAACATGTACTCAAGGCTCAACACCATCTTGAATGGTCTTGCTGTTCTAGGACATCCCATGTCTAGTGGAGAGATCAACTCAAAGATCCTTAGAACTCTCCCCAAGAGATGGGAATCCAAGGTGACTTCTATTGAAGAAGCAAGGTCGATTAGGGATATTCCTATTGAAGAGCTCATTGGAAATCTTCAAGCACATGAAGCTACATTTGACAAGAGGGAGGAAGTGGAAAGACAAGAGAAGAAAGAGCTTAAGAGAATGAAGAAGGCTGAAATAAAGGCTCAAATTGAAGCTATCATGGAAAAAGTCTCTCCATCCTCTCAAGCTAAAGAAGATGCCATGTACTCCAAAGGTAGACTCTACAAAGGCAAGTCCTCCTCCATCCGGTGCTTCACATGTGGAAAGAAGGGTCACTACAAGGAAGATTGCCCACAAGGCAAAAAGACCCATCTTCACAAGAAGAAATGGCAATCAAGCTCAAGTGGCTCCTCCAACTCAAGCTCAAGTGAAGATTCATGTGAAGGATCAAGCTCAAGATCTAGTGATGAAGGAGAATGCCATTTTGCTCTTATAGCATCAACAAGTGAAGACTCAAATGAGGTAAATCTAGACTCTTTAGATAAAGAATCTTTAATTGCTATTATTCATGATATTAGTGCCTCTTATAAGTCTTCTAAAAAGAAAAAGAAAAAGCTTGCTAAAATTGTTGATAATTTGCATATAGAACTAGATGATCTTGAATATGCAAATTCTTGTTTGCTTATTGATAAAAATGATTGTCTTAGCCAAGTAGACTCTCTTAAACTTGAAAATGCTAGTTTACTTGATAAGATTAAATTTCTAGAAGCTCAACCTCTCATGCCTAGTTCAAATGAAGAGCATACTTTAATTGTTGATTCTCTCATGCATGAGCTTGATACTCTTAAAACTGAAAACGTAGAACTCAAGCTTATTGATGATGCTAGGAGAAAAGAAATCTATTCTTATCAAAGAGAATTAGTGGTGCTTAAATCTGAAAATGCCTCCTTGCTTGCTAAAATCAATGGGCATGAATCTTGTTCTAGTTATACTAATAAAGAGAATGATGTTGCTGCTCTTCATATTGATAGAGATTCTTATTTAACTAAAGCTCTTTGCTTAGAAAATGATCTTTTGCATGCTAGAGATAATATCAATAATTTGTCTTCTACTATTGCCTCTCTTATGCATGATAATGATAGTTTGAGATCATCTTTGCAAAGATTTTTAGTTGGTAAGAAGAGTCTTAATGACATCCTACTCAATTCTACTAAACAAATTGGTAGACATGGTTTAGGATATGATAGTAGTCAAGGGAACAACAAAGATAAAGGACCTCCAATATTCCATGGAGAATCCTCTAGTTCCAAGACTATGGGCACATGCAACTATTGCAATGAATTTGGTCATTATGCTACTTGTTGTCCTTTTAGGAAAGCACCCAAGAGCAATAGGACTTGGGTTGCTAAACTAACCCCTCCGGACCCAAAAATATGATTGGGGACCATTTCATTTTTCTTCTTGTAGGTACTTGCAAATGGATTGACTTGAGCTATTGGATTGCAAATTGACTTCTCAATCCACATGAAAGAAGAAAGGTGAGATGTGCAGAGGGTGACAACAAGTGGAAAAGCAATGGTAAGTACAAAGGTAATGGTTTTATTGCTTATAACCATTTCTAACTTGTTTTGTCAAGTTAGTGTGCACTATACATATGGTTTTTGAGTTAAAAGTGGCATCTTCACACTCTTGCTCAAAAACTGTTTCTAATGCTTCTATAGTGCATTACTAACTTGCTTAGACATGTTTGGATATGGTTTGTATTTTTAGCATGCCTTTAAATATGCTTTTATGAAAAATATGTGCTTTTTCTACAACAGTTTTGTCGGCCGAGTTTTGTCCTGTCTAAACTCGACCGATAGGCACCAATGGGTGTTGCCAACAGCTACAATCGGCGAGTTGCCAATACACAGAACTTGACCGATTACACTGTGCACAGAATATAAATTTGGCTTTTTGAGTGAGAATTTCCCTCTCAACTAGATCTTCTCAACCAATAGCCTTATTCTTTGGCACTCTCATTTGGTACCTTTACATATGCATATTTCCATGTTCTATTGCCTATCTTGCTTACAACTCTATCTCTCTAATTTCTCTAAATTGGTATATCTATATCTTGCAATTACTTGCTTTGAGTTGTTTTGCAGGTTTTGATGATGATCTCTTTGGATCTCTTGGTTGTGTATTAAATTGCTTCCGTTGTACTCTAACTTGCTACATCTATCTAGGTGTATATCTTGTTTTGATACAACCTTGAGGTTCTTAGGGGTAATCATCTTATGGTAATGATGCATATATAGTGAGTTATATCCTCTCATTCTTCTAAAATTGCATATCTCTTGGTTTGGATATATCTACTCATAGCTTGCTTTATATTTTGGTATCTCTTGCTATGATCTAGATCCTACTAGTAGTCCTAACTTGTGATATCATCTACTAGTAGTTCATATACATGTAGTTCTAACCTTGTTTACATATTGGCATCTTTGATCATCTATATGTTATGCTTGTATCTTATCTCATACATGCTCAAGATTGTTCCTTAAATTGAATATCTACTATCTTGAGTTGCTTGCATAACATTGTGATGCAGGGTACATAGATCTACATGATATGTAGAAATTGGAGTTTTTGTGGATTTTTATGCAGCTTTTGCTCCAGTTTCAGTTTTTGCTGCAAGTATAGTGTTTTTTATGCAGAAACTACCTTCTGAGCAAGGCTCATCGCTCTGCCATGAGCTCCGATGGTTTTTGATCAAATTCCATCATCTTGAGGGTCAAAATTGCGATTTATTGTTTTTCTGCAGCACCCTATCTTGCATGTTTTGGGTTGTTCAAGTATATGCTTTAACTTGCTTTTCTTTCTATGCTTGGACAAGCCCCTATCTGTGCTCTTCTACTCTCCTTATATAACTTTTGTTATCTTCTTTCTCTTAACAAGTGGTGTTTCTTAGTTTCTTCATACCCCCACCTTTTTGAAATGACAAAGGGGGAGAAAGATATGTCTTCTTTTGACAACAGGGAGAAGGCATGTCTTACATGAAGCAAAGAAGCGTGTCCATGTAAAGGGGAGAAGGTAAATGGGAGAAGACATATATGTGTAGAACATATATGAGTAGAAGACATAGTTTCTATAAATGTTATGAAAGCTAACCATGCAGGAGAAACATCATCAATTGAGGGGGAGTATGAGAACTCCATGCGCATCAATTGAGGGGGAGCATATGAGCTCAATCCTATTGAAACCCCTAGGTTTCTCCGAAGGTATGATTTTACGTACAAGCTTTCAATACATTTATGGAATGGTTTGTCATCTTCAAAAAGGGGGAGAATGTTGACTCAAGGTCAATTAGGTCAATGTTGACTCACGTCTAAATTGACTAAACCCTTGTTTTGATGATGACTAACCATTCCACATATTGGTGTCTAATGCTTCTACATTGAGTGATTTCAGATTAGGTTTAGACACACTCCAAATGCCCTAACTTGCGCATATCAAATTGGAGAAAAGACAAGTCAAAATAGCTACAAGTGTGCAATTTGGGATCTCTATGTAAATGACCTTAGAATTGCTTTGTAATCACTTGTAATGATTGTATGACTTGTAATTAAGCTTAGAAAAATTATTGGGACACAAAAATCCATCATTTGTACGGTTAAACGAAAATTCCAAAATACCCATAACAAGGATTTTGTCGGCCGAATTCCAAACTCGGCCGATCCATATATTCTGGGATTTTTGTTGGAATCGGCCGAGTTACAAACTCAGCCGATCCACCGTTCGGTCGAGTTCTAGCTAGGAAACTCGGCCGATCCACTGATCGGTCCAAGTCTGGAAATGGACCGATCGGTCGAGTTTCTCAAAGGAAACTCAGCCGACAGTCTAGCTTTCAGCCTTGTCTTTTAGTGGTTCGGCCGAGTTACCTTTATATAAACTCGGCCGATCAGACTGTACTGGAATGCAGAAAAAGCAAATCCAACCATTGGAGACTTTGTTGGGACCCAAAATAGATCCGTTGCAACTTGTAAAACGGCTATTTTTCGTTCCTAAGTGTTCCCAAAGGCTAAGAGGCATCCCCAACTATAAATAGGACCCCTTGGGCTTCATTCCAAGGTTGAGCATTCATTGCAAACTCCTTGTGAGGTTCCTATTCTATAGTTGAGTGCTTCCTACAGCCTCCTTTCTCTCTCTAAGCTTAATCACTTGCTACATCCATTAGAGTGAGTAGGAGATTTGTAAGAGAGCTAGTTTCTACTTGTATATCTTGTGAGGCTCTCACTTCCATCACCTCCCCATCTCTCATTTCCTATCTTGAAGATGAAGGTTCTCTCTCTTGTCCAAGAGAGGTGAAGAAGAACAAGGGAAGGAGTCCCTTGGTGAAGATCAAGGCCGAAGACTTGGAGCTAGAGTGGGTAAGCCCTTGGAGAAGGCAGAAGACTCAAGCTCAAGTGGGTAAGACCTTGGTGGAAAGCTTCTCCGAGTGAAGGTGAAGTCAAAGGCGGAAGATCCAAGAAGAGTGGGTAATTCCTACAAGGCCGAAGACTTGTGCAAGAGTGGGTAAGTCCTTGGAGAAGGCCGAAGACTCTTGCAAAGTGGGTAAGTCCTTGGTAAGGTTGAAGACTCTTTGTATTGGATAGGTAAGTCCTTTGTTGGTCTTGTAATTGTAAGTCTTATAAGTGAATATAAGAGTGCAATTGGTTGAAGTCCTAGAGGTTGACCTCTCTAGGCAAGTGGACTGACACACTTCTAGTTTGAAGTGTGGAACCACTCTAAATAGCTTGTCTAATTTGGTGCATGATCAATCTCTCTTATCCTTGCTATGCATGATTTAGTTGCACTCAAATTACCTATTTAGCAACCTTATCTTGTCATATAATTTGAAGGTTTGATGAATTTTGTTTAAGTGCTTTCAGCTCTATTCACCCCCCCTCTAGAGCACCTAAGTCACCCATCCAGGATCCAACAAGTGGTATCAGAGCGGGTCTTCTCCAAGCATACTTCTACAAGTAGGAGAAGATGGGTGACTACCTAGGAGGGAGACTCTCGACCAGCCTTCCTATCTTCAATGGGAGCAACTTCCTCTATTGGAGAAGAAGACTTCAATTCTTCATCCAAGGATCAAGTCTCGAGATGTGGCAAATGGTGAACAGCCCATACATTCTACCAAAGACAAACATTGAAGAATGGGATGAAGCCACCTTGATGAAAGCAACCTTGAATGCTAGAGCCATGCACATCCTATATGCCTCCATGACCCCCACCGAGTTCAACCGGATTTCCTCTTGTGAGACGGCCTATGAGGTATGGAGAAAGCTTTGCATCACTTATGAAGGGACAGATCAAGTGAAGGAAAGCAAAGTCTACATGCTCAAAGGGTTGCTTGAGAACTTCAAGATGGGAAAGGAGGAGAGCATAGCCAACATGTACTCAAGGCTCAACACCATCTTGAATGGTCTTGCTGTTCTAGGACATCCCATGTCTAGTGGAGAGATCAACTCAAAGATCCTTAGAACTCTCCCCAAGAGATGGGAATCCAAGGTGACTTCTATTGAAGAAGCAAGGTCGCTTAGGGATATTCCTATTGAAGAGCTCATTGGAAATCTTCAAGCACATGAAGCTACACTTGACAAGAGGGAGGAAGTGGAAAGACAAGAGAAGAAAGAGCTTAAGAGAATGAAGAAGGCTGAAATAAAGGCTCAAATTGAAGCTATCATGGAAAAAGTCTCTCCATCCTCTCAAGCTAAAGAAGATGCCATGTACTCCAAAGGTAGACTCTACAAAGGCAAGTCCTCCTCCATCCGGTGCTTCACATGTGGAAAGAAGGGTCACTACAAGGAAGATTGCCCACAAGGCAAAAAGACCCATCTTCACAAGAAGAAATGGCAATCAAGCTCAAGTGGCTCCTCCAACTCAAGCTCAAGTGAAGATTCATGTGAAGGATCAAGCTCAAGATCTAGTGATGAAGGAGAATGCCATTTTGCTCTTATAGCATCAACAAGTGAAGACTCAAATGAGGTAAATCTAGACTCTTTAGATAAAGAATCTTTAATTGCTATTATTCATGATATTAGTGCCTCTTATAAGTCTTCTAAAAAGAAAAAGAAAAAGCTTGCTAAAATTGTTGATAATTTGCATATAGAACTAGATGATCTTGAATATGCAAATTCTTGCTTGCTTATTGATAAAAATGATTGTCTTAGCCAAGTAGACTCTCTTAAACTTGAAAATGCTAGTTTACTTGATAAGATTAAATTTCTAGAAGCTCAACCTCTCATGCCTAGTTCAAATGAAGAGCATACTTTAATTGTTGATTCTCTCATGCATGAGCTTGATACTCTTAAAACTGAAAATGTAGAACTCAAGCTTATTGATGATGCTAGGAGAAAAGAAATCTATTCTTATCAAAGAGAATTAGTGGTGCTTAAATCTGAAAATGCCTCCTTGCTTGCTAAAATCAATGGGCATGAATCTTGTTCTAGTTATACTAATAAAGAGAATGATGTTGCTGCTCTTCATATTGATAGAGATTCTTATTTAACTAAAGCTCTTTGCTTAGAAAATGATCTTTTGCATGCTAGAGATAATATCAATAATTTGTCTTCTACTATTGCCTCTCTTATGCATGATAATGATAGTTTGAGATCATCTTTGCAAAGATTCTTAGTTGGTAAAAAGAGTCTTAATGACATCCTACTCAATTCTACTAAACAAATTGGTAGACATGGTTTAGGATATGATAGTAGTCAAGGGAACAACAAAGATAAAGGACCTCCAATATTCCATGGAGAATCCTCTAGTTCCAAGACTATGGGCACATGCAACTATTGCAATGAATTTGGTCATTATGCTACTTGTTGTCCTTTTAGGAAAGCACCCAAGAGCAATAGGACTTGGGTTGCTAAACTAACCCTCCGGACCCAAAAATATGATTGGGGACCATTTCATTTTTCTTCTTGTAGGTACTTGCAAATGGATTGACTTGAGCTATTGGATTGCAAATTGACTTCTCAATCCACATGAAAGAAGAAAGGTGAGATGTGCAGAGGGTGACAACAAGTGGAAAAGCAATGGTAAGTACAAAGGTAATGGTTTTATTGCTTATAACCATTTCTAACTTGTTTTGTCAAGTTAGTGTGCACTATACATATGGTTTTTGAGTTAAAAGTGGCATCTTCACACTCTTGCTCAAAAACTGTTTCTAATGCTTCTATAGTGCATTACTAACTTGCTTAGACATGTTTGGATATGGTTTGTATTTTTAGCATGCCTTTAAATATGCTTTTATGAAAAATATGTCCTTTTTCTACAATAGTTTTGTCGGCCGAGTTTTGTCCTGTCTAAACTCGACCGATAGGCACCAATGGGTGTTGCCAACAGCTACGATCGGCCGAGTTGCCAATACACAGAACTCGACCGATTACACTGTGCACAGAATATAAATTTGGCTTATTGAGTGAGAATTTCCCTCTCAACTAGATCTTCTCAACCAATAGCCTTATTCTTTGGCACTCTCATTTGGTACCTTTACATATGCATATTTCCATGTTCTATTGCCTATCTTGCTTACAACTCTATCTCTCTAATTTCTCTAAATTGGTATATCTATATCTTGCAATTACTTGCTTTGAGTTGTTTTGCAGGTTTTGATGATGATCTCTTTGGATCTCTTGGTTGTGTATTAAATTGCTTCCGTTGTACTCTAACTTGCTACATCTATCTAGGTGTATATCTTGTTTTAATACAACCTTGAGGTTCTTAGGGGTAATCATCTTATGGTAAGGATGCATATATAGTGAGTTATATCCTCTCATTCTTCTAAAATTGCATATCTCTTGGTTTGGATATATCTACTCATAGCTTGCTTTATATTTTGGTATCTCTTGCTATGATCTAGATCCTACTAGTAGTCCTAACTTGTGATATCATCTACTAGTAGTTCATATACATGTAGTTCTAACCTTGTTTACATATTGGCATCTTTGATCATCTATATGTTATGCTTGTATCTTATCTCATACATGCTCAAGATTGTTCCTTAAATTGACTATCTACTATCTTGAGTTGCTTGCATAACATTGTGATGCAGGGTACATAGATCTACATGATATGTAGAAATTGGAGTTTTTGTGGATTTTTATGCAGCGTTTGCTCCAGTTTCAGTTTTTGCTGCAAGTATAGTGTTTTTTATGCAGAAACTACCTTCTGAGCAAGGCTCATCGCTCTGCCATGAGCTCCGATGGTTTTTGATCAAATTCCATCATCTTGAGGGTCAAAATTGTGATTTATTGTTTTTCTATAGCACCCTATCTTGCATGTTTTGGGTTGTTCAAGTATATGCTTTAACTTGCTTTTCTTTCTATGCTTGGACAAGCCCCTATCTGTGCTCTTCTACTCTCCTTATATAACTTTTGTTATCTTCTTTCTCTTAACAAGTGGTGTTTCTTAGTTTCTTCATACCCCCACCTTTTTGAAATGACAAAGGGGGAGAAAGATATGTCTTCTTTTGACAACAGGGAGAAGGCATGTCTTACATGAAGCAAAGAAGCGTGTCCATGTAAAGGGGAGAAGGTAAATGGGAGAAGACATATATGTGTAGAACATATATGAGTAGAAGACATAGTTTCTATAAATGTTATGAAAGCTAACCATGCAGGAGAAACATCATCAATTGAGGGGGAGTATGAGAACTCCATGCGCATCAATTGAGGGGGAGCATATGAGCTCAATCCTATTGAAACCCCTAGGTTTCTCCGAAGGTATGATTTTACGTACAAGCTTTCAATACATTTATGGAATGGTTTGTCATCTTCAAAAAGGGGGAGAATGTTGACTCAAGGTCAATTAGGTCAATGTTGACTCACGTCTAAATTGACTAAACCCTTGTTTTGATGATGACTAACCATTCCACATATTGGTGTCTAATGCTTCTACATTGAGTGATTTCAGATTAGGTTTAGACACACTCCAAATGCCCTAACTTGCGCATATCAAATTGGAGAAAAGACAAGTCAAAATAGCTACAAGTGTGCAATTTGGGATCTCTATGTAAATGACCTTAGAATTGCTTTGTAATCACTTGTAATGATTGTATGACTTGTAATTAAGCTTAGAAAAATTATTGGGACACAAAAATCCATCATTTGTACGGTTAAACGAAAATTCCAAAATACCCATAACAGGGATTTTGTCGGCCGAATTTCAAACTCGGCCGATCCATATATTCTGGGATTTTTGTTGGAATCGGCCGAGTTACAAACTCAGCCGATCCACCGTTCGGTCGAGTTCTAGCTAGGAAACTCGGCCGATCCACTGATCGGTCCAAGTCTGGAAATGGACCGATCGGTCAAGTTTCTCAAAGGAAACTCGGCCGACAGTCTAGCTTTCAGCCTTGTCTTTTAGTGGTTCGGCCGAGTTACCTTTATATAAACTCGGCCGATCAGACTGTACTGGAATGCAGAAAAAGCAAATCCAACCGTTGGAGACTTTGTTGGGACCCAAAATAGATCCGTTGCAACTTGTAAAACGGCTATTTTTCATTCCTAAGTGTTCCCAAAGGCTAAGAGGCATCCCCAACTATAAATAGGACCCCTTGGGCTTCATTCCAAGGTTGAGCATTCATTGCAAACTCCTTGTGAGGTTCCTATTCTATAGTTGAGTGCTTCCTACAGCCTCCTCTCTCTCTCTAAGCTTAATCACTTGCTACATCCATTAGAGTGAGTAGGAGATTTGTAAGAGAGCTAGTTTCTACTTGTATATCTTGTGAGGCTCTCACTTCCACCACCTCCCCATCTCTCATTTCCTATCTTGAAGATGAAGGTTCTCTCTCTTGTCCAAGAGAGGTGAAGAAGAACAAGGGAAGGAGTCCCTTGGTGAAGATCAAGGCCGAAGACTTGGAGCTAGAGTGGGTAAGCCCTTGGAGAAGGCAGAAGACTCAAGCTCAAGTGGGTAAGACCTTGGTGGAAAGCTTCTCCGAGTGAAGGTGAAGTCAAAGGCGGAAGATCCAAGAAGAGTGGGTAATTCCTACAAGGCCGAAGACTTGTGCAAGAGTGGGTAAGTCCTTGGAGAAGGCCGAAGACTCTTGCAAAGTGGGTAAGTCCTTGGTAAGGTTGAAGACTCTTTGTATTGGATAGGTAAGTCCTTTGTTGGTCTTGTAATTGTAAGTCTTATAAGTGAATATAAGAGTGCAATTGGTTGAAGTCCTAGAGGTTTACCTCTCTAGGCAAGTGGACTGACACACTTCTAGTTTGAAGTGTGGAACCACTCTAAATAGCTTGTCTAATTTGGTGCATGATCAATCTCTCTTATCCTTGCTATGCATGATTTAGTTGCACTCAAATTACCTATTTAGCAACCTTATCTTGTCATATAATTTGAAGGTTTGATGAATTTTGTTTAAGTGCTTTCAGCTCTATTCACCCCCCCTCTAGAGCACCTAAGTCACCCATCCAGGATCCAACAAGTGGTATCAGAGCGGGTCTTCTCCAAGCATACTTCTACAAGTAGGAGAAGATGGGTGACTACCTAGGAGGGAGACTCTCGACCAGCCTTCCTATCTTCAATGGGAGCAACTTCCTCTATTGGAGAAGAAGACTTCAATTCTTCATCCAAGGATCAAGTCTCGAGATGTGGCAAATGGTGAACAGCCCATATATTCTACCAAAGACAAACATTGAAGAATGGGATGAAGCCACCTTGATGAAAGCAACCTTGAATGCTAGAGACATGCACATCCTATATGCCTCCATGACCCCCACCGAGTTCAACCGGATTTCCTCTTGTGAGACGGCCTATGAGGTATGGAGAAAGCTTTGCATCACTTATGAAGGGACATATCAAGTGAAGGAAAGCAAAGTCTACATGCTCAAAGGGTTGCTTGAGAACTTCAATATGGGAAAGGAGGAGAGCATAGCCAACATGTACTCAAGGCTCAACACCATCTTGAATGGTCTTGCTGTTCTAGGACATCCCATGTCTAGTGGAGAGATCAACTCAAAGATCCTTAGAACTCTCCCCAAGAGATGGGAATCCAAGGTGACTTCTATTGAAGAAGCAAGGTCGCTTAGGGATATTCCTATTGAAGAGCTCATTGGAAATCTTCAAGCACATGAAGCTACACTTGACAAGAGGGAGGAAGTGGAAAGACAAGAGAAGAAAGAGCTTAAGAGAATGAAGAAGGCTGAAATAAAGGCTCAAATTGAAGCTATCATGGAAAAAGTCTCTCCATCCTCTCAAGCTAAAGAAGATGCCATGTACTCCAAAGGTAGACTCTACAAAGGCAAGTCCTCCTCCATCCGGTGCTTCACATGTGGAAAGAAGGGTCACTACAAGGAAGATTGCCCACAAGGCAAAAAGACCCATCTTCACAAGAAGAAATGGCAATCAAGCTCAAGTGGCTCCTCCAACTCAAGCTCAAGTGAAGATTCATGTGAAGGATCAAGCTCAAGATCTAGTGATGAAGGAGAATGCCATTTTGCTCTTATAGCATCAACAAGTGAAGACTCAAATGAGGTAAATATAGACTCTTTAGATAAAGAATCTTTAATTGCTATTATTCATGATATTAGTGCCTCTTATAAGTCTTCTAAAAAGAAAAAGAAAAAGCTTGCTAAAATTGTTGATAATTTGCATATAGAACTAGATGATCTTGAATATGCAAATTCTTGCTTGCTTATTGATAAAAATGATTGTCTTAGCCAAGTAGACTCTCTTAAACTTGAAAATGCTAGTTTACTTGATAAGATTAAATTTCTAGAAGCTCAACCTCTCATGCCTAGTTCAAATGAAGAGCATACTTTAATTGTTGATTCTCTCATGCATGAGCTTGATACTCTTAAAACTGAAAACGTAGAACTCAAGCTTATTGATGATGCTAGGAGAAAAGAAATCTATTCTTATCAAAGAGAATTAGTGGTGCTTAAATCTGAAAATGCCTCCTTGCTTGCTAAAATCAATGGGCATGAATCTTGTTCTAGTTATACTAATAAAGAGAATGATGTTGCTGCTCTTCATATTGATAGAGATTCTTATTTAACTAAAGCTCTTTGCTTAGAAAATGATCTTTTGCATGCTAGAGATAATATCAATAATTTGTCTTCTACTATTGCCTCTCTTATGCATGATAATGATAGTTTGAGATCATCTTTGCAAAGATTCTTAGTTGGTAAGAAGAGTCTTAATGACATCCTACTCAATTCTACTAAACAAATTGGTAGACATGGTTTAGGATATGATAGTAGTCAAGGGAACAACAAAGATAAAGGACCTCCAATATTCCATGGAGAATCCTCTAGTTCCAAGACTATGGGCACATGCAACTATTGCAATGAATTTGGTCATTATGCTACTTGTTGTCCTTTTAGGAAAGCACCCAAGAGCAATAGGAGTTGGGTTGCTAAACTAACCCCTCCGGACCCAAAAATATGATTGGGGACCATTTCATTTTTCTTCTTGTAGGTACTTGCAAATGGATTGACTTGAGCTATTGGATTGCAAATTGACTTCTCAATCCACATGAAAGAAGAAAGGTGAGATGTGCAGAGGGTGACAACAAGTGGAAAAGCAATGGTAAGTACAAAGGTAATGGTTTTATTGCTTATAACCATTTCTAACTTGTTTTGTCAAGTTAGTGTGCACTATACATATGGTTTTTGAGTTAAAAGTGGCATCTTCACACTCTTGCTCAAAAACGGTTTCTAATGCTTCTATAGTGCATTACTAACTTGCTTAGACATGTTTGGATATGGTTTGTATTTTTAGCATGCCTTTAAATATGCTTTTATGAAAAATATGTGCTTTTTCTACAACAGTTTTGTCGGCCGAGTTTTGTCCTGTCTAAACTCGACCGATAGGCACCAATGGGTGTTGCCAACAGCTACGATCGGCCGAGTTGCCAATACACAGAACTCGACCGATTACACTGTGCACAGAATATAAATTTGGCTTATTGAGTGAGAATTTCCCTCTCAACTAGATCTTCTCAACCAATAGCCTTATTCTTTGGCACTCTCATTTGGTACCTTTACATATGCATATTTCCATGTTCTATTGCCTATCTTGCTTACAACTCTATCTCTCTAATTGCTCTAAATTGGTATATCTATATCTTGCAATTACTTGCTTTGAGTTGTTTTGCAGGTTTTGATGATGATCTCTTTGGATCTCTTGGTTGTGTCTTAAATTGCTTCCATTGTACTCTAACTTGCTACATCTATCTAGGTGTATATCTTGTTTTGATACAACCTTGAGGTTCTTAGGGGTAATCATCTTATGGTAAGGATGCATATATAGTGAGTTATATCCTCTCATGCTTCTAAAATTGCATATCTCTTGGTTTGGATATATCTACTCATAGCTTGCTTTATATTTTGGTATCTCTTGCTATGATCTAGATCCTACTAGTAGTCCTAACTTGTGATATCATCTACTAGTAGTTCATATACATGTAGTTCTAACCTTGTTTACATATTGGCATCTTTGATCATCTATATGTTATGCTTGTATCTTATCTCATACATGCTCAAGATTGTTCCTTAAATTGAATATCTACTATCTTGAGTTGCTTGCATAACATTGTGATGCAGGGTACATAGATCTACATGATATGTAGAAATTGGAGTTTTTGTGGATTTTTATGCAGCTTTTGCTCCAGTTTCAGTTTTTGCTGCAAGTATAGTGTTTTTTATGCAGAAACTACCTTCTGAGCAAGGCTCATCGCTCTGCCATGAGCTCCGATGGTTTTTGATCAAATTCCATCATCTTGAGGGTCAAAATTGCGATTTATTGTTTTTCTGCAGCACCCTATCTTGCATGTTTTGGGTTGTTCAAGTATATGCTTTAACTTGCTTTTCTTTCTATGCTTGGACAAGCCCCTATCTGTGCTCTTCTACTCTCCTTATATAACTTTTGTTATCTTCTTTCTCTTAACAAGTGGTGTTTCTTAGTTTCTTCATACCCCCACCTTTTTGAAATGACAAAGGGGGAGAAAGATATGTCTTCTTTTGACAACAGGGAGAAGGCATGTCTTACATGAAGCAAAGAAGCGTGTCCATGTAAAGGGGAGAAGGTAAATGGGAGAAGACATATATGTGTAGAACATATATGAGTAGAAGACATAGTTTCTATAAATGTTATGAAAGCTAACCATGCAGGAGAAACATCATCAATTGAGGGGGAGTATGAGAACTCCATGCGCATCAATTGAGGGGGAGCATATGAGCTCAATCCTATTGAAACCCCTAGGTTTCTCCGAAGGTATGATTTTACGTACAAGCTTTCAATACATTTATGGAATGGTTTGTCATCTTCAAAAAGGGGGAGAATGTTGACTCAAGGTCAATTAGGTCAATGTTGAGTCACGTCTAAATTGACTAAACCCTTGTTTTGATGATGACTAACCATTCCACATATTGGTGTCTAATGCTTCTACATTGAGTGATTTCAGATTAGGTTTAGACACACTCCAAATGCCCTAACTTGCGCATATCAAATTGGAGAAAAGACAAGTCAAAATAGCTACAAGTGTGCAATTTGGGATCTCTATGTAAATGACCTTAGAATTGCTTTGTAATCACTTGTAATGATTGTATGACTTGTAATTAAGCTTAGAAAAATTATTGGGACACAAAAATCCATCATTTGTACGGTTAAACAAAAATTCCAAAATACCCATAACAGGGATTTTGTCGGCCGAATTCCAAACTCGGCCGATCCATATATTCTGGGATTTTTGTTGGAATCGGCCGAGTTACAAACTCAGCCGATCCACCGTTCGGTCGAGTTCTAGCTAGGAAACGCGGCCGATCCACTGATCGGTCCAAGTCTGGAAATGGACCGACCGGTCGAGTTTCTCAAAGGAAACTCGGCCGACAGTCTAGCTTTCAGCCTTGTCTTTTAGTGGTTCGGCCGAGTTACCTTTATATAAACTCGGCCGATCAGACTGTACTGGAATGCAGAAAAAGCAAATCCAACCGTTGGAGACTTTGTTGGGACCCAAAATAGATCCGTTGCAACTTGTAAAACGGCTATTTTTCGTTCCTAAGTGTTCCCAAAGGCTAAGAGGCATCCCCAACTATAAATAGGACCCCTTGGGCTTCATTCCAAGGTTGAGCATTCATTGCAAACTCCTTGTGAGGTTCCTATTCTATAGTTGAGTGCTTCCTACAGCCTCCTCTCTCTCTCTAAGCTTAATCACTTGCTACATCCATTAGAGTGAGTAGGAGATTTGTAAGAGAGCTAGTTTCTACTTGTATATCTTGTGAGGCTCTCACTTCCACCACCTCCCCATCTCTCATTTCCTATCTTGAAGATGAAGGTTCTCTCTCTTGTCCAAGAGAGGTGAAGAAGAACAAGGGAAGGAGTCCCTTGGTGAAGATCAAGGCCGAAGACTTGGAGCTAGAGTGGGTAAGCCCTTGGAGAAGGCAGAAGACTCAAGCTCAAGTGGGTAAGACCTTGGTGGAAAGCTTCTCCGAGTGAAGGTGAAGTCAAAGGCGGAAGATCCAAGAAGAGTGGGTAATTCCTACAAGGCCGAAGACTTGTGCAAGAGTGGGTAAGTCCTTGGAGAAGGCCGAAGACTCTTGCAAAGTGGGTAAGTCCTTGGTAAGGTTGAAGACTCTTTGTATTGGATAGGTAAGTCCTTTGTTGGTCTTGTAATTGTAAGTCTTATAAGTGAATATAAGAGTGCAATTGGTTGAAGTCCTAGAGGTTGACCTCTCTAGGCAAGTGGACTGACACACTTCTAGTTTGAAGTGTGGAACCACTCTAAATAGCTTGTCTAATTTGGTGCATGATCAATCTCTCTTATCCTTGCTATGCATGATTTAGTTGCACTCAAATTACCTATTTAGCAACCTTATCTTGTCATATAATTTGAAGGTTTGATGAATTTTGTTTAAGTGCTTTCAGCTCTATTCACCCCCCCTCTAGAGCACCTAAGTCACCCATCCAGGATCCAACAAGTGGTATCAGAGCGGGTCTTCTCCAAGCATACTTCTACAAGTAGGAGAAGATGGGTGACTACCTAGGAGGGAGACTCTCGACCAGCCTTCCTATCTTCAATGGGAGCAACTTCCTCTATTGGAGAAGAAGACTTCAATTCTTCATCCAAGGATCAAGTCTCGAGATGTGGCAAATGGTGAACAGCCCATACATTCTACCAAAGACAAACATTGAAGAATGGGATGAAGCCACCTTGATGAAAGCAACCTTGAATGCTAGAGCCATGCACATCCTATATGCCTCCATGACCCCCACCGAGTTCAACCGGATTTCCTCTTGTGAGACGGCCTATGAGGTATGGAGAAAGCTTTGCATCACTTATGAAGGGACAGATCAAGTGAAGGAAAGCAAAGTCTACATGCTCAAAGGGTTGCTTGAGAACTTCAAGATGGGAAAGGAGGAGAGCATAGCCAACATGTACTCAAGGCTCAACACCATCTTGAATGGTCTTGCTGTTCTAGGACATCCCATGTCTAGTGGAGAGATCAACTCAAAGATCCTTAGAACTCTCCCCAAGAGATGGGAATCCAAGGTGACTTCTATTGAAGAAGCAAGGTCGCTTAGGGATATTCCTATTGAAGAGCTCATTGGAAATCTTCAAGCACATGAAGCTACACTTGACAAGAGGGAGGAAGTGGAAAGACAAGAGAAGAAAGAGCTTAAGAGAATGAAGAAGGCTGAAATAAAGGCTCAAATTGAAGCTATCATGGAAAAAGTCTCTCCATCCTCTCAAGCTAAAGAAGATGCCATGTACTCCAAAGGTAGACTCTACAAAGGCAAGTCCTCCTCCATCCGGTGCTTCACATGTGGAAAGAAGGGTCACTACAAGGAAGATTGCCCACAAGGCAAAAAGACCCATCTTCACAAGAAGAAATGGCAATCAAGCTCAAGTGGCTCCTCCAACTCAAGCTCAAGTGAAGATTCATGTGAAGGATCAAGCTCAAGATCTAGTGATGAAGGAGAATGCCATTTTGCTCTTATAGCATCAACAAGTGAAGACTCAAATGAGGTAAATCTAGACTCTTTAGATAAAGAATCTTTAATTGCTATTATTCATGATATTAGTGCCTCTTATAAGTCTTCTAAAAAGAAAAAGAAAAAGCTTGCTAAAATTGTTGATAATTTGCATATAGAACTAGATGATCTTGAATATGCAAATTCTTGCTTGCTTATTGATAAAAATGATTGTCTTAGCCAAGTAGACTCTCTTAAACTTGAAAATGCTAGTTTACTTGATAAGATTAAATTTCTAGAAGCTCAACCTCTCATGCCTAGTTCAAATGAAGAGCATACTTTAATTGTTGATTCTCTCATGCATGAGCTTGATACTCTTAAAACTGAAAATGTAGAACTCAAGCTTATTGATGATGCTAGGAGAAAAGAAATCTATTCTTATCAAAGAGAATTAGTGGTGCTTAAATCTGAAAATGCCTCCTTGCTTGCTAAAATCAATGGGCATGAATCTTGTTCTAGTTATACTAATAAAGAGAATGATGTTGCTGCTCTTCATATTGATAGAGATTCTTATTTAACTAAAGCTCTTTGCTTAGAAAATGATCTTTTGCATGCTAGAGATAATATCAATAATTTGTCTTCTACTATTGCCTCTCTTATGCATGATAATGATAGTTTGAGATCATCTTTGCAAAGATTCTTAGTTGGTAAAAAGAGTCTTAATGACATCCTACTCAATTCTACTAAACAAATTGGTAGACATGGTTTAGGATATGATAGTAGTCAAGGGAACAACAAAGATAAAGGACCTCCAATATTCCATGGAGAATCCTCTAGTTCCAAGACTATGGGCACATGCAACTATTGCAATGAATTTGGTCATTATGCTACTTGTTGTCCTTTTAGGAAAGCACCCAAGAGCAATAGGACTTGGGTTGCTAAACTAACCCTCCGGACCCAAAAATATGATTGGGGACCATTTCATTTTTCTTCTTGTAGGTACTTGCAAATGGATTGACTTGAGCTATTGGATTGCAAATTGACTTCTCAATCCACATGAAAGAAGAAAGGTGAGATGTGCAGAGGGTGACAACAAGTGGAAAAGCAATGGTAAGTACAAAGGTAATGGTTTTATTGCTTATAACCATTTCTAACTTGTTTTGTCAAGTTAGTGTGCACTATACATATGGTTTTTGAGTTAAAAGTGGCATCTTCACACTCTTGCTCAAAAACTGTTTCTAATGCTTCTATAGTGCATTACTAACTTGCTTAGACATGTTTGGATATGGTTTGTATTTTTAGCATGCCTTTAAATATGCTTTTATGAAAAATATGTCCTTTTTCTACAACAGTTTTGTCGGCCGAGTTTTGTCCTGTCTAAACTCGACCGATAGGCACCAATGGGTGTTGCCAACAGCTACGATCGGCGAGTTGCCAATAAACAGAACTCGACCGATTACACTGTGCACAGAATATAAATTTGGCTTATTGAGTGAGAATTTCCCTCTCAACTAGATCTTCTCAACCAATAGCCTTATTCTTTGGCACTCTCATTTGGTACCTTTACATATGCATATTTCCATGTTCTATTGCCTATCTTGCTTACAACTCTATCTCTCTAATTTCTCTAAATTGGTATATCTATATCTTGCAATTACTTGCTTTGAGTTGTTTTGCAGGTTTTGATGATGATCTCTTTGGATCTCTTGGTTGTGTATTAAATTGCTTCCGTTGTACTCTAACTTGCTACATCTATCTAGGTGTATATCTTGTTTTGATACAACCTTGAGGTTCTTAGGGGTAATCATCTTATGGTAAGGATGCATATATAGTGAGTTATATCCTCTCATTCTTCTAAAATTGCATATCTCTTGGTTTGGATATATCTACTCATAGCTTGCTTTATATTTTGGTATCTCTTGCTATGATCTAGATCCTACTAGTAGTCCTAACTTGTGATATCATCTACTAGTAGTTCATATACATGTAGTTCTAACCTTGTTTACATATTGGCATCTTTGATCATCTATATGTTATGCTTGTATCTTATCTCATACATGCTCAAGATTGTTCCTTAAATTGAATATCTACTATCTTGAGTTGCTTGCATAACATTGTGATGCAGGGTACATAGATCTACATGATATGTAGAAATTGGAGTTTTTGTGGATTTTTATGCAGCTTTTGCTCCAGTTTCAGTTTTTGCTGCAAGTATAGTGTTTTTTATGCAGAAACTACCTTCTGAGCAAGGCTCATCGCTTTGCCATGAGCTCCGATGGTTTTTGATCAAATTCCATCATCTTGAGGGTCAAAATTGCGATTTATTGTTTTTCTGCAGCACCCTATCTTGCATGTTTTGGGTTGTTCAAGTATATGCTTTAACTTGCTTTTCTTTCTATGCTTGGACAAGCCCCTATCTGTGCTCTTCTACTCTCCTTATATAACTTTTGTTATCTTCTTTCTCTTAACAAGTGGTGTTTCTTAGTTTCTTCATACCCCCACCTTTTTGAAATGACAAAGGGGGAGAAAGATATGTCTTCTTTTGACAACAGGGAGAAGGCATGTCTTACATGAAGCAAAGAAGCGTGTCCATGTAAAGGGGAGAAGGTAAATGGGAGAAGACATATATGTGTAGAACATATATGAGTAGAAGACATAGTTTCTATAAATGTTATGAAAGCTAACCATGCAGGAGAAACATCATCAATTGAGGGGGAGTATGAGAACTCCATGCGCATCAATTGAGGGGGAGCATATGAGCTCAATCCTATTGAAACCCCTAGGTTTCTCCGAAGGTATGATTTTACGTACAAGCTTTCAATACATTTATGGAATGGTTTGTCATCTTCAAAAAGGGGGAGAATGTTGACTCAAGGTCAATTAGGTCAATGTTGACTCACGTCTAAATTGACTAAACCCTTGTTTTGATGATGACTAACCATTCCACATATTGGTGTCTAATGCTTCTACATTGAGTGATTTCAGATTAGGTTTAGACACACTCCAAATGCCCTAACTTGCGCATATCAAATTGGAGAAAAGACAAGTCAAAATAGCTACAAGTGTGCAATTTGGGATCTCTATGTAAATGACCTTAGAATTGCTTTGTAATCACTTGTAATGATTGTATGACTTGTAATTAAGCTTAGAAAAATTATTGGGACACAAAAATCCATCATTTGTACGGTTAAACGAAAATTCCAAAATACCCATAACAGGGATTTTGTCGGCCGAATTCCAAACTCGGCCGATCCATATATTCTGGGATTTTTGTTGGAATCGGCCGAGTTACAAACTCAGCCGATCCACCGTTCGGTCGAGTTCTAGCTAGGAAACTCGGCCGATCCACTGATCGGTCCAAGTCTGGAAATGGACCGATCGGTCGAGTTTCTCAAAGGAAACTCAGCCGACAGTCTAGCTTTCAGCCTTGTCTTTTAGTGGTTCGGCCGAGTTACCTTTATATAAACTCGGCCGATCAGACTGTACTGGAATGCAGAAAAAGCAAATCCAACCATTGGAGACTTTGTTGTGACCCAAAATAGATCCGTTGCAACTTGTAAAACGGCTATTTTTCGTTCCTAAGTGTTCCCAAAGGCTAAGAGGCATCCCCAACTATAAATAGGACCCCTTGGGCTTCATTCCAAGGTTGAGCATTCATTGCAAACTCCTTGTGAGGTTCCTATTCTATAGTTGAGTGCTTCCTACAGCCTCCTCTCTCTCTCTAAGCTTAATCACTTGCTACATCCATTAGAGTGAGTAGGAGATTTGTAAGAGAGCTAGTTTCTACTTGTATATCTTGTGAGGCTCTCACTTCCACCACCTCCCCATCTCTCATTTCCTATCTTGAAGATGAAGGTTCTCTCTCTTGTCCAAGAGAGGTGAAGAATAACAAGGGAAGGAGTCCCTTGGTGAAGATCAAGGCCGAAGACTTGGAGCTAGAGTGGGTAAGCCCTTGGAGAAGGCAGAAGACTCAAGCTCAAGTGGGTAAGACCTTGGTGGAAAGCTTCTCCGAGTGAAGGTGAAGTCAAAGGCGGAAGATCCAAGAAGAGTGGGTAATTCCTACAAGGCCGAAGACTTGTGCAAGAGTGGGTAAGTCCTTGGAGAAGGCCGAAGACTCTTGCAAAGTGGGTAAGTCCTTGGTAAGGTTGAAGACTCTTTGTATTGGATAGGTAAGTCCTTTGTTGGTCTTGTAATTGTAAGTCTTATAAGTGAATATAAGAGTGCAATTGGTTGAAGTCCTAGAGGTTGACCTCTCTAGGCAAGTGGACTGACACACTTCTAGTTTGAAGTGTGGAACCACTCTAAATAGCTTGTCTAATTTGGTGCATGATCAATCTCTCTTATCCTTGCTATGCATGATTTAGTTGCACTCAAATTACCTATTTAGCAACCTTATCTTGTCATATAATTTGAAGGTTTGATGAATTTTGTTTAAGTGCTTTCAGCTCTATTCACCCCCCCTCTAGAGCACCTAAGTCACCCATCCAGGATCCAACAAGTGGTATCAGAGCGGGTCTTCTCCAAGCATACTTATACAAGTAGGAGAAGATGGGTGACTACCTAGGAGGGAGACTCTCGACCAGCCTTCCTATCTTCAATGGGAGCAACTTCCTCTATTGGAGAAGAAGACTTCAATTCTTCATCCAAGGATCAAGTCTCGAGATGTGGCAAATGGTGAACAGCCCATACATTCTACCAAAGACAAACATTGAAGAATGGGATGAAGCCACCTTGATGAAAGCAACCTTGAATGCTAGAGCCATGCACATCCTATATGCCTCCATGACCCCCACCGAGTTCAACCGGATTTCCTCTTGTGAGACGGCCTATGAGGTATGGAGAAAGCTTTGCATCACTTATGAAGGGACAGATCAAGTGAAGGAAAGCAAAGTCTACATGCTCAAAGGGTTGCTTGAGAACTTCAAGATGGGAAAGGAGGAGAGCATAGCCAACATGTACTCAAGGCTCAACACCATCTTGAATGGTCTTGCTGTTCTAGGACATCCCATGTCTAGTGGAGAGATCAACTCAAAGATCCTTAGAACTCTCCCCAAGAGATGGGAATCCAAGGTGACTTCTATTGAAGAAGCAAGGTCGCTTAGGGATATTCCTATTGAAGAGCTCATTGGAAATCTTCAAGCACATGAAGCTACACTTGACAAGAGGGAGGAAGTGGAAAGACAAGAGAAGAAAGAGCTTAAGAGAATGAAGAAGGCTGAAATAAAGGCTCAAATTGAAGCTATCATGGAAAAAGTCTCTCCATCCTCTCAAGCTAAAGAAGATGCCATGTACTCCAAAGGTAGACTCTACAAAGGCAAGTCATCCTCCATCCGGTGCTTCACATGTGGAAAGAAGGGTCACTACAAGGAAGATTGCCCACAAGGCAAAAAGACCCATCTTCACAAGAAGAAATGGCAATCAAGCTCAAGTGGCTCCTCCAACTCAAGCTCAAGTGAAGATTCATGTGAAGGATCAAGCTCAAGATCTAGTGATGAAGGAGAATGCCATTTTGCTCTTATAGCATCAACAAGTGAAGACTCAAATGAGGTAAATCTAGACTCTTTAGATAAAGAATCTTTAATTGCTATTATTCATGATATTAGTGCCTCTTATAAGTCTTCTAAAAAGAAAAAGAAAAAGCTTGCTAAAATTGTTGATAATTTGCATATAGAACTAGATGATCTTGAATATGCAAATTCTTGCTTGCTTATTGATAAAAATGATTGTCTTAGCCAAGTAGACTCTCTTAAACTTGAAAATGCTAGTTTACTTGATAAGATTAAATTTCTAGAAGCTCAACCTCTCATGCCTAGTTCAAATGAAGAGCATACTTTAATTGTTGATTCTCTCATGCATGAGCTTGATACTCTTAAAACTGAAAATGTAGAACTCAAGCTTATTGATGATGCTAGGAGAAAAGAAATCTATTCTTATCAAAGAGAATTAGTGGTGCTTAAATCTGAAAATGCCTCCTTGCTTGCTAAAATCAATGGGCATGAATCTTGTTCTAGTTATACTAATAAAGAGAATGATGTTGTTGCTCTTCATATTGATAGAGATTCTTATTTAACTAAAGCTCTTTGCTTAGAAAATGATCTTTTGCATGCTAGAGATAATATCAATAATTTGTCTTCTACTATTGCCTCTCTTATGCATGATAATGATAGTTTGAGATCATCTTTGCAAAGATTCTTAGTTGGTAAAAAGAGTCTTAATGACATCCTACTCAATTCTACTAAACAAATTGGTAGACATGGTTTAGGATATGATAGTAGTCAAGGGAACAACAAAGATAAAGGACCTCCAATATTCCATGGAGAATCCTCTAGTTCCAAGACTATGGGCACATGCAACTATTGCAATGAATTTGGTCATTATGCTACTTGTTGTCCTTTTAGGAAAGCACCCAAGAGCAATAGGACTTGGGTTGCTAAACTAACCCTCCGGACCCAAAAATATGATTGGGGACCATTTCATTTTTCTTCTTGTAGGTACTTGCAAATGGATTGACTTGAGCTATTGGATTGCAAATTGACTTCTCAATCCACATGAAAGAAGAAAGGTGAGATGTGCAGAGGGTGACAACAAGTGGAAAAGCAATGGTAAGTACAAAGGTAATGGTTTTATTGCTTATAACCATTTCTAACTTGTTTTGTCAAGTTAGTGTGCACTATACATATGGTTTTTGAGTTAAAAGTGGCATCTTCACACTCTTGCTCAAAAACTGTTTCTAATGCTTCTATAGTGCATTACTAACTTGCTTAGACATGTTTGGATATGGTTTGTATTTTTAGCATGCCTTTAAATATGCTTTTATGAAAAATATGTCCTTTTTCTACAATAGTTTTGTCGGCCGAGTTTTGTCCTGTCTAAACTCGACCGATAGGCACCAATGGGTGTTGCCAACAGCTACGATCGGCCGAGTTGCCAATACACAGAACTCGACCGATTACACTGTGCACAGAATATAAATTTGGCTTATTGAGTGAGAATTTCCCTCTCAACTAGATCTTCTCAACCAATAGCCTTATTCTTTGGCACTCTCATTTGGTACCTTTACATATGCATATTTCCATGTTCTATTGCCTATCTTGCTTACAACTCTATCTCTCTAATTTCTCTAAATTGGTATATCTATATCTTGCAATTACTTGCTTTGAGTTGTTTTGCAGGTTTTGATGATGATCTCTTTGGATCTCTTGGTTGTGTATTAAATTGCTTCCGTTGTACTCTAACTTGCTACATCTATCTAGGTGTATATCTTGTTTTGATACAACCTTGAGGTTCTTAGGGGTAATCATCTTATGGTAAGGATGCATATATAGTGAGTTATATCCTCTCATTCTTCTAAAATTGCATATCTCTTGGTTTGGATATATCTACTCATAGCTTGCTTTATATTTTGGTATCTCTTGCTATGATCTAGATCCTACTAGTAGTCCTAACTTGTGATATCATCTACTAGTAGTTCATATACATGTAGTTCTAACCTTGTTTACATATTGGCATCTTTGATCATCTATATGTTATGCTTGTATCTTATCTCATACATGCTCAAGATTGTTCCTTAAATTGAATATCTACTATCTTGAGTTGCTTGCATAACATTGTGATGCAGGGTACATAGATCTACATGATATGTAGAAATTGGAGTTTTTGTGGATTTTTATGCAGCTTTTGCTCCAGTTTCAGTTTTTGCTGCAAGTATAGTGTTTTTTATGCAGAAACTACCTTCTGAGCAAGGCTCATCGCTCTGCCATGAGCTCCGATGGTTTTTGATCAAATTCCATCATCTTGAGGGTCAAAATTGTGATTTATTGTTTTTCTATAGCACCCTATCTTGCATGTTTTGGGTTGTTCAAGTATATGCTTTAACTTGCTTTTCTTTCTATGCTTGGACAAGCCCCTATCTGTGCTCTTCTACTCTCCTTATATAACTTTTGTTATCTTCTTTCTCTTAACAAGTGGTGTTTCTTAGTTTCTTCATACCCCCACCTTTTTGAAATGACAAAGGGGGAGAAAGATATGTCTTCTTTTGACAACAGGGAGAAGGCATGTCTTACATGAAGCAAAGAAGCGTGTCCATGTAAAGGGGAGAAGGTAAATGGGAGAAGACATATATGTGTAGAACATATATGAGTAGAAGACATAGTTTCTATAAATGTTATGAAAGCTAACCATGCAGGAGAAACATCATCAATTGAGGGGGAGTATGAGAACTCCATGCGCATCAATTGAGGGGGAGCATATGAGCTCAATCCTATTGAAACCCCTAGGTTTCTCCGAAGGTATGATTTTACGTACAAGCTTTCAATACATTTATGGAATGGTTTGTCATCTTCAAAAAGGGGGAGAATGTTGACTCAAGGTCAATTAGGTCAATGTTGACTCACGTCTAAATTGACTAAACCCTTGTTTTGATGATGACTAACCATTCCACATATTGGTGTCTAATGCTTCTACATTGAGTGATTTCAGATTAGGTTTAGACACACTCCAAATGCCCTAACTTGCGCATATCAAATTGGAGAAAAGACAAGTCAAAATAGCTACAAGTGTGCAATTTGGGATCTCTATGTAAATGACCTTAGAATTGCTTTGTAATCACTTGTAATGATTGTATGACTTGTAATTAAGCTTAGAAAAATTATTGGGACACAAAAATCCATCATTTGTACGGTTAAACGAAAATTCCAAAATACCCATAACAGGGATTTTGTCGGCCGAATTCCAAACTCGGCCGATCCATATATTCTGGGATTTTTGTTGGAATCGGCCGAGTTACAAACTCAGTCGATCCATCGTTCGGTCGAGTTCTAGCTAGGAAACCCGGCCGATCCACTGATCGGTCCAAGTCTGGAAATGGACCGATCGGTCGAGTTTCTCAAAGGAAACTCAGCCGACAGTCTAGCTTTCAGCCTTGTCTTTTAGTGGTTCGGCCGAGTTACCTTTATATAAACTCGGCCGATCAGACTGTACTGGAATGCATAAAAAGCAAATCCAACCGTTGGAGACTTTGTTGGGACCCAAAATAGATCCGTTGCAACTTGTAAAACGGCTATTTTTCGTTCCTAAGTGTTCCCAAAGGCTAAGAGGCATCCCCAACTATAAATAGGACCCCTTGGGCTTCATTCCAAGGTTGAGCATTCATTGCAAACTCCTTGTGAGGTTCCTATTCTATAGTTGAGTGCTTCCTACAGCCTCCTCTCTCTCTCTAAGCTTAATCACTTGCTACATCCATTAGAGTGAGTAGGAGATTTGTAAGAGAGCTAGTTTCTACTTGTATATCTTGTGAGGCTCTCACTTCCACCACCTCCCCATCTCTCATTTCCTATCTTGAAGATGAAGGTTCTCTCTCTTGTCCAAGAGAGGTGAAGAAGAACAAGGGAAGGAGTCCCTTGGTGAAGATCAAGGCCGAAGACTTGGAGCTAGAGTGGGTAAGCCCTTGGAGAAGGCAGAAGACTCAAGCTCAAGTGGGTAAGACCTTGGTGGAAAGCTTCTCCGAGTGAAGGTGAAGTCAAAGGCGGAAGATCCAAGAAGAGTGGGTAATTCCTACAAGGCCGAAGACTTGTGCAAGAGTGGGTAAGTCCTTGGAGAAGGCCGAAGACTCTTGCAAAGTGGGTAAGTCCTTGGTAAGGTTGAAGACTCTTTGTATTGGATAGGTAAGTCCTTTGTTGGTCTTGTAATTGTAAGTCTTATAAGTGAATATAAGAGTGCAATTGGTTGAAGTCCTAGAGGTTGACCTCTCTAGGCAAGTGGACTGACACACTTCTAGTTTGAAGTGTGGAACCACTCTAAATAGCTTGTCTAATTTGGTGCATGATCAATCTCTCTTATCCTTGCTATGCATGATTTAGTTGCACTCAAATTACCTATTTAGCAACCTTATCTTGTCATATAATTTGAAGGTTTGATGAATTTTGTTTAAGTGCTTTCAGCTCTATTCACCCCCCCTCTAGAGCACCTAAGTCACCCATCCAGGATCCAACAAGTGGTATCAGAGCGGGTCTTCTCCAAGCATACTTCTACAAGTAGGAGAAGATGGGTGACTACCTAGGAGGGAGACTCTCGACCAGCCTTCCTATCTTCAATGGGAGCAACTTCCTCTATTGGAGAAGAAGACTTCAATTCTTCATCCAAGGATCAAGTCTCGAGATGTGGCAAATGGTGAACAGCCCATACATTCTACCAAAGACAAACATTGAAGAATGGGATGAAGCCACCTTGATGAAAGCAACCTTGAATGCTAGAGCCATGCACATCCTATATGCCTCCATGACCCCCACCGAGTTCAACCGGATTTCCTCTTGTGAGATGGCCTATGAGGTATGGAGAAAGCTTTGCATCACTTATGAAGGGACAGATCAAGTGAAGGAAAGCAAAGTCTACATGCTCAAAGGGTTGCTTGAGAACTTCAAGATGGGAAAGGAGGAGAGCATAGCCAACATGTACTCAAGGCTCAACACCATCTTGAATGGTCTTGCTGTTCTAGGACATCCCATGTCTAGTGGAGAGATCAACTCAAAGATCCTTAGAACTCTCCCCAAGAGATGGGAATCCAAGGTGACTTCTATTGAAGAAGCAAGGTCGCTTAGGGATATTCCTATTGAAGAGCTCATTGGAAATCTTCAAGCACATGAAGCTACACTTGACAAGAGGGAGGAAGTGGAAAGACAAGAGAAGAAAGAGCTTAAGAGAATGAAGAAGGCTGAAATAAAGGCTCAAATTGAAGCTATCATGGAAAAAGTCTCTCCATCCTCTCAAGCTAAAGAAGATGCCATGTACTCCAAAGGTAGACTCTACAAAGGCAAGTCCTCCTCCATCCGGTGCTTCACATGTGGAAAGAAGGGTCACTACAAGGAAGATTGCCCACAAGGCAAAAAGACCCATCTTCACAAGAAGAAATGGCAATCAAGCTCAAGTGGCTCCTCCAACTCAAGCTCAAGTGAAGATTCATGTGAAGGATCAAGCTCAAGATCTAGTGATGAAGGAGAATGCCATTTTGCTCTTATAGCATCAACAAGTGAAGACTCAAATGAGGTAAATCTAGACTCTTTAGATAAAGAATCTTTAATTGCTATTATTCATGATATTAGTGCCTCTTATAAGTCTTCTAAAAAGAAAAAGAAAAAGCTTGCTAAAATTGTTGATAATTTGCATATAGAACTAGATGATCTTGAATATGCAAATTCTTGCTTGCTTATTGATAAAAATGATTGTCTTAGCCAAGTAGACTCTCTTAAACTTGAAAATGCTAGTTTACTTGATAAGATTAAATTTCTAGAAGCTCAACCTCTCATGCCTAGTTCAAATGAAGAGCATACTTTAATTGTTGATTCTCTCATGCATGAGCTTGATACTCTTAAAACTGAAAATGTAGAACTCAAGCTTATTGATGATGCTAGGAGAAAAGAAATCTATTCTTATCAAAGAGAATTAGTGGTGCTTAAATCTGAAAATGCCTCCTTGCTTGCTAAAATCAATGGGCATGAATCTTGTTCTAGTTATACTAATAAAGAGAATGATGTTGTTGCTCTTCATATTGATAGAGATTCTTATTTAACTAAAGCTCTTTGCTTAGAAAATGATCTTTTGCATGCTAGAGATAATATCAATAATTTGTCTTCTACTATTGCCTCTCTTATGCATGATAATGATAGTTTGAGATCATCTTTGCAAAGATTCTTAGTTGGTAAAAAGAGTCTTAATGACATCCTACTCAATTCTACTAAACAAATTGGTAGACATGGTTTAGGATATGATAGTAGTCAAGGGAACAACAAAGATAAAGGACCTCCAATATTCCATGGAGAATCCTCTAGTTCCAAGACTATGGGCACATGCAACTATTGCAATGAATTTGGTCATTATGCTACTTGTTGTCCTTTTAGGAAAGCACCCAAGAGCAATAGGACTTGGGTTGCTAAACTAACCCTCCGGACCCAAAAATATGATTGGGGACCATTTCATTTTTCTTCTTGTAGGTACTTGCAAATGGATTGACTTGAGCTATTGGATTGCAAATTGACTTCTCAATCCACATGAAAGAAGAAAGGTGAGATGTGCAGAGGGTGACAACAAGTGGAAAAGCAATGGTAAGTACAAAGGTAATGGTTTTATTGCTTATAACCATTTCTAACTTGTTTTGTCAAGTTAGTGTGCACTATACATATGGTTTTTGAGTTAAAAGTGGCATCTTCACACTCTTGCTCAAAAACTGTTTCTAATGCTTCTATAGTGCATTACTAACTTGCTTAGACATGTTTGGATATGGTTTGTATTTTTAGCATGCCTTTAAATATGCTTTTATGAAAAATATGTCCTTTTTCTACAATAGTTTTGTCGGCCGAGTTTTGTCCTGTCTAAACTCGACCGATAGGCACCAATGGGTGTTGCCAACAGCTACGATCGGCCGAGTTGCCAATACACAGAACTCGACCGATTACACTGTGCACAGAATATAAATTTGGCTTATTGAGTGAGAATTTCCCTCTCAACTAGATCTTCTCAACCAATAGCCTTATTCTTTGGCACTCTCATTTGGTACCTTTACATATGCATATTTCCATGTTCTATTGCCTATCTTGCTTACAACTCTATCTCTCTAATTTCTCTAAATTGGTATATCTATATCTTGCAATTACTTGCTTTGAGTTGTTTTGCAGGTTTTGATGATGATCTCTTTGGATCTCTTGGTTGTGTATTAAATTGCTTCCGTTGTACTCTAACTTGCTACATCTATCTAGGTGTATATCTTGTTTTGATACAACCTTGAGGTTCTTAGGGGTAATCATCTTATGGTAAGGATGCATATATAGTGAGTTATATCCTCTCATTCTTCTAAAATTGCATATCTCTTGGTTTGGATATATCTACTCATAGCTTGCTTTATATTTTGGTATCTCTTGCTATGATCTAGATCCTACTAGTAGTCCTAACTTGTGATATCATCTACTAGTAGTTCATATACATGTAGTTCTAACCTTGTTTACATATTGGCATCTTTGATCATCTATATGTTATGCTTGTATCTTATCTCATACATGCTCAAGATTGTTCCTTAAATTGAATATCTACTATCTTGAGTTGCTTGCATAACATTGTGATGCAGGGTACATAGATCTACATGATATGTAGAAATTGGAGTTTTTGTGGATTTTTATGCAGCTTTTGCTCCAGTTTCAGTTTTTGCTGCAAGTATAGTGTTTTTTATGCAGAAACTACCTTCTGAGCAAGGCTCATCGCTCTGCCATGAGCTCCGATGGTTTTTGATCAAATTCCATCATCTTGAGGGTCAAAATTGCGATTTATTGTTTTTCTATAGCACCCTATCTTGCATGTTTTGGGTTGTTCAAGTATATGCTTTAACTTGCTTTTCTTTCTATGCTTGGACAAGCCCCTATCTGTGCTCTTCTACTCTCCTTATATAACTTTTGTTATCTTCTTTCTCTTAACAAGTGGTGTTTCTTAGTTTCTTCATACCCCCACCTTTTTGAAATGACAAAGGGGGAGAAAGATATGTCTTCTTTTGACAACAGGGAGAAGGCATGTCTTACATGAAGCAAAGAAGCGTGTCCATGTAAAGGGGAGAAGGTAAATGGGAGAAGACATATATGTGTAGAACATATATGAGTAGAAGACATAGTTTCTATAAATGTTATGAAAGCTAACCATGCAGGAGAAACATCATCAATTGAGGGGGAGTATGAGAACTCCATGCGCATCAATTGAGGGGGAGCATATGAGCTCAATCCTATTGAAACCCCTAGGTTTCTCCGAAGGTATGATTTTACGTACAAGCTTTCAATACATTTATGGAATGGTTTGTCATCTTCAAAAAGGGGGAGAATGTTGACTCAAGGTCAATTAGGTCAATGTTGACTCACGTCTAAATTGACTAAACCCTTGTTTTGATGATGACTAACCATTCCACATATTGGTGTCTAATGCTTCTACATTGAGTGATTTCAGATTAGGTTTAGACACACTCCAAATGCCCTAACTTGCGCATATCAAATTGGAGAAAAGACAAGTCAAAATAGCTACAAGTGTGCAATTTGGGATCTCTATGTAAATGACCTTAGAATTGCTTTGTAATCACTTGTAATGATTGTATGCCTTGTAATTAAGCTTAGAAAAATTATTGGGACACAAAAATCCATCATTTGTACGGTTAAACGAAAATTCCAAAATACCCATAACAGGGATTTTGTCGGCCGAATTCCAAACTCGGCCGATCCATATATTCTGGGATTTTTTTTGGAATCGGCCGAGTTACAAACTCAGCCGATCCACCGTTCGGTCGAGTTCTAGCTAGGAAACTCGGCCGATCCACTGATCGGTCCAAGTCTGGAAATGGACCGATCGGTCGAGTTTCTCAAAGGAAACTCGGCCGACAGTCTAGCTTTCAGCCTTGTCTTTTAGTGGTTCGGCCGAGTTACCTTTATATAAACTCGGCCGATCAGACTGTACTGGAATGCAGAAAAAGCAAATCCAACCGTTGGAGACTTTGTTGGGACCCAAAATAGATCCGTTGCAACTTGTAAAACGGCTATTTTTCGTTCCTAAGTGTTCCCAAAGGCTAAGAGGCATCCCCAACTATAAATAGGACCCCTTGGGCTTCATTCCAAGGTTGAGCATTCATTGCAAACTCCTTGTGAGGTTCCTATTCTATAGTTGAGTGCTTCCTACAGCCTCCTCTCTCTCTCTAAGCTTAATCACTTGCTACATCCATTAGAGTGAGTAGGAGATTTGTAAGAGAGCTAGTTTCTACTTGTATATCTTGTGAGGCTCTCACTTCCACCACCTCCCCATCTCTCATTTCCTATCTTGAAGATGAAGGTTATCTCTCTTGTCCAAGAGAGGTGAAGAAGAACAAGGGAAGGAGTCCCTTGGTGAAGATCAAGGCCGAAGACTTGGAGCTAGAGTGGGTAAGCCCTTGGAGAAGGCAGAAGACTCAAGCTCAAGTGGGTAAGACCTTGGTGGAAAGCTTCTCCGAGTGAAGGTGAAGTCAAAGGCGGAAGATCCAAGAAGAGTGGGTAATTCCTACAACGCCGAAGACTTGTGCAAGAGTGGGTAAGTCCTTGGAGAAGGCCGAAGACTCTTGCAAAGTGGGTAAGTCCTTGGTAAGGTTGAAGACTCTTTGTATTGGATAGGTAAGTCCTTTGTTGGTCTTGTAATTGTAAGTCTTATAAGTGAATATAAGAGTGCAATTGGTTGAAGTCCTAGAGGTTGACCTCTCTAGGCAAGTGGACTGACACACTTCTAGTTTGAAGTGTGGAACCACTCTAAATAGCTTGTCTAATTTGGTGCATGATCAATCTCTCTTATCCTTGCTATGCATGATTTAGTTGCACTCAAATTACCTATTTAGCAACCTTATCTTGTCATATAATTTGAAGGTTTGATGAATTTTGTTTAAGTGCTTTCAGCTCTATTCACCCCCCCTCTAGAGCACCTAAGTCACCCATCCAGGATCCAACAAGTGGTATCAGAGCGGGTCTTCTCCAAGCATACTTCTACAAGTAGGAGAAGATGGGTGACTACCTAGGAGGGAGACTCTCGACCAGCCTTCCTATCTTCAATGGGAGCAACTTCCTCTATTGGAGAAGAAGACTTCAATTCTTCATCCAAGGATCAAGTCTCGAGATGTGGCAAATGGTGAACAGCCCATACATTCTACCAAAGACAAACATTGAAGAATGGGATGAAGCCACCTTGATGAAAGCAACCTTGAATGCTAGAGCCATGCACATCCTATATGCCTCCATGACCCCCACCGAGTTCAACCGGATTTCCTCTTGTGAGATGGCCTATGAGGTATGGAGAAAGCTTTGCATCACTTATGAAGGGACAGATCAAGTGAAGGAAAGCAAAGTCTACATGCTCAAAGGGTTGCTTGAGAACTTCAAGATGGGAAAGGAGGAGAGCATAGCCAACATGTACTCAAGGCTCAACACCATCTTGAATGGTCTTGCTGTTCTAGGACATCCCATGTCTAGTGGAGAGATCAACTCAAAGATCCTTAGAACTCTCCCCAAGAGATGGGAATCCAAGGTGACTTCTATTGAAGAAGCAAGGTCGCTTAGGGATATTCCTATTGAAGAGCTCATTGGAAATCTTCAAGCACATGAAGCTACACTTGACAAGAGGGAGGAAGTGGAAAGACAAGAGAAGAAAGAGCTTAAGAGAATGAAGAAGGCTGAAATAAAGGCTCAAATTGAAGCTATCATGGAAAAAGTCTCTCCATCCTCTCAAGCTAAAGAAGATGCCATGTACTCCAAAGGTAGAGTCTACAAAGGCAAGTCCTCCTCCATCCGGTGCTTCACATGTGGAAAGAAGGGTCACTACAAGGAAGATTGCCCACAAGGCAAAAAGACCCATCTTCACAAGAAGAAATGGCAATCAAGCTCAAGTGGCTCCTCCAACTCAAGCTCAAGTGAAGATTCATGTGAAGGATCAAGCTCAAGATCTAGTGATGAAGGAGAATGCCATTTTGCTCTTATAGCATCAACAAGTGAAGACTCAAATGAGGTAAATCTAGACTCTTTAGATAAAGAATCTTTAATTGCTATTATTCATGATATTAGTGCCTCTTATAAGTCTTCTAAAAAGAAAAAGAAAAAGCTTGCTAAAATTGTTGATAATTTGCATATAGAACTAGATGATCTTGAATATGCAAATTCTTGCTTGCTTATTGATAAAAATGATTGTCTTAGCCAAGTAGACTCTCTTAAACTTGAAAATGCTAGTTTACTTGATAAGATTAAATTTCTAGAAGCTCAACCTCTCATGCCTAGTTCAAATGAAGAGCATACTTTAATTGTTGATTCTCTCATGCATGAGCTTGATACTCTTAAAAATGAAAACGTAGAACTCAAGCTTATTGATGATGCTAGGAGAAAAGAAATCTATTCTTATCAAAGAGAATTAGTGGTGCTTAAATCTGAAAATGCCTCCTTGCTTGCTAAAATCAATGGGCATGAATCTTGTTCTAGTTATACTAATAAAGAGAATGATGTTGCTGCTCTTCATATTGATAGAGATTCTTATTTAACTAAAGCTCTTTCCTTAGAAAATGATCTTTTGCATGCTAGAGATAATATCAATAATTTGTCTTCTACTATTGCCTCTCTTATGCATGATAATGATAGTTTGAGATCATCTTTGCAAAGATTCTTAGTTGGTAAGAAGAGTCTTAATGACATCCTACTCAATTCTACTAAACAAATTGGTAGACATGGTTTAGGATATGATAGTAGTCAAGGGAACAACAAAGATAAAGGACCTCCAATATTCCATGGAGAATTCTCTAGTTCCAAGACTATGGGCACATGCAACTATTGCAATGAATTTGGTCATTATGCTACTTGTTGTCCTTTTAGGAAAGCACCCAAGAGCAATAGGACTTGGGTTGCTAAACTAACCCCTCCGGACCCAAAAATATGATTGGGGACCATTTCATTTTTCTTCTTGTAGGTACGTGCAAATGGATTGACTTGAGCTATTGGATTGCAAATTGACTTCTCAATCCACATGAAAGAAGAAAGGTGAGATGTGCAGAGGGTGACAACAAGTGGAAAAGCAATGGTAAGTACAAAGGTAATGGTTTTATTGCTTATAACCATTTCTAACTTGTTTTGTCAAGTTAGTGTGCACTATACATATGGTTTTTGAGTTAAAAGTGGCATCTTCACACTCTTTCTCAAAAACTGTTTCTAATGCTTCTATAGTGCATTACTAACTTGCTTAGACATGTTTGGATATGGTTTGTATTTTTAGCATGCCTTTAAATATGCTTTTATGAAAAATATGTGCTTTTTCTACAACAGTTTTGTCGGCCGAGTTTTGTCCTGTCTAAACTCGACCGATAGGCACCAATGGGTGTTGCCAACAGCTACGATAGGCCGAGTTGCCAATACACAGAACTCGACCGATTACACTGTGCACAGAATATAAATTTGGCTTATTGAGTGAGAATTTCCCTCTCAACTAGATCTTCTCAACCAATAGCCTTATTCTTTGGCACTCTCATTTGGTACCTTTACATATGCATATTTCCATGTTCTATTGCCTATCTTGCTTACAACTCTATCTCTCTAATTGCTCTAAATTGGTATATCTATATCTTGCAATTACTTGCTTTGAGTTGTTTTGCAGGTTTTGATGATGATCTCTTTGGATCTCTTGGTTGTGTCTTAAATCGCTTCCGTTGTACTCTAACTTGCTACATCTATCTAGGTGTATATCTTGTTTTGATACAACCTTGAGGTTCTTAGGGTAATCATCTTATGGTAAGGATGCATATATAGTGAGTTATATCCTCTCATGCTTCTAAAATTGCATATCTCTTGGTTTGGATATATCTACTCATAGCTTGCTTTATATTTTGGTATCTCTTGCTATGATCTAGATCCTACTAGTAGTCCTAACTTGTGATATCATCTACTAGTAGTTCATATACATGTAGTTCTAACCTTGTTTACATATTGGCATCTTTGATCATCTATATGTTATGCTTGTATCTTATCTCATACATGCTCAAGATTGTTCCTTAAATTGAATATCTACTATCTTGAGTTGCTTGCATAACATTGTGATGCAGGGTACATAGATCTACATGATATGTAGAAATTGGAGTTTTTGTGGATTTTTATGCAGCTTTTGCTCCAGTTTCAGTTTTTGCTGCAAGTATAGTGTTTTTTATGCAGAAACTACCTTCTGAGCAAGGCTCATCGCTCTGCCATGAGCTCCGATGGTTTTTGATCAAATTCCATCATCTTGAGGGTCAAAATTGCGATTTATTGTTTTTCTGCAGCACCCTATCTTGCATGTTTTGGGTTGTTCAAGTATATGCTTTAACTTGCTTTTCTTTCTATGCTTGGACAAGCCCCTATCTGTGCTCTTCTACTCTCCTTATATAACTTTTGTTATCTTCTTTCTCTTAACAAGTGGTGTTTCTTAGTTTCTTCATACCCCCACCTTTTTGAAATGACAGGGGGAGAAAGATATGTCTTCTTTTGACAACAGGGAGAAGGCATGTCTTACATGAAGCAAAGAAGCGTGTCCATGTAAAGGGGAGAAGGTAAATGGGAGAAGACATATATGTGTAGAACATATATGAGTAGAAGACATAGTTTCTATAAATGTTATGAAAGCTAACCATGCAGGAGAAACATCATCAATTGAGGGGGAGTATGAGAACTCCATGCGCATCAATTGAGGGGGAGCATATGAGCTCAATCCTATTGAAACCCCTAGGTTTCTCCGAAGGTATGATTTTATGTACAAGCTTTCAATACATTTATGGAATGGTTTGTCATCTTCAAAAAGGGGGAGAATGTTGACTCAAGGTCAATTAGGTCAATGTTGACTCACGTCTAAATTGACTAAACCCTTGTTTTGATGATGACTAACCATTCCACATATTGGTGTCTAATGCTTCTACATTGAGTGATTTCAGATTAGGTTTAGACACACTCCAAATGCCCTAACTTGCGCATATCAAATTGGAGAAAAGACAAGTCAAAATAGCTACAAGTGTGCAATTTGGGATCTCTATGTAAATGACCTTAGAATTGCTTTGTAATCACTTGTAATGATTGTATGACTTGTAATTAAGCTTAGAAAAATTATTGGGACACAAAAATCCATCATTTGTACGGTTAAACGAAAATTCCAAAATACCCATAACAGGGATTTTGTCGGCCGAATTCCAAACTCGGCCGATCCATATATTCTGGGATTTTTGTTGGAATCGGCCGAGTTACAAACTCAGTCGATCCATCGTTCGGTCGAGTTCTAGCTAGGAAACCCGGCCGATCCACTGATCGGTCCAAGTCTGGAAATGGACCGATCGGTCGAGTTTCTCAAAGGAAACTCAGCCGACAGTCTAGCTTTCAGCCTTGTCTTTTAGTGGTTCGGCCGAGTTACCTTTATATAAACTCGGCCGATCAGACTGTACTGGAATGCATAAAAAGCAAATCCAACCGTTGGAGACTTTGTTGGGACCCAAAATAGATCCGTTGCAACTTGTAAAACGGCTATTTTTCGTTCCTAAGTGTTCCCAAAGGCTAAGAGGCATCCCCAACTATAAATAGGACCCCTTGGGCTTCATTCCAAGGTTGAGCATTCATTGCAAACTCCTTGTGAGGTTCCTATTCTATAGTTGAGTGCTTCCTACAGCCTCCTCTCTCTCTCTAAGCTTAATCACTTGCTACATCCATTAGAGTGAGTAGGAGATTTGTAAGAGAGCTAGTTTCTACTTGTATATCTTGTGAGGCTCTCACTTCCACCACCTCCCCATCTCTCATTTCCTATCTTGAAGATGAAGGTTCTCTCTCTTGTCCAAGAGAGGTGAAGAAGAACAAGGGAAGGAGTCCCTTGGTGAAGATCAAGGCCGAAGACTTGGAGCTAGAGTGGGTAAGCCCTTGGAGAAGGCAGAAGACTCAAGCTCAAGTGGGTAAGACCTTGGTGGAAAGCTTCTCCGAGTGAAGGTGAAGTCAAAGGCGGAAGATCCAAGAAGAGTGGGTAATTCCTACAAGGCCGAAGACTTGTGCAAGAGTGGGTAAGTCCTTGGAGAAGGCCGAAGACTCTTGCAAAGTGGGTAAGTCCTTGGTAAGGTTGAAGACTCTTTGTATTGGATAGGTAAGTCCTTTGTTGGTCTTGTAATTGTAAGTCTTATAAGTGAATATAAGAGTGCAATTGGTTGAAGTCCTAGAGGTTGACCTCTCTAGGCAAGTGGACTGACACACTTCTAGTTTGAAGTGTGGAACCACTCTAAATAGCTTGTCTAATTTGGTGCATGATCAATCTCTCTTATCCTTGCTATGCATGATTTAGTTGCACTCAAATTACCTATTTAGCAACCTTATCTTGTCATATAATTTGAAGGTTTGATGAATTTTGTTTAAGTGCTTTCAGCTCTATTCACCCCCCCTCTAGAGCACCTAAGTCACCCATCCAGGATCCAACAAGTGGTATCAGAGCGGGTCTTCTCCAAGCATACTTCTACAAGTAGGAGAAGATGGGTGACTACCTAGGAGGGAGACTCTCGACCAGCCTTCCTATCTTCAATGGGAGCAACTTCCTCTATTGGAGAAGAAGACTTCAATTCTTCATCCAAGGATCAAGTCTCGAGATGTGGCAAATGGTGAACAGCCCATACATTCTACCAAAGACAAACATTGAAGAATGGGATGAAGCCACCTTGATGAAAGCAACCTTGAATGCTAGAGCCATGCACATCCTATATGCCTCCATGACCCCCACCGAGTTCAACCGGATTTCCTCTTGTGAGACGGCCTATGAGGTATGGAGAAAGCTTTGCATCACTTATGAAGGGACAGATCAAGTGAAGGAAAGCAAAGTCTACATGCTCAATGGGTTGCTTGAGAACTTCAAGATGGGAAAGGAGGAGAGCATAGCCAACATGTACTCAAGGCTCAACACCATCTTGAATGGTCTTGCTGTTCTAGGACATCCCATGTCTAGTGGAGAGATCAACTCAAAGATCCTTAGAACTCTCCCCAAGAGATGGGAATCCAAGGTGACTTCTATTGAAGAAGCAAGGTCGCTTAGGGATATTCCTATTGAAGAGCTCATTGGAAATCTTCAAGCACATGAAGCTACACTTGACAAGAGGGAGGAAGTGGAAAGACAAGAGAAGAAAGAGCTTAAGAGAATGAAGAAGGCTGAAATAAAGGCTCAAATTGAAGCTATCATGGAAAAAGTCTCTCCATCCTCTCAAGCTAAAGAAGATGCCATGTACTCCAAAGGTAGACTCTACAAAGGCAAGTCCTCCTCCATCCGGTGCTTCACATGTGGAAAGAAGGGTCACTACAAGGAAGATTGCCCACAAGGCAAAAAGACCCATCTTCACAAGAAGAAATGGCAGTCAAGCTCAAGTGGCTCCTCCAACTCAAGCTCAAGTGAAGATTCATGTGAAGGATCAAGCTCAAGATCTAGTGATGAAGGAGAATGCCATTTTGCTCTTATAGCATCAACAAGTGAAGACTCAAATGAGGTAAATCTAGACTCTTTAGATAAAGAATCTTTAATTGCTATTATTCATGATATTAGTGCCTCTTATAAGTCTTCTAAAAAGAAAAAGAAAAAGCTTGCTAAAATTGTTGATAATTTGCATATAGAACTAGATGATCTTGAATATGCAAATTCTTGCTTGCTTATTGATAAAAATGATTGTCTTAGCCAAGTAGACTCTCTTAAACTTGAAAATGCTAGTTTACTTGATAAGATTAAATTTCTAGAAGCTCAACCTCTCATGCCTAGTTCAAATGAAGAGCATACTTTAATTGTTGATTCTCTCATGCATGAGCTTGATACTCTTAAAACTGAAAACGTAGAACTCAAGCTTATTGATGATGCTAGGAGAAAAGAAATCTATTCTTATCAAAGAGAATTAGTGGTGCTTAAATCTGAAAATGCCTCCTTGCTTGCTAAAATCAATGGGCATGAATCTTGTTCTAGTTATACTAATAAAGAGAATGATGTTGCTGCTCTTCATATTGATAGAGATTCTTATTTAACTAAAGCTCTTTGCTTAGAAAATGATCTTTTGCATGCTAGAGATAATATCAATAATTTGTCTTCTACTATTGCCTCTCTTATGCATGATAATGATAGTTTGAGATCATCTTTGCAAAGATTCTTAGTTGGTAAGAAGAGTCTTAATGACATCCTACTCAATTCTACTAAACAAATTGGTAGACATGGTTTAGGATATGATAGTAGTCAAGGGAACAACAAAGATAAAGGACCTCCAATATTCCATGGAGAATCCTCTAGTTCCAAGACTATGGGCACATGCAACTATTGCAATGAATTTGGTCATTATGCTACTTGTTGTCCTTTTAGGAAAGCACCCAAGAGCAATAGGACTTGGGTTGCTAAACTAACCCCTCCGGACCCAAAAATATGATTGGGGACCATTTCATTTTTCTTCTTGTAGGTACTTGCAAATGGATTGACTTGAGCTATTGGATTGCAATTTGACTGCTCAATCCACATGAAAGAAGAAAGGTGAGATGTGCAGAGGGTGACAACAAGTGGAAAAGCAATGGTAAGTACAAAGGTAATGGTTTTATTGCTTATAACCATTTCTAACTTGTTTTGTCAAGTTAGTGTGCACTATACATATGGTTTTTGAGTTAAAAGTGGAATCTTCACACTCTTGCTCAAAAACTGTTTCTAATGCTTCTATAGTGCATTACTAACTTGCTTAGACATGTTTGGATATGGTTTGTATTTTTAGCATGCCTTTACATATGCTTTTATGAAAAATATGTGCTTTTTCTACAACAGTTTTGTCGGCCGAGTTTTGTCCTGTCTAAACTCGACCGATAGGCACCAATTGGTGTTGCCAACAGCTACGATCGGCCGAGTTGCCAATACACAGAACTCGACCGATTACACTGTGCACAGAATATAAATTTGGCTTATTGAGTGAGAATTTCCCTCTCAACTAGATCTTCTCAACCAATGACCTTATTCTTTGGCACTCTCATTCGGTACCTTTACATATGCATATTTCCATGTTCTATTGCCTATCTTGCTTACAACTCTATCTCTCTAATTGCTCTAAATTGGTATATCTATATCTTGCAATTACTTGCTTTGAGTTGTTTTGCAGGTTTTGATGATGATCTCTTTGGATCTCTTGGTTGTGTCTTAAATTGCTTCCGTTGTACTCTAACTTGCTACATCTATCTAGGTGTATATCTTGTTTTGATACAACCTTGAGGTTCTTAGGGGTAATCATCTTATGGTAAGGATGCATATATAGTGAGTTATATCCTCTCATGCTTCTAAAATTGCATATCTCTTGGTTTGGATATATCTACTCATAGCTTGCTTTATATTTTGGTATCTCTTGCTATGATCTAGATCCTACTAGTAGTCCTAACTTGTGATATCATCTACTAGTAGTTCATATACATGTAGTTCTAACCTTGTTTACATATTGGCATCTTTGATCATCTATATGTTATGCTTGTATCTTATCTCATACATGCTCAAGATTGTTCCTTAAATTGAATATCTACTATCTTGAGTTGCTTGCATAACATTGTGATGCAGGGTACATAGATCTACATGATATGTAGAAATTGGAGTTTTTGTGGATTTTTATGCAGCTTTTGCTCCAGTTTCAGTTTTTGCTGCAAGTATAGTGTTTTTTATGCAGAAACTACCTTCTGAGCAAGGCTCATCGCTCTGCCATGAGCTCCGATGGTTTTTGATCAAATTCCATCATCTTGAGGGTCAAAATTGCGATTTATTGTTTTTCTGCAGCACCCTATCTTGCATGTTTTGGGTTGTTCAAGTATATGCTTTAACTTGCTTTTCTTTCTATGCTTGGACAAGCCCCTATCTGTGCTCTTCTACTCTCCTTATATAACTTTTGTTATCTTCTTTCTCTTAACAAGTGGTATTTCTTAGTTTCTTCATACCCCCACCTTTTTGAAATGACAAAGGGGGAGAAAGATATGTCTTCTTTTGACAACAGGGAGAAGGCATGTCTTAAATGAAGCAAAGAAGCGTGTCCATGTAAAGGGGAGAAGGTAAATGGGAGAAGACATATATGTGTAGAACATATATGAGTAGAAGACATAGTTTCTATAAATGTTATGAAAGCTAACCATGCAGGAGAAACATCATCAATTGAGGGGGAGTATGAGAACTCCATGCGCATCAATTGAGGGGGAGCATATGAGCTCAATCCTATTGAAACCCCTAGGTTTCTCCGAAGGTATGATTTTACGTACAAGCTTTCAATACATTTATGGAATGGTTTGTCATCTTCAAAAAGGGGGAGAATGTTGACTCAAGGTCAATTAGGTCAATGTTGACTCACGTCTAAATTGACTAAACCCTTGTTTTGATGATGACTAACCATTCCACATATTGGTGTCTAATGCTTCTACATTGAGTGATTTCAGATTAGGTTTAGACACACTCCAAATGCCCTAACTTGCGCATATCAAATTGGAGAAAAGACAAGTCAAAATAGCTACAAGTGTGCAATTTGGGATCTCTATGTAAATGACCTTAGAATTGCTTTGTAATCACTTGTAATGATTGTATGACTTGTAATTAAGCTTAGAAAAATTATTGGGACACAAAAATCCATCATTTGTACGGTTAAACGAAAATTCCAAAATACCCATAACAGGGATTTTGTCGGCCGAATTCCAAACTCGGCCGATCCATATATTCTGGGATTTTTGTTGGAATCGGCCGAGTTACAAACTCAGCCGATCCACCGTTCGGTCGAGTTCTAGCTAGGAAACTCGGCCGATCCACTGATCGGTCCAAGTCTGGAAATGGACCGATCGGTCGAGTTTCTCAAAGGAAACTCGGCCGACAGTCTAGCTTTCAGCCTTGTCTTTTAGTGGTTCGGCCGAGTTACCTTTATATAAACTCGGCCGATCAGACTGTACTGGAATGCATAAAAAGCAAATCCAACCGTTGGAGACTTTGTTGGGACCCAAAATAGATCCGTTGCAACTTGTAAAACGGCTATTTTTCGTTCCTAAGTGTTCCCAAAGGCTAAGAGGCATCCCCAACTATAAATAGAACCCCTTGGGCTTCATTCCAAGGTTGAGCATTCATTGCAAACTCCTTGTGAGGTTCCTATTCTATAGTTGAGTGCTTCCTACAGCCTCCTCTCTCTCTCTAAGCTTAATCACTTGCTACATCCATTAGAGTGAGTAGGAGATTTGTAAGAGAGCTAGTTTCTACTTGTATATCTTGTGAGGCTCTCACTTCCACCACCTCCCCATCTCTCATTTCCTATCTTGAAGATGAAGGTTCTCTCTCTTGTCCAAGAGAGGTGAAGAAGAACAAGGGAAGGAGTCCCTTGGTGAAGATCAAGGCCGAAGACTTGGAGCTAGAGTGGGTAAGCCCTTGGAGAAGGCAGAAGACTCAAGCTCAAGTGGGTAAGACCTTGGTGGAAAGCTTCTCCGAGTGAAGGTGAAGTCAAAGGCGGAAGATCCAAGAAGAGTGGGTAATTCCTACAAGGCCGAAGACTTGTGCAAGAGTGGGTAAGTCCTTGGAGAAGGCCGAAGACTCTTTCAAAGTGGGTAAGTCCTTGGTAAGGTTGAAGACTCTTTGTATTGGAAAGGTAAGTCCTTTGTTGGTCTTGTAATTGTAAGTCTTATAAGTGAATATAAGAGTGCAATTGGTTGAAGTCCTAGAGGTTGACCTCTCTAGGCAAGTGGACTGACACACTTCTAGTTTGAAGTGTGGAACCACTCTAAATAGCTTGTCTAATTTGGTGCATGATCAATCTCTCTTATCCTTGCTATGCATGATTTAGTTGCACTCAAATTACCTATTTAGCAACCTTATCTTGTCATATAATTTGAAGGTTTGATGAATTTTGTTTAAGTGCTTTCAGCTCTATTCACCCCCCCTCTAGAGCACCTAAGTCACCCATCCAGGATCCAACAAGTGGTATCAGAGCAGGTCTTCTCCAAGCATACTTCTACAAGTAGGAGAAGATGGGTGACTACCTAGGAGGGAGACTCTCGACCAGCCTTCCTATCTTCAATGGGAGCAACTTCCTCTATTGGAGAAGAAGACTTCAATTCTTCATCCAAGGATCAAGTCTCGAGATGTGGCAAATGGTGAACAGCCCATACATTCTACCAAAGACAAACATTGAAGAATGGGATGAAGCCACCTTGATGAAAGCAACCTTGAATGCTAGAGCCATGCACATCCTATATGCCTCCATGACCCCCACCGAGTTCAACCGGATTTCCTCTTGTGAGACGGCCTATGAGGTATGGAGAAAGCTTTGCATCACTTATGAAGGGACAGATCAAGTGAAGGAAAGCAAAGTCTACATGCTCAAAGGGTTGCTTGAGAACTTCAAGATGGGAAAGGAGGAGAGCATAGCCAACATGTACTCAAGGCTCAACACCATCTTGAATGGTCTTGCTGTTCTAGGACATCCCATGTCTAGTGGAGAGATCAACTCAAAGATCCTTAGAACTCTCCCCAAGAGATGGGAATCCAAGGTGACTTCTATTGAAGAAGCAAGGTCGCTTAGGGATATTCCTATTGAAGAGCTCATTGGAAATCTTCAAGCACATGAAGCTACACTTGACAAGAGGGAGGAAGTGGAAAGACAAGAGAAGAAAGAGCTTAAGAGAATGAAGAAGGCTGAAATAAAGGCTCAAATTGAAGCTATCATGGAAAAAGTCTCTCCATCCTCTCAAGCTAAAGAAGATGCCATGTACTCCAAAGGTAGACTCTACAAAGGCAAGTCCTCCTCCATCCGGTGCTTCACATGTGGAAAGAAGGGTCACTACAAGGAAGATTGCCCACAAGGCAAAAAGACCCATCTTCACAAGAAGAAATGGCAATCAAGCTCAAGTGGCTCCTCCAACTCAAGCTCAAGTGAAGATTCATTTGAAGGATCAAGCTCAAGATCTAGTGATGAAGGAGAATGCCATTTTTCTCTTATAGCATCAACAAGTGAAGACTCAAATGAGGTAAATCTAGACTCTTTAGATAAAGAATCTTTAATTGCTATTATTCATGATATTAGTGCCTCTTATAAGTCTTCTAAAAAGAAAAAGAAAAAGCTTGCTAAAATTGTTGATAATTTGCATATAGAACTAGATGATCTTGAATATGCAAATTCTTGCTTGCTTATTGATAAAAATGATTGTCTTAGCCAAGTAGACTCTCTTAAACTTGAAAATGCTAGTTTACTTGATAATATTAAATTTCTAGAAGCTCCACCTCTCATGCCTAGTTCAAATGAAGAGCATACTTTAATTGTTGATTCTCTCATGCATGAGCTTGATACTCTTAAAACTGAAAACGTAGAACTCAAGCTTATTGATGATGCTAGGAGAAAAGAAATCTATTCTTATCAAAGAGAATTAGTGGTGCTTAAATCTGAAAATGCCTCCTTGCTTGCTAAAATCAATGGGCATGAATCTTGTTCTAGTTATACTAATAAAGAGAATGATGTTGCTGCTCTTCATATTGATAGAGATTCTTATTTAACTAAAGCTCTTTGCTTAGAAAATGATCTTTTGCATGCTAGAGATAATATCAATAATTTGTCTTCTACTATTGCCTCTCTTATGCATGATAATGATAGTTTGAGATCATCTTTGCAAAGATTCTTAGTTGGTAAGAAGAGTCTTAATGACATCCTACTCAATTCTACTAAACAAATTGGTAGACATGGTTTAGGATACGATAGTAGTCAAGGGAACAACAAAGATAAAGGACCTCCAATATTCCATGGAGAATCCTCTAGTTCCAAGACTATGGGCACATGCAACTATTGCAATGAATTTGGTCATTATGCTACTTGTTGTCCTTTTAGGAAAGCACCCAAGAGCAATAGGACTTGGGTTGCTAAACTAACCCCTCCGGACCCAAAAATATGATTGGGGACCATTTAATTTTTCTTCTTGTAGGTACTTGCAAATGGATTGACTTGAGCTATTGGATTGCAAATTGACTTCTCAATCCACATGAAAGAAGAAAGGTGAGATGTGCAGAGGGTGACAACAAGTGGAAAAGCAATGGTAAGTACAAAGGTAATGGTTTTATTGCTTATAACCATTTCTAACTTGTTTTGTCAAGTTAGTGTGCACTATACATATGGTTTTTGAGTTAAAAGTGGCATCTTCACACTCTTGCTCAAAAACTGTTTCTAATGCTTCTATAGTGCATTACTAACTTGCTTAGACGTGTTTGGATATGGTTTGTATTTTTAGCATGCCTTTAAATATGCTTTTATGAAAAATATGTGCTTTTTCTACAACAGTTTTGTCGGCCGAGTTTTGTCCTGTCTAAATTTGACCGATAGGCACCAATGGGTGTTGCCAACAGCTACGATCGGCCGAGTTGCCAATACACAGAACTCGACCGATTACACTGTGCACATAATATAAATTTGGCTTATTGAGTGAGAATTTCCCTCTCAACTAGATCTTCTCAACCAATAGCCTTATTCTTTGGCACTCTCATTTGGTACCTTTACATATGCATATTTCCATGTTCTATTGCCTATCTTGCTTACAACTCTATCTCTCTAATTGCTCTAAATTGGTATATCTATATCTTGCAATTACTTGCTTTGAGTTGTTTTGCAGGTTTTGATGATGATCTCTTTGGATCTCTTGGTTGTGTCTTAAATTGCTTCCGTTGTACTCTAACTTGCTACATCTATCTAGGTGTATATCTTGTTTTGATACAACCTTGAGGTTCTTAGGGGTAATCATCTTATGGTAAGGATGCATATATAGTGAGTTATATCCTCTCATGCTTCTAAAATTGCATATCTCTTGGTTTGGATATATCTACTCATAGCTTGCTTTATATTTTGGTATCTCTTGCTATGATCTAGATCCTACTAGTAGTCCTAACTTGTGATATCATCTACTAGTAGTTCATATACATGTAGTTCTAACCTTGTTTACATATTGGCATCTTTGATCATCTATATGTTATGCTTGTATCTTATCTCATACATGCTCAAGATTGTTCCTTAAATTGAATATCTACTATCTTGAGTTGCTTTCATAACATTGTGATGCAGGGTACATAGATCTACATGATATGTAGAAATTGGAGTTTTTGTGGATTTTTATGCTGCTTTTGCTCCAGTTTCAGTTTTTGCTGCAAGTATAGTGTTTTTTATGCAGAAACGACCTTCTGAGCAAGGCTCATCGCTCCGCCATGAGCTCCGATGGTTTTTGATCAAATTCCATCATCTTGAGGGTCAAAATTGCGATTTATTGTTTTTCTGCAGCACCCTATCTTGCATGTTTTGGGTTGTTCAAGTATATGCTTTAACTTGCTTTTCTTTCTATGCTTGGACAAGCCCCTATCTGTGCTCTTCTACTCTCCTTATATAACTTTTGTTATCTTCTTTCTCTTAACAAGTGGTGTTTCTTAGTTTCTTCATACCCCCACCTTTTTGAAATGACAAAGCGGGAGAAAGATATGTCTTCTTTTGACAACAGGGAGAAGGCATGTCTTACATGAAGCAAAGAAGCGTGTCCATGTAAAGGGGAGAAGGTAAATGGGAGAAGACATATATGTGTAGAACATATATGAGTAGAAGACATAGTTTCTATAAATGTTATGAAAGCTAACCATGCAGGAGAAACATCATCAATTGAGGGGGAGTATGAGAACTCCATGCGCATCAATTGAGGGGGAGCATATGAGCTCAATCCTATTGAAACCCCTAGGTTTCTCCGAAGGTATGATTTTACGTACAAGCTTTCAATACATTTATGGAATGGTTTGTCATCTTCAAAAAGGGGGAGAATGTTGACTCAAGGTCAATTAGGTCAATGTTGACTCACGTCTAAATTGACTAAACCCTTGTTTTGATGATGACTAACCATTCCACATATTGGTGTCTAATGCTTCTACATTGAGTGATTTCAGATTAGGTTTAGACACACTCCAAATGCCCTAACTTGCGCATATCAAATTGGAGAAAAGACAAGTCAAAATAGCTACAAGTGTGCAATTTGGGATCTCTATGTAAATGACCTTAGAATTGCTTTGTAATCACTTGTAATGATTGTATGACTTGTAATTAAGCTTAGAAAAATTATTGGGACACAAAAATCCATCATTTGTACGGTTAAACGAAAATTCCAAAATACCCATAACAGGGATTTTGTCGGCCGAATTCCAAACTCGGCCGATCCATATATTCTGGGATTTTTGTTGGAATCGGCCGAGTTACAAACTCAGCCGATCCACCGTTCGGTCGAGTTCTAGCTAGGAAACTCGGCCGATCCACTGATCGGTCCAAGTCTGGAAATGGACCGATCGGTCGAGTTTCTCAAAGGAAACTCGGCCGACAGTCTAGCTTTCAGCCTTGTCTTTTAGTGGTTCGGCCGAGTTACCTTTATATAAACTCGGCCGATCAGACTGTACTGGAATGCAGAAAAAGCAAATCCAACCGTTGGAGACTTTGTTGGGACCCAAAATAGATCTGTTGCAACTTGTAAAACGGCTATTTTTCGTTCCTAAGTGTTCCCAAAGGCTAAGAGGCATCCCCAACTATAAATAGGACCCCTTGGGCTTCATTCCAAGGTTGAGCATTCATTGCAAACTCCTTGTGAGGTTCCTATTCTATAGTTGAGTGCTTCCTACAGCCTCCTCTCTCTCTCTAAGCTTAATCACTTGCTACATCCATTAGAGTGAGTAGGAGATTTGTAAGAGAGCTAGTTTCTACTTGTATATCTTGTGAGGCTCTCACTTCCACCACCTCCCCATCTCTCATTTCCTATCTTGAAGATGAAGGTTCTCTCTCTTGTCCAAGAGAGGTGAAGAAGAACAAGGGAAGGAGTCCCTTGGTGAAGATCAAGGCCGAAGACTTGGAGCTAGAGTGGGTAAGCCCTTGGAGAAGGCAGAAGACTCAAGCTCAAGTGGGTAAGACCTTGGTGGAAAGCTTCTCCGAGTGAAGGTGAAGTCAAAGGCGGAAGATCCAAGAAGAGTGGGTAATTCCTACAAGGCCGAAGACTTGTGCAAGAGTGGGTAAGTCCTTGGAGAAGGCCGCCGACTCTTGCAAAGTGGGTAAGTCCTTGGTAAGGTTGAAGACTCTTTGTATTGGATAGGTAAGTCCTTTGTTGGTCTTGTAATTGTAAGTCTTATAAGTGAATATAAGAGTGCAATTGGTTGAAGTCCTAGAGGTTGACCTCTCTAGGCAAGTGGACTGACACACTTCTAGTTTGAAGTGTGGAACCACTCTAAATAGCTTGTCTAATTTGGTGCATGATCAATCTCTCTTATCCTTGCTATGCATGATTTAGTTGCACTCAAATTACCTATTTAGAAACCTTATCTTGTCATATAATTTGAAGGTTTGATGAATTTTGTTTAAGTGCTTTCAGCTCTATTCACCCCCCCTCTAGAGCACCTAAGTCACCCATCCAGGATCCAACAAGTGGTATCAGAGCGGGTCTTCTCCAAGCATACTTTACAAGTAGGAGAAGATGGGTGACTACCTAGGAGGGAGACTCTCGACCAGCCTTCCTATCTTCAATGGGAGCAACTTCCTCTATTGGAGAAGAAGACTTCAATTCTTCATCCAAGGATCAAGTCTCGAGATGTGGCAAATGGTGAACAACCCATACATTCTACCAAAGACAAACATTGAAGAATGGGATGAAGCCACCTTGATGAAAGCAACCTTGAATGCTAGAGCCATGCACATCCTATATGCCTCCATGACCCCCACCGAGTTCAACCGGATTTCCTCTTGTGAGACGGCCTATGAGGTATGGAGAAAGCTTTGCATCACTTATGAAGGGACAGATCAAGTGAAGGAAAGCAAAGTCTACATGCTCAAAGGGTTGCTTGAGAACTTCAAGATGGGAAAGGAGGAGAGCATAGCCAACATGTACTCAAGGCTCAACACCATCTTGAATGGTCTTGCTGTTCTAGGACATCCCATGTCTAGTGGAGAGATCAACTCAAAGATCCTTAGAACTCTCCCCAAGAGATGGGAATCCAAGGTGACTTCTATTGAAGAAGCAAGGTCGCTTAGGGATATTCCTATTGAAGAGCTCATTGGAAATCTTCAAGCACATGAAGCTACACTTGACAAGAGGGAGGAAGTGGAAAGACAAGAGAAGAAAGAGCTTAAGAGAATGAAGAAGGCTGAAATAAAGGCTCAAATTGAAGCTATCATGGAAAAAGTCTCTCCATCCTCTCAAGCTAAAGAAGATGCCATGTACTCCAAAGGTAGACTCTACAAAGGAAAGTCCTCCTCCATCCGGTGCTTCACATGTGGAAAGAAGGGTCACTACAAGGAAGATTGCCCACAAGGCAAAAAGACCCATCTTCACAAGAAGAAATGGCAATCAAGCTCAAGTGGCTCCTCCAACTCAAGCTCAAGTGAAGATTCATGTGAAGGATCAAGCTCAAGATCTAGTGATGAAGGAGAATGCCATTTTGCTCTTATAGCATCAACAAGTGAAGACTCAAATGAGGTAAATCTAGACTCTTTAGATAAAGAATCTTTAATTGCTATTATTCATGATATTAGTGCCTCTTATAAGTCTTCTAAAAAGAAAAAGAAAAAGCTTGCTAAAATTGTTGATAATTTGCATATAGAACTAGATGATCTTGAATATGCAAATTCTTGCTTGCTTATTGATAAAAATGATTGTCTTAGCCAAGTAGACTCTCTTAAACTTGAAAATGCTAGTTTACTTGATAAGATTAAATTTATAGAAGCTCAACCTCTCATGCCTAGTTCAAATGAAGAGCATACTTTAATTGTTGATTCTCTCATGCATGAGCTTGATACTCTTAAAAATGAAAATGTAGAACTCAAGCTTATTGATGATGCTAGGAGAAAAGAAATCTATTCTTATCAAAGAGAATTAGTGGTGCTTAAATCTGAAAATGCCTCCTTGCTTGCTAAAATCAATGGGCATGAATCTTGTTCTAGTTATACTAATAAAGAGAATGATGTTGCTACTCTTCATATTGATAGAGATTCTTATTTAACTAAAGCTCTTTGCTTAGAAAATGATCTTTTGCATGCTAGAGATAATATCAATAATTTGTCTTCTACTATTGCCTCTCTTATGCATGATAATGATAGTTTGAGATCATCTTTGCAAAGATTCTTAGTTGGTAAGAAGAGTCTTAATGACATCCTACTCAATTCTACTAAACAAATTGGTAGACATGGTTTAGGATATGATAGTAGTCAAGGGAACAACAAAGATAAAGGACCTCCAATATTCCATGGAGAATCCTCTAGTTCCAAGACTATGGGCACATGCAACTATTGCAATGAATTTGGTCATTATGCTACTTGTTGTCCTTTTAGGAAAGCACCCAAGAGCAATAGGACTTGGGTTGCTAAACTAACCCCTCCGGACCCAAAAATATGATTGGGGACCATTTCATTTTTCTTCTTGTAGGTACGTGCAAATGGATTGACTTGAGCTATTGGATTGCAAATTGACTTCTCAATCCACATGAAAGAAGAAAGGTGAGATGTGCAGAGGGTGACAACAAGTGGAAAAGCAATGGTAAGTACAAAGGTAATGGTTTTATTGCTTATTACCATTTCTAACTTGTTTTGTCAAGTTAGTGTGCACTATACATATGGTTTTTGAGTTAAAAGTGGCATCTTCACACTCTTTCTCAAAAACTGTTTCTAATGCTTCTATAGTGCATTACTAACTTGCTTAGACATGTTTGGATATGGTTTGTATTTTTAGCATGCCTTTAAATATGCTTTTATGAAAAATATGTGCTTTTTCTACAACAGTTTTGTCGGCCGAGTTTTGTCCTGTCTAAACTCGACCGATAGGCACCAATGGGTGTTGCCAACAGCTACGATCGGCCGAGTTGCCAATACACAGAACTCGACCGATTACACTGTGCACAGAATATAAATTTGGCTTATTGAGTGATAATTTCCCTCTCAACTAGATCTTCTCAACCAATAGCCTTATTCTTTGGCACTCTCATTTGGTACCTTTACATATGCATATTTCCATGTTCTATTGCCTATCTTGCTTACAACTCTATCTCTCTAATTGCTCTAAATTGGTATATCTATATCTTGCAATTACTTGCTTTGAGTTGTTTTGCAGGTTTTGATGATGATCTCTTTGGATCTCTTGGTTGTGTCTTAAATTGCTTCCGTTGTACTCTAACTTGCTACATCTATCTAGGTGTATATCTTGTTTTGATACAACCTTGAGGTTCTTAGGGGTAATCATCTTATGGTAAGGATGCATATATAGTGAGTTATATCCTCTCATGCTTCTAAAATTGCATATCTCTTGGTTTGGATATATCTACTCATAGCTTGCTTTATATTTTGGTATCTCTTGCTATGATCTAGATCCTACTAGTAGTCCTAACTTGTGATATCATCTACTAGTAGTTCATATACATGTAGTTCTAACCTTGTTTACATATTGGCATCTTTGATCATCTATATGTTATGCTTGTATCTTATCTCATACATGCTCAAGATTGTTCCTTAAATTGAATATCTACTATCTTGAGTTGCTTGCATAACATTGTGATGCAGGGTACATAGATCTACATGATATGTAGAAATTGGAGTTTTTGTGGATTTTTATGCAGCTTTTGCTCCAGTTTCAGTTTTTGCTGCAAGTATAGTGTTTTTTATGCAGAAACTACCTTCTGAGCAAGGCTCATCGCTCCGCCATGAGCTCCGATGGTTTTTGATCAAATTCCATCATCTTGAGGGTCAAAATTGCGATTTATTGTTTTTCTGCAGCACCCTATCTTGCATGTTTTGGGTTGTTCAAGTATATGCTTTAACTTGCTTTTCTTTCTATGCTTGGACAAGCCCCTATCTGTGCTCTTCTACTCTCCTTATATAACTTTTGTTATCTTCTTTCTCTTAACAAGTGGTGTTTCTTAGTTTCTTCATACCCCCACCTTTTTGAAATGACAAAGGGGGAGAAAGATATGTCTTCTTTTGACAACAGGGAGAAGGCATGTCTTACATGAAGCAAAGAAGCGTGTCCATGTAAAGGGGAGAAGGTAAATGGGAGAAGACATATATGTGTAGAACATATATGAGTAGAAGACATAGTTTCTATAAATGTTATGAAAGCTAACCATGCAGGAGAAACATCATCAATTGAGGGGGAGTATGAGAACTCCATGCGCATCAATTGAGGGGGAGCATATGAGCTCAATCCTATTGAAACCCCTAGGTTTCTCCGAAGGTATGATTTTACGTACAAGCTTTCAATACATTTATGGAATGGTTTGTCATCTTCAAAAAGGGGGAGAATGTTGACTCAAGGTCAATTAGGTCAATGTTGACTCACGTCTAAATTGACTAAACCCTTGTTTTGATGATGACTAACCATTCCACATATTGGTGTCTAATGCTTCTACATTGAGTGATTTCAGATTAGGTTTAGACACACTCCAAATGCCCTAACTTGCGCATATCAAATTGGAGAAAAGACAAGTCAAAATAGCTACAAGTGTGCAATTTGGGATCTCTATGTAAATGACCTTAGAATTGCTTTGTAATCACTTGTAATGATTGTATGACTTGTAATTAAGCTTAGAAAAATTATTGGGACACAAAAATCCATCATTTGTACGGTTAAACGAAAATTCCAAAATACCCATAACAGGGATTTTGTCGGCCGAATTCCAAACTCGGTCGATCCATATATTTTGGGATTTTTGTTGGAATCGGCCGAGTTACAAACTCAGCCGATCCACCGTTCGGTCGAGTTCTAGCTAGGAAACTCGGCCGATCCACTGATCGGTCCAAGTCTGGAAATGGACCGATCGGTCGAGTTTCTCAAAGGAAACTCGGCCGACAGTCTAGCTTTCAGCCTTGTCTTTTAGTGGTTCGGCCGAGTTACCTTTACATAAACTCGGCCGATCAGACTGTACTGGAATGCAGAAAAAGCAAATCCAACCGTTGGAGACTTTGTTGGGACCCAAAATAGATCCGTTGCAACTTGTAAAACGGCTATTTTTCGTTCCTAAGTGTTCCCAAAGGCTAAGAGGCATCCCCAACTATAAATAGGACCCCTTGGGCTTCATTCCAAGGTTGAGCATTCATTGCAAACTCCTTGTGAGGTTCCTATTCTATAGTTGAGTGCTTCCTACAGCCTCCTCTCTCTCTCTAAGCTTAATCACTTGCTACATCCATTAGAGTGAGTAGGAGATTTGTAAGAGAGCTAGTTTCTACTTGTATATCTTGTGAGGATCTCACTTCCACCACCTCCCCATCTCTCATTTCCTATCTTGAAGATGAAGGTTCTCTCTCTTGTCCAAGAGAGGTGAAGAAGAACAAGGGAAGGAGTCCCTTGGTGAAGATCAAGGCCGAAGACTTGGAGCTAGAGTGGGTAAGCCCTTGGAGAAGGCAGAAGACTCAAGCTCAAGTGGGTAAGACCTTGGTGGAAAGCTTCTCCGAGTGAAGGTGAAGTCAAAGGCGGAAGATCCAAGAAGAGTGGGTAATTCCTACAAGGCCGAAGACTTGTGCAAGAGTGGGTAAGTCCTTGGAGAAGGCCGAAGACTCTTGCAAAGTGGGTAAGTCCTTGGTAAGGTTCAAGACTCTTTGTATTGGATAGGTAAGTCCTTTGTTGGTCTTGTAATTGTAAGTCTTATAAGTGAATATAAGAGTGCAATTGGTTGAAGTCCTAGAGGTTGACCTCTCTAGGCAAGTGGACTGACACACTTCTAGTTTGAAGTGTGGAACCACTCTAAATAGCTTGTCTAATTTGGTGCATGATCAATCTCTCTTATCCTTGCTATGCATGATTTAGTTGCACTCAAATTACCTATTTAGCAACCTTATCTTGTCATATAATTTGAAGGTTTGATGAATTTTGTTTAAGTGCTTTCAGCTCTATTCACCCCCCCTCTAGAGCACCTAAGTCACCCATCCAGGATCCAACAAGTGGTATCAGAGCGGGTCTTCTCCAAGCATACTTCTACAAGTAGGAGAAGATGGGTGACTACCTAGGAGGGAGACTCTCGACCAGCCTTCCTATCTTCAATGGGAGCAACTTCCTCTATTGGAGAAGAAGACTTCAATTCTTCATCCAAGGATCAAGTCTCGAGATGTGGCAAATGGTGAACAGCCCATACATTCTACCAAAGACAAACATTGAAGAATGGGATGAAGCCACCTTGATGAAAGCAACCTTGAATGCTAGAGCCATGCACATCCTATATGCCTCCATGACCCCCACCGAGTTCAACCGGATTTCCTCTTGTGAGACGGCCTATGAGGTATGGAGAAAGCTTTGCATCACTTATGAAGGGACAGATCAAGTGAAGGAAAGCAAAGTCTACATGCTCAAAGGGTTGCTTGAGAACTTCAAGATGGGAAAGGAGGAGAGCATAGCCAACATGTACTCAAGGCTCAACACCATCTTGAATGGTCTTGCTGTTCTAGGACATCCCATGTCTAGTGGAGAGATCAACTCAAAGATCCTTAGAACTCTCCCCAAGAGATGGGAATCCAAGGTGACTTCTATTGAAGAAGCAAGGTAGCTTAGGGATATTCCTATTGAAGAGCTCATTGGAAATCTTCAAGCACATGAAGCTACACTTGACAAGAGGGAGGAAGTGGAAAGACAAGAGAAGAAAGAGCTTAAGAGAATGAAGAAGGCTGAAATAAAGGCTCAAATTGAAGCTATCATGGAAAAAGTCTCTCCATCCTCTCAAGCTAAAGAAGATGCCATGTACTCCAAAGGTAGACTCTACAAAGGCAAGTCCTCCTCCATCCGGTGCTTCACATGTGGAAAGAAGGGTCACTACAAGGAAGATTGCCCACAAGGCAAAAAGACCCATCTTCACAAGAAGAAATGGCAATCAAGCTCAAGTGGCTCCTCCAACTCAAGCTCAAGTGAAGATTCATGTGAAGGATCAAGCTCAAGATCTAGTGATGAAGGAGAATGCCATTTTGCTCTTATAGCATCAACAAGTGAAGACTCAAATGAGGTAAATCTAGACTCTTTAGATAAAGAATCTTTAATTGCTATTATTCATGATATTAGTGCCTCTTATAAGTCTTCTAAAAAGAAAAAGAAAAAGCTTGCTAAAATTGTTGATAATTTGCATATAGAACTAGATGATCTTGAGTATGCAAATTCTTGCTTGCTTATTGATAAAAATGATTGTCTTAGCCAAGTAGACTCTCTTAAACTTGAAAATGCTAGTTTACTTGATAAGATTAAATTTCTAGAAGCTCAACCTCTCATGCCTAGTTCAAATGAAGAGCATACTTTAATTGTTGATTCTCTCATGCATGAGCTTGATACTCTTAAAACTGAAAACGTAGAACTCAAGCTTATTGATGATGCTAGGAGAAAAGAAATCTATTCTTATCAAAGAGAATTAGTGGTGCTTAAATCTGAAAATGCCTCCTTGCTTGCTAAAATCAATGGGCATGAATCTTGTTCTAGTTATACTAATAAAGAGAATGATGTTGCTGCTCTTTATATAGATAGAGATTCTTATTTAACTAAAGCTCTTTGCTTAGAAAATGATCTTTTGCATACTAGAGATAATATCAATAATTTGTCTTCTACTATTGCCTCTCTTATGCATGATAATGATAGTTTGAGATCATCTTTGCAAAGATTCTTAGTTGGTAAGAAGAGTCTTAATGACATCCTACTCAATTCTACTAAACAAATTGGTAGACATGGTTTAGGATATGATAGTAGTCAAGGGAACAACAAAGATAAAGGACCTCCAATATTCCATGGAGAATCCTCTAGTTCCAAGACTATGGGCACATGCAACTATTGCAATGAATTTGGTCATTATGCTACTTGTTGTCCTTTTAGGAAAGCACCCAAGAGCAATAGGACTTGGGTTGCTAAACTAACCCCTCTGGACCCAAAAATATGATTGGGGACCATTTCATTTTTCTTCTTGTAGGTACTTGCAAATGGATTGACTTGAGCTATTGGATTGCAAATTGACTTCTCAATCCACATGAAAGAAGAAAGGTGAGATGTGCAGAGGGTGACAACAAGTGGAAAAGCAATGGTAAGTACAAAGGTAATGGTTTTATTGCTTATAACCATTTCTAACTTGTTTTGTCAAGTTAGTGTGCACTATACATATGGTTTTTGAGTTAAAAGTGGCATCTTCACACTCTTGCTCAAAAACTGTTTCTAATGCTTCTATAGTGCATTACTAACTTGCTTAGACATGTTTGGATATGGTTTGTATTTTTAGCATGCCTTTAAGTATGCTTTTATGAAAAATATGTGCTTTTTCTACAACAGTTTTGTCGGCCGAGTTTTGTCCTGTCTAAACTCGACCGATAGGCACCAATGGGTGTTGCCAACAGCTACGATCGGCCGAGTTGCCAATACACAGAACTCGACCGATTACACTGTGCACATAATATAAATTTGGCTTATTGAGTGAGAATTTCCCTCTCAACTAGATCTTCTCAACCAATAGCCTTATTCTTTGGCACTCTCATTTGGTACCTTTACATATGCATATTTCCATGTTCTATTGCCTATCTTGCTTACAACTCTATCTCTCTAATTGCTCTAAATTGGTATATCTATATCTTGCAATTACTTGCTTTGAGTTGTTTTACAGGTTTTGATGATGATCTCTTTGGATCTCTTGGTTGTGTCTTAAATTGCTTCCGTTGTACTCTAACTTGCTACATCTATCTAGGTGTATATCTTGTTTTGATACAACCTTGAGGTTCTTAGGGGTAATCATCTTATGGTAAGGATGCATATATAGTGAGTTATATCCTCTCATGCTTCTAAAATTGCATATCTCTTGGTTTGGATATATCTACTCATAGCTTGCTTTATATTTTGGTATCTCTTGCTATGATCTAGATCCTACTAGTAGTCCTAACTTGTGATATCATCTACTAGTAGTTCATATACATGTAGTTCTAACCTTGTTTACATATTGGCATCTTTGATCATCTATATGTTATGCTTGTATCTTATCTCATACATGCTCAAGATTGTTCCTTAAATTGAATATCTACTATCTTGAGTTGCTTGCATAACATTGTGATGCAGGGTACATAGATCTACATGATATGTAGAAATTGGAGTTTTTGTGGATTTTTATGCAGCTTTTGCTCCAGTTTCAGTTTTTGCTGCAAGTATAGTGTTTTTTATGCAGAAACTACCTTCTGAGCAAGGCTCATCGCTTTGCCATGAGCTCCGATGGTTTTTGATCAAATTCCATCATCTTGAGGGTCAAAATTGCGATTTATTGTTTTTCTGCAGCACCCTATCTTGCATGTTTTGGGTTGTTCAAGTATATGCTTTAACTTGCTTTTCTTTCTATGCTTGGACAAGCCCCTATCTGTGCTCTTCTACTCTCCTTATATAACTTTTGTTATCTTCTTTCTCTTAACAAGTGGTGTTTCTTAGTTTCTTCATACCCCCACCTTTTTGAAATGACAAAGGGGGAGAAAGATATGTCTTCTTTTGACAACAGGGAGAAGGCATGTCTTACATGAAGCAAAGAAGCGTGTCCATGTAAAGGGGAGAAGGTAAATGGGAGAAGACATATATGTGTAGAACATATATGAGTAGAAGACATAGTTTCTATAAATGTTATGGAAGCTAACCATGCAGGAGAAACATCATCAATTGAGGGGGAGTATGAGAACTCCATGCGCATCAATTGAGGGGGAGCATATGAGCTCAATCCTATTGAAACCCCTAGGTTTCTCCGAAGGTATGATTTTACGTACAAGCTTTCAATACATTTATGGAATGGTTTGTCATCTTCAAAAAGGGGGAGAATGTTGACTCAAGGTCAATTAGGTCAATGTTGACTCACGTCTAAATTGACTAAACCCTTGTTTTGATGATGACTAACCATTCCACATATTGGTGTCTAATGCTTCTACATTGAGTGATTTCAGATTAGGTTTAGACACACTCCAAATGCCCTAACTTGCGCATATCAAATTGGAGAAAAGACAAGTCAAAATAGCTACAAGTGTGCAATTTGGGATCTCTATGTAAATGACCTTAGAATTGCTTTGTAATCACTTGTAATGATTGTATGACTTGTAATTAAGCTTAGAAAAATTATTGGGACACAAAAATCCATCATTTGTATGGTTAAACGAAAATTCCAAAATACCCATAACAGGGATTTTGTCGGCCGAATTCCAAACTCGGCCGATCCATATATTCTGGGATTTTTGTTGGAATCGGCCGAGTTACAAACTCAGCCGATCCACCGTTCGGTCGAGTTCTAGCTAGGAAACTCGGCCGATCCACTGATCGGTCCAAGTCTGGAAATGGACCGATCGGTCGAGTTTCTCAAAGGAAACTCGGCCGACAGTCTAGCTTTCAGCCTTGTCTTTTAGTGGTTCGGCCGAGTTACCTTTATATAAACTCGGCCGATCAGACTGTACTGGAATGCAGAAAAAGCAAATCCAACCGTTGGAGACTTTGTTGGGACCCAAAATAGATCCGTTGCAACTTGTAAAACGGCTATTTTTCGTTCCTAAGTGTTCCCAAAGGCTAAGAGGCATCCCCAACTATAAATAGGACCCCTTGGGCTTCATTCCAAGGTTGAGCATTCATTGCAAACTCCTTGTGAGGTTCCTATTCTATAGTTGAGTGCTTCCTACAGCCTCCTCTCTCTCTCTAAGCTTAATCACTTGCTACATCCATTAGAGTGAGTAGGAGATTTGTAAGAGAGCTAGTTTCTACTTGTATATCTTGTGAGGCTCTCACTTCCACCACCTCCCCATCTCTCATTTCCTATCTTGAAGATGAAGGTTCTCTCTCTTGTCCAAGAGAGGTGAAGAAGAACAAGGGAAGGAGTCCCTTGGTGAAGATCAAGGCCGAAGACTTGGAGCTAGAGTGGGTAAGCCCTTGGAGAAGGCAGAAGACTCAAGCTCAAGTGGGTAAGACCTTGGTGGAAAGCTTCTCCGAGTGAAGGTGAAGTCAAAGGCGGAAGATCCAAGAAGAGTGGGTAATTCCTACAAGGCCGAAGACTTGTGCAAGAGTGGGTAAGTCCTTGGAGAAGGCCGAAGACTCTTGCAAAGTGGGTAAGTCCTTGGTAAGGTTGAAGACTCTTTGTATTGGATAGGTAAGTCCTTTGTTGGTCTTGTAATTGTAAGTCTTATAAGTGAATATAAGAGTGCAATTGGTTGAAGTCCTAGAGGTTGACCTCTCTAGGCAAGTGGACTGACACACTTCTAGTTTGAAGTGTGGAACCACTCTAAATAGCTTGTCTAATTTGGTGCATGATCAATCTCTCTTATCCTTGCTATGCATGATTTAGTTGCACTCAAATTACCTATTTAGCAACCTTATCTTGTCATATAATTTGAAGGTTTGATGAATTTTGTTTAAGTGCTTTCAGCTCTATTCACCCCCCCTCTAGAGCACCTAAGTCACCCATCCAGGATCCAACAAGTGGTATCAGAGCGGGTCTTCTCCAAGCATACTTCTACAAGTAGGAGAAGATGGGTGACTACCTAGGAGGGAGACTCTCGACCAGCCTTCCTATCTTCAATGGGAGCAACTTCCTCTATTGGAGAAGAAGACTTCAATTCTTCATCCAAGGATCAAGTCTCGAGATGTGGCAAATGGTGAACAGCCCATACATTCTACCAAAGACAAACATTGAAGAATGGGATGAAGCCACCTTGATGAAAGCAACCTTGAATGCTAGAGCCATGCACATCCTATATGCCTCCATGACCCCCACCGAGTTCAACCGGATTTCCTCTTGTGAGACGGCCTATGAGGTATGGAGAAAGCTTTGCATCACTTATGAAGGGACAGATCAAGTGAAGGAAAGCAAAGTCTACATGCTCAAAGGGTTGCTTGAGAACTTCAAGATGGGAAAGGAGGAGAGCATAGCCAACATGTACTCAAGGCTCAACACCATCTTGAATGGTCTTGCTGTTCTAGGACATCCCATGTCTAGTGGATAGATCAACTCAAAGATCCTTAGAACTCTCCCCAAGAGATGGGAATCCAAGGTGACTTCTATTGAAGAAGCAAGGTCTCTTAGGGATATTCCTATTGAAGAGCTCATTGGAAATCTTCAAGCACATGAAGCTACACTTGACAAGAGGGAGGAAGTGGAAAGACAAGAGAAGAAAGAGCTTAAGAGAATGAAGAAGGCTGAAATAAAGGCTCAAATTGAAGCTATCATGGAAAAAGTCTCTCCATCCTCTCAAGCTAAAGAAGATGCCATGTACTCCAAAGGTAGACTCTACAAAGGCAAGTCCTCCTCCATCCGGTGCTTCACATGTGGAAAGAAGGGTCACTACAAGGAAGATTGCCCACAAGGCAAAAAGACCCATCTTCACAAGAAGAAATGGTAATCAAGCTCAAGTGGCTCCTCCAACTCAAGCTCAAGTGAAGATTCATGTGAAGGATCAAGCTCAAGATCTAGTGATGAAGGAGAATGCCATTTTGCTCTTATAGCATCAACAAGTGAAGACTCAAATGAGGTAAATCTAGACTCTTTAGATAAAGAATCTTTAATTGCTATTATTCATGATATTAGTGCCTCTTATAAGTCTTCTAAAAAGAAAAAGAAAAAGCTTGCTAAAATTGTTGATAATTTGCATATAGAACTAGATGATCTTGAATATGCAAATTCTTGCTTGCTTATTGATAAAAATGATTGTCTTAGCCAAGTAGACTCTCTTAAACTTGAAAATGCTAGTTTACTTGATAAGATTAAATTTCTAGAAGCTCAACCTCTCATGCCTAGTTCAAATGAAGAGCATACTTTAATTGTTGATTCTCTCATGCATGAGCTTGATACTCTTAAAACTGAAAACGTAGAACTCAAGCTTATTGATGATGCTAGGAGAAAAGAAATCTATTCTTATCAAAGAGAATTAGTGGTGCTTAAATCTGAAAATGCCTCCTTGCTTGTTAAAATCAATGGGCATGAATCTTGTTCTAGTTATACTAATAAAGAGAATGATGTTGCTGCTCTTCATATTGATAGAGATTCTTATTTAACTAAAGCTCTTTCCTTAGAAAATGATCTTTTGCATGCTAGATATAATATCAATAATTTGTCTTCTACTATTGCCTCTCTTATGCATGATAATGATAGTTTGAGATCATCTTTGCAAAGATTCTTAGTTGGTAAGAAGAGTCTTAATGACATCCTACTCAATTCTACTAAACAAATTGGTAGACATGGTTTAGGATATGATAGTAGTCAAGGGAACAACAAAGATAAAGGACCTCCAATATTCCATGGAGAATCCTCTAGTTCCAAGACTATGGGCACATGCAACTATTGCAATGAATTTGGTCATTATGCTACTTGTTGTCCTTTTAGGAAAGCACCCAAGAGCAATAGGACTTGGGTTGCTAAACTAACCCCTCCGGACCCAAAAATATGATTGGGGACCATTTCATTTTTCTTCTTGTAGGTACTTGCAAATGGATTGACTTGAGCTATTGGATTGCAAATTGACTTCTCAATCCACATGAAAGAAGAAAGGTGAGATGTGCAGAGGGTGACAACAAGTGGAAAAGCAATGGTAAGTACAAAGGTAATGGTTTTATTGCTTATAACCGTTTCTAACTTGTTTTGTCAAGTTAGTGTGCACTATACATATGGTTTTTGAGTTAAAAGTGGCATCTTCACACACTTGCTCAAAAACTGTTTCTAATGCTTCTATAGTGCATTACTAACTTGCTTAGACATGTTTGGATATGGTTTGTATTTTTAGCATGCCTTTAAATATGCTTTTATGAAAAATATGTGATTTTTCTACAACAGTTTTGTCGGCCGAGTTTTGTCCTGTCTAAACTCGACCGATAGGCACCAATGGGTGTTGCCAACAGCTACGATCGGCCGAGTTGCCAATACACAGAACTCGACCGATTACACTGTGCACAGAATATAAATTTGGCTTATTGAGTGAGAATTTCCCTCTCAACTAGATCTTCTCAACCAATAGCCTTATTCTTTGGCACTCTCATTTGGTACCTTTACGTATGCATATTTCCATGTTCTATTGCCTATCTTGCTTACAACTCTATCTCTCTAATTGCTCTAAATTGGTATATCTATATCTTGCAATTACTTGCTTTGAGTTGTTTTGCAGGTTTTGATGATGATCTCTTTGGATCTCTTGGTTGTGTCTTAAATTGCTTCCGTTGTACTCTAACTTGCTACATCTATCTAGGTGTATATCTTGTTTTGATACAACCTTGAGGTTCTTAGGGGTAATCATCTTATGGTAAGGATGCATATATAGTGAGTTATATCCTCTCATGCTTCTAAAATTGCATATCTCTTGGTTTGGATATATCTACTCATAGCTTGCTTTATATTTTGGTATCTCTTGCTATGATCTAGATCCTACTAGTAGTCCTAACTTGTGATATCATCTACTAGTAGTTCATATACATGTAGTTCTAACCTTGTTTACATATTGGCATCTTTGATCATCTATATGTTATGCTTGTATCTTATCTCATACATGCTCAAGATTGTTCCTTAAATTGAATATCTACTATCTTGAGTTGCTTGCATAACATTGTGATGCAGGGTACATAGATCTACATGATATGTAGAAATTGGAGTTTTTGTGGATTTTTATGCAGCTTTTGCTCCAGTTTCAGTTTTTGCTGCAAGTATAGTGTTTTTTATGCAGAAACTACCTTCTGAGCAAGGCTCATCGCTCTGCCATGAGCTCCGATGGTTTTTGATCAAATTCCATCATCTTGAGGGTCAAAATTGCGATTTATTGTTTTTCTGCAGCACCCTATCTTGCATGTTTTGGGTTGTTCAAGTATATGCTTTAACTTGCTTTTCTTTCTATGCTTGGAAAAGCCCCTATCTGTGCTCTTCTACTCTCCTTATATAACTTTTGTTATCTTCTTTCTCTTAACAAGTGGTGTTTCTTAGTTTCTTCATACCCCCACCTTTTTGAAATGACAAAGGGGGAGAAAGATATGTCTTCTTTTGACAACAGGGAGAATGCATGTCTTACATGAAGCAAAGAAGCGTGTCCATGTAAAGGGGAGAAGGTAAATGGGAGAAGACATATATGTGTAGAACATATATGAGTAGAAGACATAGTTTCTATAAATGTTATGAAAGCTAACCATGCAGGAGAAACATCATCAATTGAGGGGGAGTATGAGAACTCCATGCGCATCAATTGAGGGGGAGCATATGAGCTCAATCCTATTGAAACCCCTAGGTTTCTCCGAAGGTATGGTTTTACGTACAAGCTTTCAATACATTTATGGAATGGTTTGTCATCTTCAAAAAGGGGGAGAATGTTGACTCAAGGTCAATTAGGTCAATGTTGACTCACGTCTAAATTGACTAAACCCTTGTTTTGATGATGACTAACCATTCCACATATTGGTGTCTAATGCTTCTACATTGAGTGATTTCAGATTAGGTTTAGACACACTCCAAATGCCCTAACTTGCGCATATCAAATTGGAGAAAAGACAAGTCAAAATAGCTACAAGTGTGCAATTTGGGATCTCTATGTAAATGACCTTAGAATTGCTTTGTAATCACTTGTAATGATTGTATGACTTGTAATTAAGCTTAGAAAAATTATTGGGACACAAAAATCCATCATTTGTACGGTTAAACGAAAATTCCAAAATACCCAAAACAGGGATTTTGTAGGCCGAATTCCAAACTCGGCCGATCCATATATTCTGGGATTTTTGTTGGAATCGGCCGAGTTACAAACTCAGCCGATCCACCGTTCGGTCGAGTTCTAGCTAGGAAACTCGGCCGATCCACTGATCGGTCCAAGTCTGGAAATGGACCGATCGGTCGAGTTTCTCAAAGGAAACTCGGCCGACAGTCTAGCTTTCAGCCTTGTCTTTTAGTGGTTCGGCCGAGTTACCTTTATATAAACTCGGCCGATCAGACTGTACTGGAATGCAGAAAAAGCAAATCCAACCGTTGGAGACTTTGTTGGGACCCAAAATAGATCCGTTGCAACTTGTAAAACGGCTATTTTTCGTTCCTAAGTGTTCCCAAAGGCTAAGAGGCATCCCCAACTATAAATAGGACCCCTTGGGCTTCATTCCAAGGTTGAGCATTCATTGCAAACTCCTTGTGAGGTTCCTATTCTATAGTTGAGTGCTTCCTACAGCCTCCTCTCTCTCTCTAAGCTTAATCACTTGCTACATCCATTAGAGTGAGTAGGAGATTTGTAAGAGAGCTAGTTTCTACTTGTATATCTTGTGAGGCTCTCACTTCCACCACCTCCCCATCTCACATTTCCTATCTTGAAGATGAAGGTTCTCTCTCTTGTCCAAGAGAGGTGAAGAAGAACAAGGGAAGGAGTCCCTTGGTGAAGATCAAGGCCGAAGACTTGGAGCTAGAGTGGGTAAGCCCTTGGAGAAGGTAGAAGACTCAAGCTCAAGTGGGTAAGACCTTGGTGGAAAGCTTCTCCGAGTGAAGGTGAAGTCAAAGGCGGAAGATCCAAGAAGAGTGGGTAATTCCTACAAGGCCGAAGACTTGTGCAAGAGTGGGTAAGTCCTTGGAGAAGGCCGAAGACTCTTGCAAAGTGGGTAAGTCCTTGGTAAGGTTCAAGACTCTTTGTATTGGATAGGTAAGTCCTTTGTTGGTCTTGTAATTGTAAGTCTTATAAGTGAATATAAGAGTGCAATTGGTTGAAGTCCTAGAGGTTGACCTCTCTAGGCAAGTGGACTGACACACTTCTAGTTTGAAGTGTGGAACCACTCTAAATAGCTTGTCTAATTTGGTGCATGATCAATCTCTCTTATCCTTGCTATGCATGATTTAGTTGCACTCAAATTACCTATTTAGCAACCTTATCTTGTCATATAATTTGAAGGTTTGATGAATTTTGTTTAAGTGCTTTCAGCTCTATTCACCCCCCCTCTAGAGCACCTAAGTCACCCATCCAGGATCCAACAGAAGGGACCATAATCTCACAAATTTTCATAATCTGTGATAGGCGAAATGGTCAGTTCACTAGTGAACTGATCAGTTGACATGTGAGCCTATCTGTTCACCCAGTGAACTGGTCATTTCAACATGTTTCCCAATCATGATTGTATCGACAATTCTAATACAATTAATGCACGACATGACATCATCAATAATACTTGATGCGACTGAATTGTACATATGAACTGGGTAGTTTACTCATGAACGGGTCATCTCATGACCATGAGTTGAACGGTTCACTCAGTTAACTAGTCGGTTCAACCCTGGTTGATCCAAAATTCAACCAATTCAATATCAAATCAACATAACACTCCAATTGTCCATTTCATCACATGAAAGGCTCACTTGGGAGTTCATTTAGTTGATTTGTTGCTTGAATAGAAATCCTAAACACTTTAGAAATCAATTTAATTATCATTCATGATTAAAATCCTCTTCTAAGATATCATATGTGTGTGACCTATAGGTCCCATATTATGTTGTCAGTGAATGCCCATAAAAAATTATGAAATCACAAGCAAAGATTGGTTCCTAATCACACATCATTGCTACCCAAGTAAATGGAAAGTTGGAGAACAACTTCAACCTACAATAAATGTTTGATGTTGTAGTGTTTGTATAGTTCCTTTGTCTATGTTATCCAAATTGAGCTCGAGGCATGGAGTAGTCATTCTCTTCAACATTCACGCCCTGTTCCTTGTTATAACAGACTATCTGAAAACACATATTGACTCACATGTGCACGATCATGCAATTCTCAGTCTCATTTTTAAGTGGCCAGGATATCATAGTCCAGTAGGAGGGACAAATCCCAACTAAATCACTCATAGTCTTCCCCATGTGTCACAATTCACTTGATCATCACATTTATGGAACCCTTATTCATGATCATGGTGGATGATGTCAAAGTATATAGTATGACGTGAAGAGTGAAGAAACTTTAGGTCTAAGAACCACAATCACCACCAACATTATGAGAACTAACTATGACTACCATTGTCTTGGTTTCCATGTGTCACTCTCATGGTGGATTTGTTTGATACACTATCATCTAACAAGTACCTATGTGCTTGGTTTAATATCACATATCATGACTAATGAGATGCTATTATCAACCAACACATACTCTAGTCTTATGTGTTATTGTTGTATATCTACCTTCCACAATAACATTTGATGAGGGACATAATGAGAATGCATATAGTCTTAACATCTGTATGATCTCATTGTTCAAGTCACTTACTTGAAGACATACATCATTGAGTAATATCATTCTCTAGACATTTATTATATTAATTCATTATCTCATAACTGAATAAAACAAAATAAATTGGAAGCATGCCTTTATTATTAATCAAATCATTCACAAGTTTAGCCATTGAAATCACCATATGATTGACTCTTTAGGAATACATACCAACAGACTCCCACTTGCACTTAGAGCCAATCACTTATGAATTTTAATCCATGTGATCTAACATGACCATCATCGTTCTAGTATGAAAATGCTTTAGTCAAGGGTTCAACAACATTGCTCTCAGTTGGTACTCTACAAATCTTCATATGTCCTTGTTGTACAATCTCTCATATGAGATGGAATCACCTTTTTATATGTTTGAAATGCTGATGTGATATGGGTTCTTTAGCTTATGTAATATATCAATTGTTTTCACAATATAGCTCAATTGCATCCCTGATGCTTGGAATACCCCAAGTTTAGAGATGAACTTCTTGATCCACACAACATCCTTTGCTGCATTTGATGTAGCAATATACTCAACCTCTGCTGTATAATAAAAAACTATATCTTGCTCAGAACTCTTCCAGTTTACAACTTCATTGTTGAGGAAAAAATACAAATATCTATTGTGATATGTAATAATCTTTGTCAGTTTGGAAGCTTGCATCAATTTAACACTTTACCACCAATTCCTCCTCTCTGTTGTAGAAAAGAAATTAATCCTTAGTTCTTATTAAGTACTTTAGGATATTCTTGATGGCTATTTAGTGAGAAGTACCTGGATCTTACTGATATCTTCTCATAATGATCAAGGAAAATAAGACATCAAGATGGGTACACAACATTGCATACATAATAGATCCAATTCTAGGAGCATATGGATTTATACTCATGTGTTCCATTTCTTCACAAGAATTGGGACATTGATCTTTAGAGATGGTAACTCCATGACACATGAGCATGTTTTCTCTCTTTGATCTCTCCATGTTGAACCTCTTCAACACTTTGTCAATATATGTGATCTGACTTAGTCCTTGAAGCCTTCTTGATCTATCTCTATAAATATTCATCCCCAAGATGTAGGATGCTTCTCCCAAGTCTTTCATAGAAAATGTCTTTCCCAGCCATGTCTTTACCTTTTATAAAGTAGGGATGTCATTCCCCATTGGTAGTATGCCATCCACATATAATATGAGGAATACAATCATACTCCTGCTAACCTTATTGTACACACAAGGTTCATCTTCATTTTGAGAAAATTCAAACTATTTGACTATCTCATCAAAATAAAGCTTCCAACTCTAGGATGCTTGCTTCAATCCATAGATTGACCTATGTAGCTTACAAAATTTATTTGCATCCTTTAGATTTATAAAACCCATAGGTTGTGTCATGTATACATTCTTGAGAAGATTACCATTATGGAATGCAATTTTAACATCCATCTTCTAAATCTCATAGTCATAATAATATGCAATTGCAAGTATGATCCTGACGGACTTAACCATGGCCACTAGATAAAAGGATCATTGTAGTCAAGACCTTGAACTTGCCTGAAACCCTTTGCAACCAATCTGCCCATATAGGTTTGTACTTCACCATCCATATCGATTTTATTCTTGAAGACTCACTTGCACCCTATGATTTTTACCCCTTCCGGTGGATCCATCAAGGTCCATACCTTGTTAGTGTACATGGATTCCATTTTAGATCTCACCGCCTCAAGCCATTTCTCAGACTCTGGTTCTTTAGTAGCTTCTAGATAGGTTGTTGACTCATCATCTATGACCAACTCACCACCTTCTTTAGTCACAAAATATCCAAATCTTTTAGGTTCAAGGCATGTCCTACTAGATCTACAAGGTCCCTATGAAACATGAGGAATTTGAGATTCCACAAAAATTTGTGATTCTCTTTGTTCCTCTTGAGCATCTATCGGTTCAGTGTTTTCTTTGTTGTTCCCAAACTTCTTTGAGTTCCACTTTTCTCCCACTGATTCCTTTGGAAATAAATTCCTTATATGGGAAAGCAACATCCCTGAAAACAAACACTTTGTTGTCATATAGTGAATAAAAGTAATATCCTTTAGTATCCTTAGAATATCCAACAAAGTAATACTTATCAGACTTAGGGCCAAGCTTTTCAGAAAACATTTTTCTTACATAAGTTTCACGTCCCCAAATCTTCATAAAAGACACATTGTTCTCTTCCCATACCATATCTCATATGGTGTCTTTTGAACTGATTTTGATGGTACTCAATTTAATGTAAATGGACAGGTTTCAAGATCATAACCCCATAAGGTAGTTAGAACTTTAGCTAAACTCATCATTGATCACACCATATCTAACAATGTGCAATTCATTGTTTTTGATACACCATTATACTGTGGTGTTCCAGGTGGAGTCCATTATGATACGATACCACATGCTCTTAAAGGTCCTCAAACTCTTATCTTAAGTATTCTCCACCTCGATTAGAATGAAGTGCCTCAATACTTTTTCCAAGCTGGTTTTGTACTTCATTCATAAACTCCTTGAAAGTTTCTTTTATGTTTCATCATGTAAACATAATCATACCAACTGAAGTCATCAGTGAAGGTAATGATACCCACCTCTAACAGTTGTTCTAAAAGGCCCACATACATCAGTATGTATGAGTCCTAATAGATCACTAGCCCTCTTAGTGTTATCAGTGAAAGGCAGCTTGGTCATTTTACCCAACAAACAAGATTCACACATCTGTATTAATTCAAAGTTAAAGGAGTCTAGGTAACCATCTTAATGGAGTCTATATATGCAATTCTTATTCATATTCCCTTGATGACAATGCCAAAGGTATGCTTTATTTGAGTTGTTAATGTTTAGTCTATTGGTATTTATGTTATAAATATCTGTCATTAAATCTAGCCAATAAAGACCATAAGACATTGGGGTGATGCCATAATAGATCACATGTTTTGAAATAGAACATCAACCATTCTTAATATGAAATTCATATGCATCCTTTTCTAAACAAGATATAGAAATGATGTTTCTATTTATGGTAGGTACATAATAATAGTGCACTAATCTATTACAAGCCCCGTGGGTGGAGATTACCTATATGTTACAACTGTAGTGGAAACAACTCTTGCTCCATTTGTGAATCGTAGTTCAACCTTACCCTTTTTAAATGCCTACTTCTTTTTAGATCCTACATATTTGAGCATATGTGAGATCCACATCTGGTATCAAGTACCCATGATGAATAAGTAGATAAGTTTATCTCTATAATGTATATACCTAAAATGGAGATCACCATCCCCATCTTGTTCTTCTTCCTGAATGCCTTCAAGTACAATGGATAGATTCCTCTTGTACAATTCTTTATCCTTGTCTTGAGTGTTGAAGATCTGTATTTGATCTTAGCCTCAAAACTCTTCATGGCCTTGAATTCATCCTTGGACTCAACTGTAACATCCAACTCATAAAAACATAATTAACTAATGCGGAAGCATTCACTAAGCAGCGGATTATCGAAAATCACTAAAAACTAAAACCTTTTTATCAAGAGATCCATCAAAGAAAAACTTTCTCACATAGAACCAAAGTAACTCATTTACATTCTGGTTTATAGATACATGTCCTGTATCATCTCTTTCTGTGAATTATAAGCATCAGCTGCCCTAGTAAACTAAGTGCAGGCAGTATGTAAATCTTGAGGCACTGAGCCAAAATCTCAAAAGCACTAACTACTACTCTGAGGACCTGAGAGTAAAAAGATGACACATATGACTCTATTTACATCTATACAAGGCATAATAGCCAGTGTCTCCACCTAAGACTTCACTACTGTTCCTACTGCTGTTGTTGCTGCCCTTCACCTACTGAAGGATTTCTGCCTCCTCGTCCATGTCCACCTAAAAATGTGATTCCCACGGGGGTGAGACAATTGTAAATTTCCCCAGCGAGAGATATAACTCTCCGCCAGAAACATTATTATTGCAGCTAAGGAAGATAAATATGAACAGAGGAATCATATTTGTTTGACAATAGATAATTCAATGTCTAACATGTTAGAACATTATTCTTATCAAAAGCATTGTAGCTATAACTTGATAGAGCAACATGTCACTTATCCATTAAGGAATATGAAGAACATGTATACCATTTATTCATTATAGAATCATTACCACAACATTAAATCTCTTCAGGCTTAGATCATATATCTAATGCATGTCATTGTCATAGTGGAGTCATGGCCTGTAGCCACACTCTTCTCACAAAGTATTGGGATCTTTATCCCTCAACTTATCAGATACAATTCCACTTTCTTCACAAGTTCATCATCATGATTATAGAATCTGGGTATTTGAACCCTTATCTCATCATAGAATACTTGTTACCACTTATTAGGTAACTTTATACCTTCAGGTCATCTGACCAAGGACATTATAATTCTTGCTACAAAAAGTATTACACATAGTTCACAAAGCTGATATCACCTCTTATTACCCCATAATAGGCAACAAGGCATATTATGGCTTATAAGGCCTATAGAACATTTTCAATGTACAAAACATCATAGCCCATACCTGGCTATGCTCATCTTCTCAACATATCTGCATGATTAGTAATCATGATACAATTACATATCAGTACCATGCAATACAAGGGTTATCTTATTACATTCATAAACCATTAGTCTATATTTGAGCTTCACATAGGATTACTTTGTGTTAGAACTTCACATAGCATCACCCTGTATTAGGGTTTCACATAGCAGTACCCTATATTAGGATTCACATAGCATTAACTTGTACTAGGGTTTCACATAGCATTCCCTGTATTAGGGTTCACATAACATTAACTCATATTAGGGTTTCACATAGCATTAACTTGTATTAGGGTTTCACATAGCATTCCCTGAATTAGGGTTCACATAACATTAACTCATATTAGGGTTTCACATAGCATTAACTTGTATTAGGGTTTCACATAGCAAGGAATCAATATGGGTAACATACGTATTCAATCATACTTATTTATTCTCATCATTCATCATTAAATGAATTATCAACACACATCATGAGTTTCTCTCTCATCTTTGCCAAAATATGATTACATCATAGTTTATAGGTTTGGATTAACCTTTTCATAAGGCATGTTAGCTTACATTCATCAAAGTGCATTACATCCCAATGTAACATTTGACATGAAACATTTCATATGTCACTCATCCAATTATATTGGACTTATAACACATTAAGGTATATCAGTATCGAGGTGTTGGATGTGATATCTATCATATCTTGATGTATCACTTCCCTCAACACCTTTATCTTTCTTGAATTCATCCACTTAGCTTGTATTAGGGTATTCCCCATCCTAATACTTTATGCACCAGTTTATCACATTAATCATGTAATGTATTGGGCATTAGTTACTCACTTAGAATTTACAACCATTGCCAATAATATGGACTCATCCTTGAGTTGGGAACTATTGATATAGGGATATCCATTATCAACCTCTCTAGGTGTTACATTTATCAAAACATTAATCACTGTTCCATTATTAGGAATAGGATTCTCCATATTTATAACTTGAGGATTCACATAGCATCTTCCATACATTCATGGATTTCACATAGTATTGCTCTTCAATAGAGTTTCACATAATCATCCTTCTATATCAAGGATTCACCTAGTATTATGTGAAATTAAGATTTCACAACACATCACCCAGTGTTAAAGCTTCACATAGCATTAATGGCACTACCCAATATTAGGGTTTCATATACCTTTACCCCATTTTAGGGATTAGGGTTTACTATTCACATCCAAGTGGGGTTTCTCTTATCTCATACCCAAATTAGGGTTAGGATGTAAAATTCCCATTAAATTAGGGTTTCTTACATTGTTACACTAAGTTAGGGTTACATCATCACCCAAGATTTATGATAACACTCAACTTTTCCCTAAATTAGGGTTTCACACATAGCTTTTCCCTAATTAGGGTTTCACATAAATTTCACCTCAGAATAGGGTCTACATTCAATAACCCACAATTAGGGTTTACTATTCATCCCAATTAAGGTTTCACTTAGAATTGCCCTAAATTAGGGTTAGGGCTCAATGATTAGGGTTTCATGATCTCATTATTATGGATCAAACCCTTATCACATATTTTATTCATAATGAGAGAATTAGGGCTTAATTATATAAGCATTCATCTCTCTCATTCTCTCTCTCTCATCCTCTTTAGGATGTTAAGTACTCCAAGATTGATCTAGGTCAACTCTTCACTTGAGTACACATAGCTAGGGTTAACCTTCATAATCATCATGGGTCTGCATCATTAATAATCAATTATCTAATTGACCTTTGATCATATTAAGTGTCCAAATGGTTTAACCAATTTGAACTTCAAAAGGTCTTAGTCAGTTAGGCCTCAAACAATCTTGGTCACTTAGACCTCAAACGGTCTTGTCCTATTAGGTTCAAACGGTTTGAAACCATTTAGAAAAGGTAGTTACTTGAAACCGTTTTCTAAAGGTGCCCACTAGAAACCGTTTGGTAAAGGTGACCCTTGAAACCGTTTGCTAAAGGTGACCCTTGAAACTGTTTGCTAAAGTTGAACATTGAGATCGTTTGCTAAAGCAACATTTTGAAACCGCATGAACTCAATCAGTTTGGGATCGTTTTTCCCCAAACAGTCTTGGGACCATTTGGACTCAAACAGTCTTGAGACCGTTTGGTCCAAACCTCCTCAAAACTGCATGGACCAAAAATAGTCTCAACTAATCAAATTGAATTAGGGTTCTCAATGTTGATTCCTTCAATCATTGAATTCATGTAACCAATCATCAATTGAACCTATCATCATACTTCAATTGAGTTAAATAGGTCAACCTTAAACTGATTTGACCCTCAATTGACCCTCAATTGGTCATCAATTAGGGTTTGAATCAATTAAATTAGGGTTTGGAATCGATGATCCTTCAACATTAATCAATGTAAGATTAATTACTTTGAAACCATTGAACCATCATCCAAATTAAACATGACCTGACCCCAAATGGTCTTGAGGTCGTTTGGATGACCTTAAAATGGTCTTGAGACCGTTTTACCATGTCAACATCGAAATCCAAGTCAACCAATTAGGGTTTGGATCATTGGATTGCTCACCAAATCAGCAATTAACTACACTTCAACTTAGTATCTTTGGATCTTCAATTGCTTAACCAGACTCAACCCTAGACCTCCAAACGGTCTAGGGTGACCTCCAAATGGTCTTGAGACCATTTGGGTGATCCCCAAATGGCCTTGAAACCATTTGGGTCAATCAACCCAAAGCATCAACTTTTTCAATTAGAATATCATCACTTAGTCGATTAGGGTTTGCAATTAAGGTATCATTCACAATTGAAACCTTCAAGATCAAACCAATTGAAACCATTGGATCAAGATCCAAATACCACAGTATATTTCTTCAAATGGTCAACCATCTCAAATGGTCAACCATTCCAAACGGTTTGCAAACCATTTGGTCACCAAACGGTTTGGTGAAACCGTTTGGACTCAAACATTGAAACCGGTTGCCCTAGATATTTGGGGAGGTGTGTGCTTATGATGATGTCATCATCATAAAGCCTCAAACTCATGAAATATTCTGTGATTTCCATGGAGATTGCATCAATCAACCAAACTTAATTTCAGAAATGTAGAAATGATCACCAATTGATAAGGAATTGATTGCAATAATAAAATTAAGGGTTCAAGTTATAAAACCCGCCTCCAATTGAGCTCCAAAGCTCCAAGCTCACGGAAACAATGGTGGATGCAACTCCCTTCACTATTCCAAGGCTCATCCTCAAGCTTTGAGTGAAAAGGATTGGTTAGAATTGAAGAGGGGATCGAGTTATGAAGAATTCATGCATTGGTTTTTGATTTTCACCATGGATTCAAGGTGAAAGGAGGTCAAGAACCTTACCAATAGGTTGGGGGTCGTTCTCCTGATCCTCCACAGCTCCTTGGTCGTTTTCCAAGCAAGGGGAAAGAAAGGAATCCGAAAAAGCCTTTGTTTTGGCTTGGAAAGGGTACTTTTATAAGAAAATTGATGAGAGAGAAAATGTTTTATAAAAGTCTATTAATTCCAAAAAAATTTCCACAACTCCCCCCTTGGTTTCTTACATGAAAAGGAATCTCTATCCCACCGAGATCCCTTCCATTATCCAAGAATTAAGGGAAAAGAAATTAAGCACCTTAACCCTTATAATAATAATTTCCATATTTGAGTGGAAATTCTTTTTCTTATAATAATGGTGAGTGGAGTTTTCACCTCCTTGGGATATTTCGTGGTCCTTGCATAGTTCAAGGATGTCCACACACATCTGAATCCAACCATTTTAATTTTGGTTGAAGGCCCTTTAATTAATACATTTATTTTTGCCCTAAATTGAATTAGGGTTTCACTTAGGCTTAAATCTTGATTATTTTAATATCAAGATTCTCTCTCCTCCAACTTAATTCAAATGAGGCGCCCCTCTCATTTCCTTTACTCTACATGATTCCAAGAAACATTAGGTACCTTATTGAAGTGGTAGTTTGCATATTGAACCCTAGGTTTTGGGTAAATTGAATATTACACCAAAACTAAGTTTTAATGCATAAACATTGCTTTATCAGCTCTTTCTTGGTACTCAGGCTACCACAAGCCACACCTCTGCATCATATTCATTTTCATGATGCTTCAAAACATGAGGAACATATTATCATGTAACGTTTGCAATTTAACCCCTCAACCTGGGTAATTTGTACTTTAGTCCAAATCAAGTAAAACATTATTTCAACATTATTCAAAAAGGACTAAAATTGAAATATAAGTTCCTCTTAATCCCTAATTACTTTTTACAAGATAAGATTAAGCATCTACTCAACCTTATTAGGCAATTCATCTAGGTTTAAGCATAACCCAGGTCAGGGATGTTACAAATTATAAACCCCTAACAATGATTTCACCCCCGAAATCCTAGGAAAAAGGAGGGACAGATTTATTCAGTTATCATACCCTCAAGTCTCAAAATGTCTATGAGATCCAGTCACCAATGTTGATGCTATCTCGGAGGCTCTACTTGGAACATTACTACGATCCCTAGCCCTACTTGGCATCCATTCTGTCTGGGCATGGAATCTCGATGATGTTGCCGACGTAGAAAATCTCAGTTTCTTAAAACTTTCAGACCTTTGTTCTTGAGTCTGGGTGTACACCTTCTTGCCACTAGTCTATTGTTTCTCGATTTCAGACCTCTCTATCCTCCTTATCGACTCCACAAAGGTGGCAAACCTCTCCCTGTTCTCTAAAGCAGACACACGAGTGGTTAGTTCAGCGTTCAACCCTTTCTCAAAAGGCCGAATTCTTTCCTCATCACTAACTGCCATTTGCGGAAAAAACCGCAACAACTCCATGAACTTAGCTTCATATTCACTAACGTTCATTTTTCCTTGTTTGATCCTCTCAAATTGAGAGATCTTCTCATCTAGATACGTCTTAGGGAAGTATCTACTGGCAAATTATCATTGGAATACCTCCCATCCAATTTCTTCACCTGGTCTCTTATATTCCTCTATCATCCACCAATGACCAACACTTCCTTTTAGGAGGTACATAGCATGTCTTACCTTTTCATCTTCAGGAATATCAAGGATCCTGAAAGCCTTTTCCAGCTTTGTCAGCCAAAGATCAACATCTGCTGGATCAGATGTACCAGCATAGTCTAGTGCTCCAACCCGGCGAAGTCTCTCAAAAGTCTTGCCGACTCCATAACCCTCATAATGGGCTGGTGCCCTAGGTGCATGTGGTGGCATCCTGTCTATCATGTGAGTCATGGCAGCCATAAATTGCCCAAACATGGCTTGGAAGGCTGGGTTCCCCATGTCAGCTTGATTGAACTGGGGTTGTTCAGGTACGGGCTCCGCTCTATCATGGTCTCCTGCACCGCCTCCTGGTGCAGCAGTGCTGCCCTCAACATCATGTTCTTCATGTGGTCCAGACATCTTCAAGTTCTTCTTCTCCTATGTGAGCAGAAGATACTATCAGATAAACTGGAAGACACTTAGAACAGACTCTACAATCTTAGTCCTATGTCTCTATAGACTCAGCGAACCTAGAGCTCTAATACCACTTAATTGTAACATCTAACTCATAAAAACATAATTAACTAATGCGGAAGCGTTCACTAAGCAACGAATTACCGAAAATCACTAAAAATTAAAACCTTTTTATCAAGAGATCCATCAAAGAAAAACTTTCTCACATAGAACCAAAGTAACTCATTTACATTCTGGTTTACAGATACATGTCCTGTATCATCTCTTTTTGTGAATTACAAGCATCAACTTCCCTATTAAACTAAGTACAAGCAGTATGTAAATCTCGAGGCACTGAGCCAAAATCTCGAAAGCACTAACTACTACTCCGAGGACCTGAGAGTACAGAGACGACACATATGACTCTATTTACATCTATACAAGGCATAACAACCAGTATCTCCACCTGAGACTTCACTGCTGTTCCTGCTGCTGCTATTGTTGCCCTTCACCTATTGAAGGATTTCTACATCCTCGTCTGCGTCCACCTAAAAATGTGATTCCCACGGGGATGAGACAATTGTAAATTTCCCCAGTGAGAGATATAACTCTCCGCCAGAAACATTATTATTGCAGCTAAGGAAGATAAATATGAACAGAGGAATCATATTTGTTTGACAACAAATAATTCAATGTGTAACAAATTAGAACATTATTCTTATCAAAAGCATTGTAGCTATAACTTGATAGAGCAACATGTCACTTATCCATTAAGGAATATGAAGAAAATGTATAACATTTATTCACTATAGAATCATTACCACAACATTAACTCTCTTCAGGCTTAGATCATATATCTAATGACTGGCATTGTCATAGTGGAGTCATGGCCTGTAGCCACACTCTTCTCACAAAGTATTGGGATCTTTATCCCTCAAATTATTAGATATAATTCCACTTTCTTAACAAGTTCATCATCATGATTGTAGAATCTAGGTATTTGAACCCTTATCTCATCATAGAATACTTGTTACCACTTATTAGGTAACTTTATACCTTCAGGTCATCTGACCAAGGACATTATAATTCTTGCTACAAAAAGTATTGCACATAGTTCACAAAGATGATATCACCTCTTATTACCCCATAATAGGCAACAAGGCATATTATGGCTTATAAGGCCTATAGAACATTTTCAATGTACAAAACATCATAGCCCATACCTGGATATGGTCATCTTCTCAGCATATCTGCATGATTCGTAATCATGATACAATTACATATCAGTACCATGCAATACAAGGGTTATCTTATTACATTCATAACCCATTAGTCTGTATTTGAGCTTCACATAGGATTACTCTGTGTTAGAACTTCACATAGCATCACCCTGTATTAGGGTTTCACATAGCAGTACCCTGTATTAGGATTCACATAGCATTAACTTGTATTAGGGTTTCACATAGCATTCCATGTATTAGGGTTCACATAGAATTAACTTGTATTACGGTTTCACATAGCATTAACTTGTATTAGGGTTTCACATAGCATTCCCTGTATTAGGGTTCACATAGCATTAACTCATATTAGGGTTTCACATAGAATTAACTTGTATTAGGGTTTCACATAGCAAGGAATCAATATGGGTAACATAAGTATTCAATCATACTTATTTATTCTCATCATTCATCATTAAATGAATTATCAACACACAACATGAGTTTCTCTCAAATCTTTGCCAAAATATGATTACATCATAGTTTATATGTTTGGATTAACCTTTTCATAAGGCATGTTAGCCTACATTCATCAAAGTGCATTACATCTCAATGTAACATTTGACATGACACATTTCATATGTCACTCATCCAATTATATTGGACTTATAACATATTAAGGTATATCAGTATTGGGGTGTTGGATGTGATATCTATCATATATTGATGTATCACTTCCCTCAACACCTTTATCTTTCTTGAGTTCATCCACTTAGCTTATATTAGGGTATTCCCCATCCTAATACTTTATGCAGCAGTTTATCACATTAATCATGTAATGTATTGGGCATTAGTTACTCACTTAGAATTTACAACCATTGCCAATAATATGGACTCATCCTTGAGTTAGGAACTATTGATATAGGGATATCCATTATCAACCTCTCTAGGTGTTACATTTATTAAAACATTAATCACTATTCCATTATTAGGAATAGGATTCTCCATATTTATAACTTGAGGATTCACATAGCATCTTCCATACATTCATGGATTTCACATAGTATTGCTATTCAATAGAGTTTCACATAATCATCCTTCTATATCAAGGATTCACCTAGTATTATGTGAAATTAAGATTTCACAACACATCACCCCATGTTAAAGCTTCACATAGCATTAATGGCACTACCCTATATTAGGGTTTCATATACCTTTATCCCATTTTAGGGATTAGGGTTTACTATTGACATCCAAGTGGGGTTTCTCTTATCTCATACCCAAATTAGGGTTAGGATGTACAATTCCCATTAAATTAGGGTTTCTTACATTGTTACACTAAGTTAGGGTTACATCATCACCCTAGATTTATAATAACACTAAGCTTTTCCCTAAATTAGGGTGTCACACATAGCTTTTCCCTAATTAGGGTTTCACATAAATTTCACCTCAGAATAGGGTCTACATTCAATAACCCACAATTAGGGTTTACTATTCATCCCAATTAAGGTTTCACTTAGAATTGCCCTAAATTAGGGTTAGGGCTCAATTATTAGGGTTTCATGATCTCATTATTATGGATCAAACCCTTATCATATATTTTATTCATAATGAGAGAATTAGGGCTTAATTATATAAGCATTCATCTCTCTCATTCTCTCTCTCATCCTCTTTAGAATGTTAAGTACTCCAAGATTGATCTAGGTCAACTCTTCACTTGAGTACACATAGCTAGGGTTAACCTTCATAATCATCATGGGTCTGCATCATTAATAATCAATTATCTAATTGACCTTTGATCATATTAAGTGTCCAAATGGTTTAACCAATTTGAAGTTCAAAAGGTCTTAGTTACTTAGGCCTCAAACGATCTTGGTCACTTAGACGTCAAACGGTCTTGTCCTATTAGGTTCAAATGGTTTGAAACTGTTTAGCAAAGGTAGTTACTTGAAACCATTTTCTAAAGGTGCCCACTTGAAACCGTTTGGTAAAGGTGACCCTTGAAACCGTTTGCTAAAGGTGACCCTTGAAACTATTTGCTAAAGTTGAACATTGAGATCGTTTGCTAAAGCAATATTTTGAAACCGCATGAACTCAACCGGTTTGGGATCGTTTGGTCCCAAATGGTCTTGAAACCATTTGGTCCCAAACGGTCTTGGGACCATTTGGACTCAAACGGTTTTGAGACCGTTTGGTCCAAACCTCCTCAAAACCGCATGGACCAAAAATAGTCTCAACTAATCAAATTGAATTAGGGTTCTGAATGTTGATTCCTTCCATCATTGAATTCATGTAACCAATCATCAATTGGATCTATCATCATACTTCAATTGAGTTAAATAGGTCAACCTTCAACTTATTTGACCCTCAATTGACCCTCAATTGGTCATCAATTAGGGTTTGAATCAATTAAATTAGGGTTTGGAATCGATGATCCTTCAACATTAATCAATGTAAGATTAATTACTTTGAAACCATTGAACCATCATCCAAATTAAACATGACCTAACCCCAAACGGTATTGAGGTCATTTGGATGGCCTTCAAATGGTCTTGAGACCATTTTCCCATATCAACATCAAAATCCAAGTCAACCAATTAGGGTTTGGATCATTGGATTGCTCACCAAATCAACAATTGATTACACTTCAACTTAGTATCTTTGGATCTTCAATTTCTTAACCATACTCAAACCTAGACCTCCAAATGGTATTGGGTGACCTCCAAATGGTCTTGAGACCGTTTGGGTGATCCCCAAATGGTCTTGAAACCGTTTGGGTCAATCAACCCAAAGCATCAACTTATTCAATTAGAATTTCAGCACTTAGTCGATTAGGGTTTGCAATCAAGGAATCATTCACAATTGAAACCTTCAAGATCAAACCAATTGAAACCATTGGATCAAGATACAAGTACCACATAATATTTCTTAAAACTATCAACCATATCAAATGGTCAACCATTCCAAATGGTTTGGAACCCAAACCACCAAACAGTTTGCAAACCATTTGGTCACCAAACGGTTTGGTGAAACCGTTTGGACTCAAATATTGAAACCGTTTGCCCTAGATATTTGGGGAGGTGTGTGCTTATGATTATGTCATCATAATAAATATACAAACTCATGAAATCTTCTGTGATTTCCATGGAGATTGCATCAATCAACCAAACTTAATTTCGGAAATGTAGAAATGATCACCAATTGATAAGGAATTGATTGCAATAATAAAATTAAGGGTTCAAGTTATAAAACCCACCTCAAATTGAGCTCCAAATCTCCAAGATCACGGCAACAATGGTGGATGCAACTCCCTTCACCATTCCAAGGCTCTTCCTCAAGCATTGAGTGAAAAGGATTGGTTAGAATTGAAGAGGGGATCGAGTTATGAAGAATTCATTCATTGATTTTCGATTTTCACCATGGATTCAAGGTGAAAGGAGGTCAAGAACCTTACCAACAGGTTAGGGGTCTTCCTCATGATCCTCCACAGCTCCTTGTTCGTTTTCCAAGAAAGGGTAAAGAAAGGAATCCGAAAAAGCCTTTGTTTTGGCTTGGAAAGGGTACTTTTATAAGAAAATTGATGAGAGAGAAAATGTTTTATAAAAGTCTATTAATTCCAAAATTGTTGCCACAACCCCCCCCCCTTGGTTTCTCACATGAAAAGGCATCTCTATCCCACCGAGATGCCTTCCATTATCCAAGAATTAAGGGAAAAGAAATTAAGCACCTTAACCCTTATAATAATAATTTCCATATTTGAGTGGAAATTCTTTTTCTTATAATAATGGTGAGTGGAGTTTTCACCTCCTTGGGATATTTCGTGGTACTTTCATAGTTCAAGGACATCCACACAAATCTGAATCCAACCATTTTAATTTTGGTTGAAGGCCCTTTAATTAATACATTTGTTTTTGCCCTAAATTGAATTAGGGTTTCACTTAGGCTTAAATCTTGATTATTTTAATATCAAGATTCTCTCTCCTCCAACTTAATTCAAATGAGGTGCCCCTCTCATTTAATTTACTCTAAATGATGACAAGAAGCATTAGGGACCTTATTGAAGTGGTAATTTGCATATTGAACCCTAGGTTTTGGGTAAATTGCATATTACACCAGAACTAGGTTTTAATGCATAAACATTGCTGTATCAGCTCTTTCTTGGTACTCAGGCTACCACAAGCCATACCTCTGCATCATATTCATTTTCATGATGCTTCAAAACATGAGGAACATATTATCATGTAACTTTTGCAATTTAACCCCTCGACTTGGGTAATTTGCACTTTAGTCCAAATCAAGTAAAACATTATTTCAACATTATTAAAAAAGGACTAAAATTGAAATATAAGTTCCTCTTGAGCCCTAATTACTTTTTACAAGATAAGATTAAGCATCTACTCAACCTTATTAGGCAATTCATCTAGGGTTAAGAATAACCCAGGTCAGGGATGTTACATCAACTCTACTGATTTGCATCATGGATTTGTCCTTCTTCATTCTTGCTTCAACATTGATAACCATGCCAAGAAAAGTTGACATCGGTCTGGACATATTATTCAAGTGATAACACTCAATAAAATGGCTATATGATTCATGAATTGATTGCATAATCATATTCTTAGCCAGATCTTAGCTTAAAGAAAATCTTTGTTTTCTAGATGATCTGCATGTACAATCATATTGATCACATGGTTCTCAATTGAGTCTTCGTCTGTCATCTTACACTCAAAGAACAACTTTGAAATGTTGTCCCTTTCTTTCTTTGTGAGATAATGGTTCACATTCCTAAGATTTGTTACCATCTCAAGAATCCCCATGTATTCACATTGCTCATGGAACTCATAGTTCATACAACTTAGAATAAGGCGCCTTGTGTCTAAGGCACAATTGGCTTGCTTCCATTAAGCATCCACTTGATCCCTAGGCACATCAGGAGGAGGTATTTCTGGCACTGGTGTTTCTATGACATAGAGCTTGCACTCTTTAGTGAGCACCCTTCTCAAAGTTCAAAACTAGTCATGGAAATTTGTCCTATTCAGTTTTTCCTTCCTAAGGACAAATCATAATAATGATTTCACTGCCATTTTATTCTACAAGGCAAAATTTTGCATTTTTGTCAAAAACCCTTTTGATTTTATTTGATTTGATTTGAAAAGCATTTGACAATATTTCATTAAGCCTACACTCCCAATATTTTATTCAAGTTGATATCCCTCACATATCAATTTGGAAGATTGTAACGTACAACCTTCTAGTGAGCCAAGATCCAAACAATTCAGCTATTACCTGACAAATGCTATCATCCATAGTCATTTATTAAGTAGTCAACTCTTTGTCAATTGAATCATATGTAATTCTTGGATAGATGACTTGCCATAGTCATCTGCATGCTTGTAGTGCCTAATCTCATTAAAGACACATAGTTACACCTGACCGAAAAGCCAACATGATAATAATGCACCCTACTTAACGAGCTCACATTATTACCATCACACTTCCCAGAGTTAGATAGTGCACCACCCTTGGGCTGCTCACACTTACTTGATCAACATTTCATTTGTGTTTCTTATGGACACCTAATATATTATTTGAGGGAGATTGTATTTATAAATACATATACATTATCCAATCACCACATATATATAGTACGTATCATACACATGCTATATTCCACAATGAAAATATGTAATAAACAAAAGTGATAGTTATGGACATTCTAATGTTATTCCTTGGAGCCATAAGGAAATAGGGTCGACATCTCATGCAAAAACCTATCTTTGATGAAGATCTATGCTTGCCAATCTGGGTTTGACCGGTCCAACCCTTGAACTGGTCGACTTGCCTCCTGGTCAGTCGGTTGGTCATCTCACCAATCATTTGGTCTGTGATCCACAATATTTTTGGTCCTTCAACCGATCAATTGTGTTCACCAACCCATCTCTTCTGGTTGTCCCCTTGGTCCTTCTCAGTTCTCTAGTTGGTCATTCTACCTTCGAGATAGATGGTTGGCCTGGTATGAGCATCTTATTATTCATTGTAACAAGAAAGTAAACTATCCTACTATTACATGATTATAGAGAAAATTCAAGTTGCATGAGGGGAGAGAAGGTAGGAGAGAATAATACTTTTACATTTGGGAAATAAGTTAGAGGCTCAGTATGCAAACCGAGATAGAACATGAAATAAACTCACAACCAACATACATAGATAATTAGGGTTATTGGACACAACCATGATACACATACACCATAAAAACTCACTTTTAGGGTGACACACATAAATATCATATATATGTCATATATATATATTAGTTTGGGATTATATGTGGTAATTGACCAGACATTTATATTCACATTGTATGTAATAAATAAATGAAAACACTAAAAATCTTATCATATCAATAATCCCAAAATATAGTAGATTGACGTGGCTCTGATATCACTATTGGAAAAAATGGCATCAGGTAGGCAGCAGAAACAAAATTTTTACTACCATATTCCCCATTAAACTAGCAGATCACATCAACAACTATATAATAAAAAGGATGGTTTCAAGGGTATACCTGGTCCTGGAGCAAGGACAAAGACAATATCCTCATTGTTGTAGTCACGTAGCTATCTTCTTGTTGCATTGGGATGACATCAGTAGAAGCTCCTGATATTCACCATGGACAACATGCTTACATTGTTCTCTAAGTCAGAAAAATATCCACACCTCTAGACAAGTCCATACAGACCACCAAGAACTCTTGGCATCCTTCTTGAACGGATAGGAAGGAGTTGTCCCTCCTGTTGGTGTACTAGTCACCAAATTGCTCTCCCACAATTATTCTCCCTTGCTATCCCTCCCTTTATCGGGTAAGAAATGCTCAAGATCTCTATCTGTTACCTCAACTAGAGAGGACAACAATTGTCACAAGAAATTGACTTATGTCTTTGAGAAGCCCCCAATACCCCTTGATGCAGCCCTATTTTAGGGCTTCATCTTGTGTTATATTTCTCTTCAATCACATCTATACATGTTAGATTGCATGTCATTCCCCCTAGTATGCTTATTTGTATAAAATGCACTTATGGACATTATTTGCATGTTTTTCAGGCATTTGGACCACGCTTGATGGAAGAGAGAGAAAAGGGGCGATCCGAGGGTTCCTCTGCACTTGGAGAGGCCCAAAGTGACTTCTGATGCTCCCTCGACCTACCCCTAGTGGCCAAAGATCAATTGAAGCAAAGATGTCCAAGAAAAGTCAAAGATCCAAGTTAAAGTGCTGATCCAGGACCCAACACAGCCGTGGTACCACAGAACGGCCGTGCTAAGTTACTCAGAAATCAACAAGTTCAACATCCAAGTGAAGCAGAGGGCACCACGGCCGTGCAGATCAGCACAGCCGTGCAATGTGTAGGCACCACGACCGTGCTCTGCAAAATGGCCGTGGCACAACAAAGAAAAACGGATGTGCAGCAGTACCACGACCACATCAACCAGGCCCACCACGGCCGTGGCACACCACCTCCACCACGGCCGTGGCCGTTTGACAAAAAACCCTGTAACTGTGCAATTTTAATTCCCACGACCGTGCCCCTACACCACGGCCGTGGCCTACCCTGCCCACCACGGACGTGGTACCCCACCACGGCCGTGCTACTCACATAATCCAGCCATTTTTCCACTGCTTTCCCCATTTTGCCCCTAACTTAACCTAGTGCTTCCCCCACACCTATATATACCTAGGTGGCGGCTGGGGCATGAGGCTGGCTACCTTCTACCCCTTCCTAGCTCCCCAAATCGCCAGCCACTGCATTCCACTTCACCTCCAACTCAAATCCACTCCATTTCACCATTTCTACCACATAACCCCCCATATCCAAGCCTTCCATCCACTTCCCACCACCATTCCACACCATTTCATCCAAGAAGAAGAAGGAGGACGTCCCTGCAGCTGCTGGAGAGGAGGACTTCTTCATCTACACCGAGATCCATGGCTTCTTCTACCTCTTGCTCCTCTCTTTTTGTATTTTGCTTTGTTATGAGTAGCTAGGCCCCTTAGGTGGGCTGTTTGGGGGAAATTATGTTACTTTGATACCATGTTGGGGGAAATGACATGTAAACTTTGTAAATTCATTTGTTAATGATTATATTCTATTTCTATCTCATTCTCCATGAGTTGCTTGTTGGTTTGTGTGTGAAATCACCTAGGAATTTAGGCAAATTGCTTGTATGTGTGAATTTTGGGATTTGCCCCTAGGTCCAATTCTTGGATCCCTAGGTTTCCTCCCATCTTCCTACATCCTAATCAATCTCCCTAAACCTAAGTGAGAGATCTAAGTAGCTAGATTAGATAATTCTAGTGCAATTAGCATGGAGCCTTCTCAAGGCTAGAATGCGGGGGAATTGGGGTCCAAAACCCTAATCTCACCTCCCCATTACTACCCTCGACCCCTAATTTCCCTAGGAATGCCTAATCTAGAAACCTAGACTTGATTAGACTCTAATTGAATTGAACCTAACCCCTAACTCAATTGAGCCTCGTAAGGGTAGTAGGGGGTGTTAGGGACTAGTTCCCCTATGCACAACCTAGCATATCCATGGCCAGTTAGTAGCTTAGGTTAATTCATTAGACTCTAACTTGTTGTTTGGTTTGGATAATATAAATGGAATCATAATGTTCATATGTCACCCCCCAACTTAAGTGATAAGTTCATACCCCTAAACAACCCACACATCTCTTCACTGCTTGAAACCCTAGTTTTGTGCTTGCTTAGCTTAATTAGTCTTTCCCTTGCTTAGTTAGCTTCTTCCTTTGTTCTTGCCTTGTTCATGCTAGCTTAGCTCTTTAATTGCTCTCTTTCTTTCCTTAGGGTAGTTTGCACTTTCATACCTAGCTTAATCCTTTCTTGCCTGTTTAGTCTTAATCTAGTCTAGGGTTAACGTAAATTTCATTCCTGCCTTTAACTGCTTTCTTGTTCACCCTTAGTTAACAATCAAATCAACCTTTAAACCCTTAACCCTAGTCTCCGCAGTAGGAACCTAGCCAAACTAACCTAGCTCTAGTGCCCCCTCTTTTCCCTGTGGATCGACCCTATACTTGCCACCTTCCTATACTACGACACGACCCCGTGCGCTTGCGGGTGTAGTTGTTTTAGTAGAAGTAGGTGTGTTAGTTAGGTTTATAAATTTTGAAAGCAAAACCCTATCCACCGTGCATTCCGACCTCGTGGGGCGCATCTATTCAATCGAGTAGTGTGTTAGCACCACTAAAGGAATCACACCAAGCTTTTTGGCGCCGTTTCCGGGGATAGAGGCGCTCAGCCTAGCTAGTTAGTTTTGCTTTGAATTTTCCTACTGCCCTCATCATTGCTATTATTTATTCATTATCTGTGCATTTCTTGTGTATATTGGTTTACTAACTTGTTTTCTTTTGTTTGGTTGTGCTTTGTGCATGTGACAAGCCATTCGGGAGGAAACAAGATGGAAGACCAAAGTGCACCTCACAAGCCGCTTCAAGACTACTTCATGCCTAGCAACTACAAATCACCAATTGCTAGCAGGGTTGATCAAATGCCAGGGGAGCAATTCTCTATTCCTCCAGGTCTTCTTGGGCTCCTGCCCATCTTCTACGACTTAGAGAGTGAGAACCCCTATAAGCACTTGGACGCCTTTCTTGAAGTATGCTCCACCTTCAGGACGTCGACGACTAGTGATGATACAATCCGATTGACCTTGTTCTCTTTCTCCCTCAAAGATAGAGCTAAATACTGGTATGACTCAAGAAGGGACATTATGAGTTGGGAAACAATGAAGAATGATTTCTTGAGACAATTCTACTCTATAGCAAGGTTGACACAAATGCAGCGTTCTGTGACAAGTTTTATCCAAATGGGCAATGAGCAGTTTCATAATGCATGGGAGAGATTCAAGAAGCTGTTGAGAGAGTGTCCTCACCATGAGATCCCTTTGTGGTAGCTAGTTCAATCATTCTACTCTGGTTTGTCTCTAAAGGACCAAGACACAGTGGACTCTTCTTGTGGAGGAGTTTTCATGGCTAGGCCACCTGAGGAGATATGGCCTTTGTTTGAGCAGTTGGCTGAAGGATCAAGAATTCGAGCTTCTAGCATGATGAATGAAAGGGGGTATGCCTTTGGTGAGACACCTCCTAATCATGATGACTCAAGCCCGCAAGTGATGAAGATTCTTGGTGACATGGTGAACTTCATGAAGAACCAGGTGACAAATGCTCCTTGCCACCCAGTCAATTCTATTGAGTTCTATGGGGAAGAAAAGAAGACACCTCACTCCTATAGCTACCAGGAACCACAAAGTCCCACATACATCTCAAGGTTTGAGGAAGAGGTTCTTTCTAGATTGAGAGTGTTTGATGATGTTCAAAGGGATGTTGCAAGGTTAGAAGAGAGAATAGAGCAACTATCTTCTATAATCACTCTCCAAGAGGAAAAATTGTCTTCAAGACCCATCGTGAGCCACCATGAAGCAAGTGGACCCATACCATCTTCACAAGTTTTCTACAGTCCACCCCCCATGCAAGTGCACCCCATTCACTCCTTCCAAGGCTATCCCCAGCCTTACACTCCTCCACCACCTCCCCCACCTCAAATTTCACAAAACTTCACTTTCCAGCCCCAATTCTCTCCTCCCCCTCATTTCCCTTCTCCACCTCAATTTCAACCCCAAGTATCACCTCCACCTCCTCCACAGCCACAACATGCTCCCCCTCTCCACCATGAGCAAGGTAGTGCCGTGACAGTTCTAAGGAGTGGAAAAACTCTTGAGTAGCCCGCAAGTCAAAGAAAGGTTGATAAAGCAAAGCAAAGGCATCCAAGTGGTGATACTGTGATTGATATTGTTGAAGATGATGTTGTGATACCGCATGTTGAGTTTGGGATTCTGTGTGATCCACCACATATCCCTTTTGTAGGTCCTACCATCCCTAGCGTTCCGCCTCATGTTCATGTAAGTGCAGCAAAAGCTAGTGATCCTCCATTTGTAGAAGCACTAGATGAGCCACCAGAATTGAAAAGGAGGCAAAAGCACAATGTTGACATTCTTGAGGTGTTTTGTCAAGTAAAGGTGAACATTCCACTTTTGGATGCTATCAAGCAAATCCCATCATATGCCAAGTTCCTCAAGAACCTATGCACTATGAAAAGAAGGTCAACGGCGAGGATTCCAAAGAAAGTGAGACTGAATGAACAAGTGAGCTCCATCATAAAACACTCACTTCCCATGAAGAGAAAGGACCCAGGAGCCCCACTCATACCTAGTTACATAGGGGGACATCGCATAGACAAGTCCTTGCTTGATTTCAAATCTAGTGTGAATTTGATGCCATATCATGTCTATGTTGAGCTGGGCTTAGGCAAGTTGAAGCTGGCACATTGCACTCTCCAGTTGGCAGATAGATCCATAAAAGTGCCTAGAGGTAGAGTGGATGATGTCTTGGTAATGATAGACAAGGAAAAAGGTGCGGTGTTCCCTGCGGATTTCATTGTACTTGATATGGATCTGGAGGATAGGAAGATTCCCATCATCTTGGGGAGGCCGTTCTTATCTACAGCTGATGCCGACATTCATGTACGCAGTGGCACCATGACAGTATCATTCATGGACATGAAGATCAACATTAACATGTACAAGATCCCAACCCGGTGAGTCCGAGATAGGGATATTGGACATGGTCGCTTCACAAGTCCAAATGGGCATTTGAGAGAAGGACATCAAGGTGAAGAAGTTAATGATGATTATTGTGATCAAAGGGATGAGGAAAACAGATTGAGTGCAAAGGAAGGATGCATGTTTTGCAAGAATGGACACATGAGAATGCCAAACGGATGAAATTTGAAGAATCACCAAGAAGCCTAGCTGAAGGCAAGAAACTCAGCGCTTGTGGGAGGCAACCCACCTAGGTTTGGGAATTTTTGACCCAACCTCACATTTTTGATACTTTTTCTTTGTTTTTACATTTTTCCAAGAAAGCACACACACTCGTATTTGATAGTTTTTGTATAGTTTTGATATGTGCAGGAGAGAACAGAGTGAAACAAAGAAGAATAGATGAAAGTTTGACAACGCATCAATAGAATATCAACTTGAGATCTATTTTTGATGTTTGAATAAGATTTGAGTCTCCTACTGCTGTTACAGTGCCCAACACGGCCGTGGTACATCAACACGGCCGTGGTGGTGCACTCACATTCAACAAAGAAATGATCAAAAAATTGAGAAAATCGACTAAGTTTTGAACCAGGGCAGCACGGCCATGCAAGGAAGCACGGCCGTGGTACATGAAGCCACCACGGCCGTGCCGCACAGCAGGGCTGTGCTGCAGCCCGATTCCAGCAGATTTAAGTCAGAATTTGCAAAACTTCTTTTCAGTTGCTCATTTCTTCGAAGAACAGAACGGTCGTGCCCCGTTCCCTAGCGACCGTGCAGTGGTCCGCCCGCCCATTCCAACCCTCAAATCCCCACCAAATCACCCCCAAACCATTCCCAATCACTCCCCTACCATTTCCACTACCTTAATCTCTAGATCCCACCCATTTCCATCCACAAATGCAACACTCTCTCTCCATTCCGCCCCAACAGCCCCGTTCTTCAGAGAAATCCGAATTTTTCTAATTCCACCTCCATTTTCGAGCAAGAATGAAGAAGTTTGCAAGGGAAGGCAGTAGAGAAGACTAGGGGTGTCATCCCCTACCAAAGGAAGACAAGGAACAGCCACCCCTAGTTGACGGAGGCGGAATTGGATGCCACTGTGGAGTCTATTGCTGAAGAAGCCTCCGTACAACCACAGCGGGGGGCACCGTCTTTGTCGCAGCCACCACCGTCTGCCTCCCAACACTCCGTCTCATCTGAGAGACCTTCTGCCTCAGTCGTGCGACTGTCAGTTTCAGCCGCACGTCTGTCCGTCTCCGCCGCGGCACAACCGCAACCCGAGCCACAATGACGACCACGTCGACGCCTCATTTTACGTGATGAAGATGATACTGATATGCCTAAAGTTGAGCAGCAACCAAGCCCGCCACAACACCCGTTTTCACAGCCAGAGGTTACTACAGGCAGGGCAAAGGAGCCCAAGCACCCTGGATGCCTGACGCGCAGAGTGCTAGCTACTCGATACGCATGCCCAACGTGAATGGATGCAATGGGGTTCTATGCCTATTTTCAAGAATTGATGGAAAAATTGGGGCTATTTGAGATCCTGACACTACAGCAGGAGACCTACATCGAGCTGACGCAACAATTCTTCACCACACTAGAGAAAGCAACCAATGATGGCGAGAATGCAATTAAGGTAATGATTGGGGATAAGAGGTGGAAGATAACCTCAGAGATGCAAAATCAGATTTTTGCCCCAAGTGGAGAGATGGCTGCCCTCCTAGATGGAGGAAGGATAGAAAATGACTCTAGTTCAACGTATCCAGCCATGTGGAAGTGCTTCACCGGCCAAAGTACTTTCGTAGCAGGGAAATCAAAGACAAGTGGTATTCATAGCCCATTTCTCCGCTATGTTCAGAAGGTGTTGGCAAACACCATCTTTGGCATGTACAAAAATCAAGGCAGTTGCACCAACAAAGATCTTTTTGTGCTTGGTTGGGTGACAAAAGAGAGATATGTGAACCTGGGGGTGTTATTGATTGATCACATGAGGACAATCCCGTCCAAGAGCACAAATCCTTTTGTAATGGGAGGGATTGTAACGTCTATTGCCACTGCCTTAGGACATGACATGACAGGATATACAAAGGCAGAGGGTGGCAAGTTGGTTGATTTGCACTACCTGGCTGGCTCATCCATGATTACGGTTACAGATCAGAAGATCATTTACCAAATCAACCCACCCTACCCAGGAGTCACATTAGAGCTGCCATACCATACTCCTCCCCTCATGGCACAGTATGGACCAACGTCAGATTTTCTACAAAAGCTGAGAAGGTACGAGGAGGAGAACCCCAGAGGAGAGGCAATCCCTAAGGTGAGGTTTGTAGGGGGTCTAGGAGAGGCTTCACAGGCGGCAGAGCAGAGGCGGACAACAGAGGAGAGAGTGGCAAGATGGGTGAGACAAAGATAAGAAAGAATGGGAGCGTCAGAGCCACAACAACCTTCAGTGAATGCATATGATATGGGTACCATCCATGCACAGCTGGAGGGCATTCAGGCGACGTAGGACAGAATTCTACAGGCACAGGAGGGCTTTCAGAGGACACAAGATGCCATGTGGTTGGACCACCAGCATATGCATTACCAGGTCAACCACCTTTATTAGTTTCACAATGCCCAGGCCCAGAGTAACCCACAGTGGGGTGAAGACTGGTGGAGTTCTTTATCATCTTTTCAGGACAGCTATCCGCCTCAACAGTCAGACTACTGGGGCGCCTACTACAGGCAGGGAGGAGAACCTCCACCACCTCCGCAGTGATCATCTACCCTATCACCCTAGACTTTAGTGTCATGCTGAGGACAACATGGTTCAAAAATTTGGGGTGGTAGGGCGGTATGCCCTCATTCTTCTTTCACTCATTTTTGCATCTCATCTGCTATTTTACTTTTTGTTTGTTTTTTTCATTTCTTTTGCTTGTCCTGCTATCTGTCTAGAATTTTACTGCACACCTACATTCCATGTAGTTTACCTTATTGTCATTTTTTGCATAATTTTTCAAAAATTTTGCTCTTTTTCCATGCATTGCATATCATGTAGATTTTTTGGTAATTTTTGCATGTTTTAGTTAGGATTTGCTTGTTTACTGCTTTAAGTTCAATAATTTAGGCTTAGATGTGATTGAAAGCAACTTGGCACCATTTTGGCCAATTTTGCCCAAATTTGGAACTTCTTGTCTAAAAATTGTGTTTTGACCCAATCTCTACTGTTTTGAATTAAAATGTTGACCTTTGACAAATGCAAGTGAATCACCATTGTTTGTTGCTAAGTGGTATCAATGTTTGACTTTTTACATGTGCATCACCTCTCTTAGGATTGAGATTGAATTGGTTGAATTGTGAAATTGAGCAAGCTTTGAACGCTTAGTGTTTGTGGAATTACTTGTTTGATATATCAATTCCATTTTGTTCATTCATGTGGTGTGATATCTTGGATGAAGTGTTGGATTAATTCTCATGCATGTTGTCTTATGTGGAAAATCATACCAATGAACCCTCTTTGACCTGACTATTCTTCCACCATCTTCATACCCCTCCGCCTCATAAAAAGATTCCCTAGTGCACATAATCAGCCTTGGCCACCTCCAAAAGTTTGGGATGGCCATATCTTTATCTCCCCGCTTCACTCTATCCACCATATGCCCTATCTACACCAAGGGCAAGAAAAAGAAAAGAAAGGAAAAAGAAAAGAAAAATAAAATAAAAGGATACTCCTATTTAAGAGCATTCAAATAAAGAAAAGATGAGTGTGTAAAAACACTCCAAAAATCTTATCGCAACCCTTTCTTCCACTTTCATACCCATTGAGCTAAGAAGCATCAAACTTAGCTCATTTTTCCTTTTTCCGCAACCACGTGGGTCATTTGGTGTGATTTGAAATATAAGACTGAATGCATGAATGTGAAACAACACTCCTAGTCATCCTTGATTAACACCATCATGAAAAGGTTTACCCAGAACTTTTTGGAAGAAGTATTGATAACTTGTGTATTCTATGCACTATATTTGAAGTTCATGTGCTTTGTGCTCTTTTCATGATTGGATTGTGAAAGCAGGAGAGGAGAGAGGTGAAATGCATGTACTTAGTCATCTTTGATACCATTCAGCAATAATCATCTTTTACATTGCATTTGTCATTTCTTTTTGTGGAAGTTTGTAGAGAGATTGAGTTAGAGCATACTTGAGGACAAGTATGTTTTAAGTTTGGGGGTGGTGATGCAACCCTATTTTAGGGCTTCATCTGGTGTTATATTTCTCTTCAATCACATCTATACCTATTAGATTGCATGTCATTCCCCCTAGTATGCTTATTTGTATAAAATGCACTTATGGACATTATTTGCATGTTTTTCAGGCATTTGGACCACGCTTGATGGAAGAGAGAGAGAAGGGGTGATCCCAGGGTTCCTCTACACTTGGAGAGGCCCAAAGTGAATTCCGATGCTCCCTCGACCTACCCCTAGTGGCCAAAGATCAATTGAAGCAAAGATGTCCAAGAAAAGTCAAAGATCCAAGTTAAAGTGCTGATCCAGGACCCAGCACGACCGTGGTACCACAGAACGGCCGTGCTAAGTTACTCAGAAATCAACAGGTTCAACATCCAAGTGAAGCAGAGGGCACCATGGTCGTGCAGATCAGCACGACCGTGCAATGTGTAGGCACCACGGCCGTGCTCTGCAAAACGACTGTGGCACAGCAGAGCAAAACGGCCATGCAACAGTACCACAACCACATCAACCAGGCCCACCACGGCCGTTCCAGACACCATGGCCGTGGCACACCACCTCCACCACGGCCGTGTTAACCCACCACAGCCGTGGCCGTTTGACAAAAAACCCTGTAACTGTGCAATTTTAATTCCCACGACCGTGCCCCTACACCACGGTCGTGGCCTACCCTGCCCACCACGGCCGTGGTACCCCACCACGGCTGTGCTACTCACAAAATCCAGCCATTTTTCCACTACTTTCCCCATTTTTCCCCTAACTTAACCTAGTGCTTCCCCCACACCTATATATACCTAGGTGGTGGCTGGGGCACGAGGCTGGCTACCTTCTACCCCTTCCTAGCTCCCCAAATCACCACCTACTCCATTCCACTTCACCTCCACCTAAAATCCACTCCATTTCACCATTTCCACCACATAACCCCCCATATCCAAGCCTTCCATCCACTTCCCACCACCATTCCACACCATTTCATCCAAGAAGAAGAAGGAGGACGTCCCTGCAGCTACTGGAGAGGAGGACTTCTTCATCTACACCGAGCTCCATGGCTTCTTCTACCTCTTTCTCCTCTCTTTTTGTATTTTTCTTTGTTATGAGTAGCTAGGCCCCTTGGGTGGGCTGTTTGGGGGAAATTATGTTACTTTGATACCATGTTGGGGGAAAATGACATGTAAACTTTGTAATTTCATTTGTTAATGATTATATTCTATTTCTATCTCATTCTCCATGAGTTGCTTGTTGGTTTGTGTGTGAAATCACCTAGGAATTTTGGCAAATTGCTTGTATGTGTGAATTTTGGGATTTGCCCCTAGGTCCAATTCTTGGATCCCTAGGTTGCCTCCCATCTTCCTACATCCTAATCAATCTCCCTAAACCTAAGTGAGAGATCTAAGTAGCTAGATTAGATAATTCTAGTGCAATTAGCATGGAGCCTTCTCAAGGCTAGAATGCGGGGGAATTGGGGTCCAAAACCCTAATCTCACCTCCCCATTACTACCCTCGGCCCCAAATTTCCCTAGGAATGCCTAATCTAGAAACCTAGACTTGATTAGACTCTAATTGAATTGAACCTAACCCCTAACCCAATTGAGCCTCGTAAGGGTAGTAGGGGGTGTTAGGGACTAGTTCCCCTATGCACAACCCAGCATATCCATGGCCAGTTAGTAGCTTAGGTTAATTCATTAGACTCTAACTTGTTGTTTGGTTTGGATAATCTAAATGGAATCATAATGTTCATATGTCACCTCCAACTTAAGTGATAATTTCATACCCCTAAACAGCCCACACATCTCTTCACTGCTTGAAACCCTAGTTTTGTGCTTGCTTAGCTTAATTAGTCTTTCCCTTTCTTAGTTAGCTTCTTCCTTTGTTCTTGCCTTGTTCATGCTAGCTTAGCTCTTTAATTGCTCTCTTTCTTTCCTTAGGGTAGTTTGCACTTTCATACCTAGCTTAATCCTTTCTTGCCTGTTTAGTCTTAATCTAGTCTAGGGATAACGTAGATTTCATTCCTGCCTTTAACTGCTTTCTTGTTCACCCTTAGTTAACAATCAAATCAACCTTTAAACCCTTAACCCTAGTCTCTGCAGTAGGAACCTAGCTAAACTAACCTAGCTCTAGTGCCCCCTCTTTTCCCTGTGGATCGACCCTATACTTGCCACCTTCGTATACTATGACACGACCCCGTGCGCTTGCGAGTGTAGTTGTTTTAGTAGAAGTAGGTGTGTTAGTTAGGTTTATACATTTTGAAAGCAAAACCCTATCCACCGTGCATTCCGACCTCATGGGGCACATCTATTCAATCGAGTAGTGTGTTAGCACCACTAGCGGAATCACACCACCCCTCTATTTATAGGAGGGGTTAGGGTCAGGATTCCCAATCTTAGTAGGAGTGAAAGGGACTAGAATTTCATGAATTTCTACAACATATAATATGAAAAACATTTGGTTCACTAGTGAACCAATTATTTGACATGTGAGCCAACTGGTTCACCTAATGAACAATCGTTTCAACATGTTTCCCAATCACAATTGTATTGGCAATTCTAATTCAATTAATGCACAACATGATGTCAGCACTAATCCTTGATGCAATTGAATTGCACATATGAATCGGGAAGTTCACTCATGAATCGGTCATGTCACGACCATGAGATACCGGTTCACGTAGTGAACTATTCAATTCAACCCTAGTTCATAAAAAATTCAGACAATGCAATATCCAATCAACCTGACACTCAAATAAGAAATTTCATCACATGAACTGATCTATAGGAAGTCCATCCAGTTGATTTTTTGCTTGAATTGAATACCCAAACACTTTAGAAATCAATTCAATTTTGATTCATGATAAAAATCCTCTTCTAGGAGTATCCTATGTGTGTGGTGATATAGTTCCCATATTACATTGGCAGTGAATGTCCATAACCAATTATGACATCACAAGCAAAGAGAAGTTCCTAGTCACACATCATTACTACCTAAGTAAATGAAAATTTGGAAAACAACATTGACCTATAATCTGTGTTTGGGGTTGCAATGTTTACATAGTTCCTTTGCTTTGATATCCAAATTGACTTGAGGCATGGAGCAGTCATACTCTTCAACACTAAATCTCACCTCCTAGCTATAGAAGACTGTATGAGATATATGTAAGTTCAATTAATACATATTGACTCACATGTGCATGGCCATGTAATTCTCAGTCTCACTAATCAAGTGGCCAAGATATCATACTCTAGTAGGAGGGACAAATCCCTTCTACATCACTCACAATAATCCCCATGTATCACAGTGCACCTAATGATCACCTTTATGGCAACCCTTATTCAGTATATCGATGAATCAAAGTATACCGAACGACATGTGATGAGTGTGGTGACTTTAGGTCTAAGAACAAAAATCACCAAAAATACTACGATAACTAACTATGACTACCATTTTCATGGTTTCCATGTGTCACTCTCATGGTGGGTTTCTCTAATACACTACTATCTAACGAGTATCTATGTGCTTGGTTTGATATCACATATCATAACTAATGAGATTCTATCATCAACCATCACACATTGTACTCTTATGTGTTATTTCTTGCTATTTGCCTTCCACAATAACATCTGAATAGGGGCATAATGAGAATGTATATACTCTAAACATTTGTTTGATCTCGTTGTTCAAGTCATGTACTTGATGGCATACATGATTGAGTAATATCGTTCTCTAGAAATTTACTATCTTACTTCATTATGTTATAACTGAATAAAACATAATAATTTGGAAGCATGCCTTTATTTTTAATCAAATCATTTCCAAGTTATGCCATTACAATCATCATATGATTGTCTCTTTGGGCATACATACCAACAATGGCTAGAAATGTCACCAAGCCAATCTATATAATCCATTACTATAACAAATAATGCTTCTTACCAACATGAGGTATTGTTCTCAGATCCATGTGTATATGAACTTGAGGCATAGAAGTAGATAAAATCTCATAGGAATTAAATCAACTTTATGTTTGCTTGCCCATTGTATATAGTTCACACTCTTCATGTTTTTAAAAAGGTATCTTATACAGTCCTCTAACTAAGTCTTGCATGGATAGTTTATGTACTCATTTTGTTTCACAACCAAGAGTTGATTTTTGATACGATTAGTGGTACCAAACATAAGGATACACAGATTACAATATCTATAATCTAACTTATGATACAACAAATGTTTTCAAAAATTAGTATATATGCATCTATATTAAGAAAAACATTCAATCGCTAATCACATATTTGACTAAAGAAAATCATATTATGATGTAATCCATCTATTTATAACACATTTTTCTTCCCTATGCTCTAGTTCCAATAAACTTTCCATTTTTTGTTTCCAAAGCTAATTGTTTCTTCTTGTACATGAGTTGACTTCAATTCTTACACATCATGTAATTTTAATAGTTTTGTTCATCCATTCCTACATTGCTAAATTTGGTCCCCATTGTGGGTCCTACATGTTTGGAGTAACGATGTTTTAGTTAGTTTGAAGCCATATTATTTTAGACCAAACAATGTAAAAGAACACTCTCATATTAAAAGTATGTAAGGGAATGTACATTGAAGGATATTTTGGTAAATGTACTTAAAACATGGATATGATGATATCCTTCCTATCTGACTTGAATAAAAGCACATGACTTACATTATAGAATCTTGTAAAAGAACGCAAATATCATAATATATGTGATATGAATAATGTAATAATGATATATGTATCTATTTGGTGATTAGATATCAACCTATGTAATAAGTGGAAACTTCAGGTTATGTGGTAGAAGAAAATTTTTAAATCCACAAAATTTTCCTAGGATCAATATGTATATAATGTCACTAGAAAGAAAGGTGACCAACATGATATAAAAGTTGTAAGGTTTCTAAACTTTGGATGAGTAGTTTGTATTGCAAATGTCATGATACTTATGCTCATGGATTTGTTTTCTTTTACTTCATTCCAAGTCATTACCATGTACTTGTTTGGATGAGTGATTGAATAAGATGTCTAGACCATGATGACTTTAAAGGAGTTTGTCTATGATACTTTGGTGGGATTTTTCTCATGCAAAAAGTCACATATACTAGTTTTAGGATGAAAATTTGAGATGTAAGGTTTTTCTTCTCAACAATTATTTGATCACATTTATTTAGAAATCATGGTTGCAATACTTTTACAAGATAGGCAAGCATTATCATTTTCAAGCGTATCAACTCCAAACTTTTAACATGAGGCAATATCAAATGCAGAAGTAGGTGATTTCATATCAATTATTAAAAATAATTAAATAATTTCATATACAAGCTATTTAAGAACATATATAACTTTTTACTACCATATCTATGTCTCACAACTTGATCTAGTATGATAAATCATGTTACCACATTTTCTTTAAAAATCTCTAGTAAATTTCTGTTATTTATCTATCCTATCATAATATTTGTCATGTAGCGTCAAATATTTATATCAAATTCATCATCATCTTTGTTTTCATATGCATATATATAGTCACATTCATATTCCCAATCATATTCATCTTCATGTTCATGTTCATCTCGATCTTGATCTTCCTCTTCATCTTATACTTTAACTTGATCTTCATCCTCATATTCATATTCTCCTTTGTCTTCTTATTAATGTTTATAACAATATTTTCTTTCCTCCCACTCATAAATAACAATACATAAACTTAACAGATTTATTTTTAGAGTCTTTATTGACAATAGACATTGGACAACCATTTTGTAATCATCTAAATCATCTGGTGACATGAGCTTCATTTGTGTGACTGAGTCCCTAAAACATTATGTGTTTTCTCACTTTTTTTATCTTCTTAGACTTCTTAATGACGAACTTCTTTCCTTCCTTCTTGAGTGTGTGCATCTACTTTTGGCACATCCTTTCCTCTCACAGTCATAGAATATCACTAAAGAGATAAGAAATGTTTATTTGAATATTGAATTTCTTACCATTCACATAGTTGTATTATTTGTTTGGGTGACTATGTATAAGTTTGAAGCTTTTAGTGCTATGCTTTCTTTCTATACTATTATCCACAATATCTTTGAAAGTTCTATTTTCTTTTCATGATTTCCTACCATATAGCCTATGACTAACTTGGTGAGATTTTAATATTCTTAGATATCTGTCCTTTCTTCTCATACTTGGGAGGTGGAAGTAACCTAAGCAACTTGGAAACATTCTCATCCCTAAAATAAGCTCACTAGGGATGCAATAGATTTATAAGGGCATACAATATTAATACATTTGGGATGTAAACTTTATTTTCTCAATCTCGATAAGTTCTAATTTAAGACAAATGATATTTATCTTGGATTTCTTAACTTGAATTGTAACATGATGGGTACTTTATGTTTCTTCCATGTATATAATATAAAATAATATGGTATTATGTGAAATGTATAAATAGAAAGAATAATAAGTACATATCATTATATATTTTCATACTTAATTTATTAAATTATCCTCATGTTTTATCATGATAAGACATGCATTAGATCACATATGTCACTAATATCACTTTAGGATAAATTCATGTTATTTGTTGCATATATCGAGCTATACACATCACATACAATAAGGATCAAATATGTGCAAAGTCAAAGTGGAGATGGCAAATAAAGTAAAGAATTCAACTAAAACATAGTGATATGCATTGTGTCCACATGAGGACATGACATGTCTACCATTAGAGAGGAGAAAAAAATTATTCAAAACCTGACAAAACTTATCTCCCTTAGGACACTGTAACAAACCAAAACCTAGAATCCTACCCTAATCCATGATTTGTAAGATCAGTTTCCTAGACTTGACCAAACAAGGCTAAAATTAAAACACATTTAAATAATGAATTAATTATGTGCCAACATGTAAATAAAATCATGAAATATGTTACATATATTTTCTTTACTAATATAGGGGCTAAATAAAAATGAATAATATGGTTTGGAGTAATAGTTGGTAATTCCATGTACGTAAATAATAATAATGCCCTATATGCTGAGTAAATATGGAACTAATTAACTAAATATATAAAATAAGTAAAATGTTGAATTTCATGCATAATAATAATATATAAGTTTTTTTAACAACATAAAATTAATAGGACTCAATTAAGTGAGTGTTGATAATAAATATATATTATTTTGATAAATTTAGTGATAATGAACCATGAGTCCTAATAGTACTATAACTCATAAAACGGAATCACAAAAACCAAATCCAATATGAAATTTGTGTTCCTTGGGTCCCAATTAGCTTAGGTGCAAAATTTCATATTAATATAATAATCCTAGATGCCTTAATTGTTTAGTGAAAAAAGAATAGGAGTTTATATACCAATCATTAAATAATATGGTTACTGTCTTCAAATGTAGAACAAGCTTAAAATTCTAACTCCTCACATCTAAATAGTATGATGTCAATTTTCATATTAATTGGAGCTATTGTTTTCCCTTAATTGAGTTTGAAAAGAAAAAGGGGTTAAATTATAAATATGGAAAATCATAACAATTAAAAATCAATTGGATTTCTCAATTTATTTTTTGTGTCACGCAAATGTTAGACATCAGGCTCCTTGCCTTATTTAGCTTTAAATGTGTCTGTTGGATGTTAGTTATTCGCTATTTGTGTCATCCCTTTCTTTGGTCTTAAGAACGAAACAAAATGCCCATTTTTACATCATGCATGTTAGTATGTTTGGATAGATGAGTTTATTCTTAAATTAAGTAAGGAGTGGATCCCCTATCGGATCCCACTCTAGACAAGATGATATCAGATTTGTAATGGTCAAATTTCTAACTATTTCAATCTTGTCTCCATAATTAGAGACCTTACCTTACATAGTCATTATCTAAGTGAGATGTTTAACCTAGAATTGACCGATGTTGTTAATGATATGATGAAAGGTCAATTTTGAATCATATGAGTTATACATAAATATCATGTTTAGTAAACCCTAATGTGATGAGGCTTTGGTTGATCTTACACTATGATGGAGGTTAGTTATGGCATGCATGTAGGGAAGTATGACATCAGGTACGCAGATGAAACACAAATTTAATTTCCATATATCCCATTTAAACCAATAGATTGCATCAATAACTATATAATGTACAGGATGGTTTCAAGGATCTACCTAGGTCTAGAGTAAGTCTAGTGACAATCTCCTCATTGTTGTGGTTGTGTAGATGTCATCTAGTTGCACTTGGACGATGTCTATGGTAGCTCCTAGTCTTCATCACCGACAACAGGGTGATGTTGTCTTCCTAGTGGGAAACATTTCCACATCTCTAGAGAAGTCCACATGGACCACCTAGAACTCCTTTCGTCCAACTAGAATGTATAGGAAGGAGTTGTCCCTCCTGTTGTTTTAGTTGTCACCAACTTTCTCTCCCACAATTATTCTCCTTGCTATCCCTCACTTTATAGGGTAGGACTTGCTCGATTTCTCTATTGGTTACCACAACCAGAAAGGACAACAATTGTCAGAATTAATTGAGTTGTGTCTCTAGAAATCCCCTAGTACCCCTCTATCTATTGGAGAGTCAGGGTCAAGGTCCCCAATCTATGTGGGAGTGGAAGGGACCAAGATCTCATAAATTTTCACAACATGCAAATGGTGAAATGACTGATTGGTTGGGAGAACCAATTGGTTGGCATGAGAGCCAATCAATTCACCCAATGAACCAATCATTGTGTCATGTTTCCCAATCATATATAAATGGAAAATTCTAATCCAATTAATGCATGACATGATGTCGATACTAATCCTTGATGTAATATAATCGCACCATGAATTGGGCATCTCTGTTTGTGAAACAGTCATCTCACAACTACAAACTAGTTGGTTCACTAAGTGAACCGGTCTGTTTGCACCCTGTCTCATTCATAACTTGTTATTCTTTCAACCTTACACTCCAACTGATCATTTCATCACATGAACTGATCGGTTGGGAGACCATGCAGTCAATTGATTTTTTTTCACATACCAAAACACTTTATTAATCAATTTAATTATCATTCATGATCAAACTCCTTTTCTAGGTGTATCCTATGTGTGTGACCCTATCGGTCCCATATTACATTGGTAGTGAATGTCCGTAACTACTTATGCCATCTCAAGAAAAGAGTCGTGCCTAGTCACACATCATTGCTATCTAAGTAAATGGAAATTTGAGGAACAAATTCAACCTAGAATATGTAATTGGTGTTGTAGTGTTTGTATAGTTCCTTTGTCCCTGATATCCTAATTGAATTTGAGGAATGGTGCAGTCATCCTCTTTAAAATTCAATCTTTGTTCCTTGCTATGGAAAATTGTCTGAGATGTAGGTAAGCTCAATATCACATATTGACTCACATGTCTAGGGGCATGCTTTTCTCAGTCTCTAGTGGCTAGGATATCATACTCCCATTGGAGGTACAAATCCCATATACATCACTCACAATCATCCCCATGTGTCACAGTGCACCCAATCATCACATTTAAGATAATCCTTATTTAGGACTACGATGGATGATGTTAAATCACAACAAATGACATGTGATGAGTGTAGTGACTTTAACTCTAAGAACCACAATCACCACAAACACTATGAAAGCTAACTATGACTACCACTGTAATGGTTTCCATGTGTTAATCTCATGGTGGGTCTGTTTGATACACTGTTCCCTAACGAGTATCTTTGTGCTTGGTTTGATATCACATATCATGAATGATGAGATTTTTTCATCAACCAATAGACACTCTAGTCTTAAAAGTTATTGTTGTCTATCAGGCTTCCACAATAATATCCAACTAGGGACATAACAAGAATGTATATACTCTTAACATCCATATGATCTCATTGTTCAAGTCACACACTTGAAAACATATGTCATTGAGTAGTATCATTCTCTATACATTTATTAAGTTACTTCATTATCTCACTGAATAAGATAGAATAAATTGAAGCATGCCTTTATTATTAATCAAATCATTTACAAGTTATGCCATTACAATCATCAAATGATTGGCTCTCTGGGCATACATCCAACAATGTATTTTTTGGATGTTATGAGTTTTGGCTTGAGGTTGGAGTCATGTTAGGAGTATACTGAAGTATTAAGATACAAGTATCTTGAATGGAAATCATGATTTGGTTCCAAATTCAATTTTACATTGCAATGTTTCTTATCTTCAAAAATTATTTTCATGATACTATTATATGTATTAAAAAAGTTTTCTAGACTGTATCGAAGTTTTTCTTGAACTTAGTCACAATGAAGATATATGTAGCTTTAGTGGAGAAGCCCTATAACTAGTTGGAATTGACATCCTAAACCCTAGTTTTGGTGTTTGGAGTGATTACTCAGAATAAGAGGCATAATATAAAGTTTTAGTTGACCTACCTTTCCTACCCTATTACTTTTTGGTTAATAATGTGAATATTAGGGTTGTTAGGTTAGTAACATAAGGGCGTTAAACTCAAACCTAGGTGAGTATGACATGTTAGTTGTACATTTGACATATGAACCACATAAACACCTAAGATATTTCCAACTAAAAGATGCATAAGTAACCCTAGTACCTTGATGTTGTATAGTTTTCTTTATTAGGTTAAAAACTTTGTATGGGTGGAGAGTATTGGCTGATAATACATAGATGATTAGATTTTGAGGAAGAAATCCTTTTAATGGGTGGAGTGTTGTAACGAACTAGAACCTAGAATCCTATTGTATTCCATGATTAGAAAGATAGTGAGATCAATTTCATATACTTGATAAACATGGCTAAAATTAAAACATATTTACATAATGACTTAAGAATGTCCCAACATGTAGATAAAACATGAAACATGTTGCATATATTTTCTTTGCTAATATAAGGGCTAAATAAAAATGAATAATATGCTTTGGAGTAACAATTGGTAATTCCATGTCCAAAAATAATAACAATTCCCTATAATTTGAATAAATATGGAACTAATGAACTAAATATATAAAGCAAGTAAAATGTAGAATTTCATGCATAATAATATATAACTAATTTTATAACAGTGTGAAATTAATAGGACTCAATTAAGTGAATTTTGATAGTAAATATATATTGTTTTGATAAATTTTATGGTAATGAGACAAAAGTTATAATAGTACTATAACTCATAGAAAGAAATATCAAAAGCCAAATCTCATATAAATTTGTGTTCCTTGGGTTCCAATTAGCTTGGATGCCAAGTTTCATGTTAATATGATAATCCTAGTGCCTTAATTATTTTATGGAAAGAAAATAGGAGTTTATATGCAAATCATTAAATAATATGGTTAATGTCTTCAAATGTACAAACAAGCCTGAAATTCAATATCCTCACAAACAAATTAGTCTATATTCGATTTTCATATTTATTAGAGTTTATTTGTTGCCTTAATTGAGTTTGAGAAGAAAAAGGAGTTAACTTGTAAATATGGAAAGTTGTAGAAATTAAAAATTAATTGGATTTCCCAATTTATTTTCCATGTCATGATAATGTTAGACATCATGATCCTTGCCATATTTAGCATTAGATCTGGCCATAAAATGTTAATTGTCCTCTATATGTATCGTCCCTTTCCTTAGTCTCAAAAAGGAATCCAGACGCCTATTTTTACAGCATGGATGTTATTATGTTTGGATAGATGAGTTTATTCTCAAATTAAGTAGGGAGTGGATCCCCTATTGGGTCCCACTCCTTACAAAAATAATGCTTCCATCATAGATATTCTAATTTGTACAAGTTATAGGTGACACATCATGTTACATGTCTCCCATAAATTTTCAATACAATACCTATGTTGTCTCAACAATTGGACACATCGTATCCTACCATGTAACCACCCAACGATGATCAACAATACAACATGTCAATGCTATGACACATCACTTCCAAAAATTATTCTTCAAATTTTGTTTTCCCACACAAGGTGGCATGACTTTTATTTACATTAGACTATGTCATAATTTATTCTAATGTGATTGTTCAGATATAAAATTTGTAAACATAGGAGATTTATTTGTCATTCATTTATTTGCACACTTGGGTGACTCTTTGTCAATAGAGAGTGGTATTCCACCCATGGTCTCACAAGGAAAAGGATAGAAGGAGAAGGTGGATAACATACAAGGAAAAGTGAGAAAGAAGGAAATTTCAGGTGTCATGAGGTGGGTTCTCTTCAATGTGATAGACAAAAGATAGAATTCCTTATATTTTCTAGTATCTCTTTTCCAATATTAATTTCTCAAGTTTATTCCATTATATGTACTATATTTTTGATGCCACAAACCCCCTATTTTGATGTCGAGGAGCCTTTCAAACCTGAAATCCCATAACCTATACTTAGACTATAAGATTAGGATCATATGTGATCAAATTGGCTTACACAAACACATCTAACTTTTTTTCTTTATTTTTATTATTACCAGTTAGAATACATAGATGAAAACATTCTCTCATATGCATCCAACTTATAATTAAGCCATAAGAATTGTTCTTATTACCAATTGATATTTTGAAAAGTTTCAATTACATGAAACATATATACAGACTATACTATAAGGAAATAAATTCTCGTACTTTAAAGATTGGATATCACAACTCTTCTTACCTATATTGGGGCACCTATCATACACATGAACCAATAATAACTAATTATATTTCTAAAACACTATCAACAACCTTCTATGACAGGACTCTATTGAATCCATTGATATCTTAAAAATAAGTGGGCCTCTTATTATGTTGTTTAGTATAATGTGAGCTACCAACACAGTTAATGGATATTCGCCAAGTAGATAAGATAACATATATGTATATATTATTTCATAAAGTGTCACACAAGAAGTAATCAAGAATATGAAATATTGAATTATAGGAACCAATGTTTCAAAATTCACTACCATGCTAGAATATTGAAACTAACTATATAACTCTGCCATAACTCATAAGGGTTAGTGCCTCTAAAACCTGGGGGTGATCAAGAAGGTAACCCATTCAAGATCTGCAAAGGGGGATCTTCTCCTCCCCTCTCACATGCCTCACCCTGAGGCCTCACCGGAGAATCAACAAGTCGCTAAAATACTGAAGAAAACATGCAGCCAAGTCCTTGGCGGCTCAGATACCTTCAAGGAACATGATTTTGCACCTCTTGAGAAGATCCACAACAAACGATTTTTCACAATTGATGATCCCATGTATGACACAATGGAAAAATGTTGGGAGCATACATCTATCTTGTATGTTATGGGAAAACATCCTTACTACTACCATCTTCTTCAATGGATTCAAAGAGTTTGGAAACCCAAGAGAGGGTTCGATCTATTCTAAAAGCCAGATAAGTTCTTCCTTCTCTGATTCAACTCTACTGAAGATAACAAACGTATTATTAATGGTGGTCCTCGTTGGTTTGATAATAAACTAGTCGTCATGAAGGATTATAAAATGGGCAATGATCTCCATAAAGACTTCTTTAGCACAATGCATGTGTGGATTAGAATACCCAACATGGGTAGGAATTGGTTGCCAAGAGCCATCAACATAGTGGCCAGTGGTATTGGGAAACTACTTGGAATTGATTATTTATCTATTAGCCAAGAATCATTAAGAGAATCTAGAGAGCTGGTGGAACTCAACGCTAAAGAGGAACCACCTAATTAAATATGGGTCAATCTACCTAAGAGAGACCCTATCTCAGTAAATATCAATTATGAATTCATAGCTAAGCATTTCCAGGACTGTCGGGTCTTTGGTCATGATCATACAAAATGTCCATTGAAGATCATTGATGATGTTCCTTTATTGAACAAGCCCAAAGAAAAGCAACAATGGAGACAGGTTGGAAAAGGCAAACAAACCACGATTATCACAGAGAAGGCATACAACATTCCAACCAACAATAGCTTTGTGAATCTTCCTGAAGATGATGATGATGATGCAGTAGCTACTGTCACTAATACTCATAAGGAGTCTGGTGTTAACACAACTGTCATTGATGATGTTATTGCTGCAGTAGATGATGAAGCAGATGCCTCAGATGATATTACTCTTGTTGACAACAACTCTCCCATGAGACCCTCAGCAGTCGATGGTTCCACTGCTACTATTGATAGTACACATAAGGATTGGTACCAGCTCCAAGAAAACTAGAAACTCTACAAACAAGGAGCCTGCTAAGACTCCTAGGTCCTCTAAGGTTGACGGGTCGTGCAAGACTCGTTCCTCCCCTAGGGGTCATTAATGGCCTTGATCATGACCATTGTTCATGGTTCTGGAAAACCCCAAGAAAAGGGAGGTAAGGAGAACCATTATAGAAGCTAAATCATCTAGTGGCATTCTTGTTGAAACTAATATTAAAGCTCATCTTATTCACACTTTTGCAAAATGTTTTCCTAATTGATGGAACTAGATTTCCAGCCATGACTATGACTCTAATGGTCGTATATATGTTGGTTGGAATCTTAAGTCTTGGGATATCTTTTCTCACTACATGGATGATCAACATATCACTGCTCAATTCGTCAATAAAGGTGGTCTTCATATTATTCTTACTGTTATGTATGCAAGGAATCAAGTACAAGATCGTGCTAAGCTCTGGAAAATTTTGGAGGATGTGTCTTCCTCTATATATGAACCATGGCTGGTTATAGGTGACTTTAGAAACATCATGAAACATGAAGAAATGGTTGGTGGCCGTGCAGTTCCTTATATCTTATTAAGTTCCTTTAATGCTTCTATTGATAATGCTAACCTTACATAACTTCCTTCTGTGGGCAATGAAGTTTATACATGGCATAATAAATAAGGCATTGCTAAATGTATTGCCTACAAACTATACAAGGCTTTGGTTAATGATGAGTGGCTAAACAAATTTCCTGGATCTAAGTCTAAGCTTATCACATGCACATATTCTGATCATTCATCTATCAATGTGAACATGAGGACAATCACTCACGAAAAGAAGCCTTTCAAGTTTTTCAATTTCTGGTTGGAGTGGCCATGATGTCATGATGTTAACAAAGACGCCTAGAATTCACAAACTATGGGTAACCCTCTCTTCTCATTCAATCATAAACTAAATCTTGTGAAGAAATCTCTGAAAATCTAGTCAAAGAACTATGTGAATCTTAGAAATCTTATAGCCAAAGAGAGGATGGAGTTTGATGATACTGCTGCATCGTTGAGACGCACACCTTTGGACCCATATCTAATTAAGGCTGAAAAGATCACCTGCAATAGAATGGAATCTTTGGCTAATGCTAAGGAGAAATATTACTGGCAAAGGAGTCATTTAGATTGGATTGCTAATGGTGACAAGAATACCAACATGTACCATGCTATTGTCAAGAGAAGGGAGGCTATTAACTCTATTACCGAGCTATTTGATATGAAGGTAATCTTATTCAAGATGATGACAATATAGCTAGTGAAGCCTTGTCCTTCTTTGAAAGCCTGTACAACCAAGAATCTTGTCTATCTAATAATAGTCTGGATTTTGACTGGATTAATAATGTTAATGATGAGGACAATACTTTATTATGCAAGATCCCAGATTGTGATGAAATTAGATATGTTGTTTGGAGCATTGGCCCCAACAAAAGCCCAGGTCCAAATGGATTTAATGGTTATTTTTATAGAGAAAATTGGAACTTGATCAAAGATGATTTGGTTAAAGAGGGTTCTTGGTTCTTTGAAGGAGGCAACATGGTCCTCCAAATAAAGCATGTCTTCTTAGCCCTCATCCCTAAGAAGGACATGATAGCTTCACCTATAGACTTTAGACCCATTTCTTTCTTCTCTATGCTTTATAAGATCATCACAAACATCATATCTCAAAGGATTTCGAAGGTCCTTCCTAAGATAATTTCACCTAACCAGGGTGCTTTTATCCAAGGAAGGAATATTAAAGATTGCTCCATGTTAGCTGTAGAATTTACTATCAACTTCAATAAAAAAATAGTCTCCCTACTGCCTGCATCAAGCTCGACATCACTAAGGCCTTTGATTCTATTTGTTGGTCCTAGTTATGGAGATATTTACAAAGTTTTGGCTTCTTAGAAAGGTGGATGAATCTTGTCAAACAGTGCATTGGTACCCCCTCTTTCTCCTTTATTATTGATGGATCTTCTAAAGGTTTTTTCAAAAGCTCCAATGGCCTTAGACAAGGCAATCCCCTTTCTTCCATTCTGTTCACTATTGCAATGGAGGGTCTTAGCAGGATGATTGATAAATCCTATGCCATGAAGCTTATATGTTCTTATCCCATCAAGCGTACTAAGGTGCTCAGTCATCTATTATTTTCTAATGATGTTCTCATCAGTGTTGAAGGGAGGAGACGTAGTCTGCAACCTCTAAAAATCTTGCTCCAAGATTTTGGGAAGGTCTCGGGCATGCATTGCAATGTCAATAAGACACATATGTATATATATACTTCTTGTAGAAACAAAGACTCTCTAATGGCATGCTTAAATCTATAGAAAGGTGAATGACCGACCAAATATTTAGGATTTCCTATGACTGGAAGGAAACTTAAGGAAGCACTTCAATGAATGCCTCGATCGATTGAGGGATATGATATGTAAATGTCCTGGACCTAAAATATCAATGACCAATTGTATTATCTTGGTCAAACACTGTGCTATGGGGCTTATCAATTACTTGATGAGGCAAGGTGAAATTCCACCTTCTATTTTAGCAAGAATGGAAATACTGATGAGTGATTTTATATGGGGCAGCCACATTCACCCTGTAAGATGGTCCAAGCTTGCTTTACCTCTCCAAGAAGGAGGAAAGAACCTCAGAAGGCTCGAGGACCTTGCAAACTTCCACAACTTGAAGAGGATTTGAAAGCTTCTCCATGAACTGGGTACCTGAAGTCACTGGATGTGCAGAGTATACGACTGAGACTATGCAATGAATCAAGGTTATAATGGTGGTCATTCTACCTGCTGGCATAGGATGCTAACCATGCATCCTATATTCACCTATTTAGATGATTCTTCCATGTGGAATACATGTTGGTAGTCACTTTCTTTGAATCTGTTCTTCAGTAATCTTTGGCTGAACCTTCATCATCCTAGATGGAGCCTCATGAGCTATATAAGGCATTGATGAACATCCTCCTGACATTGGATATAATTTATAATGGAGAGTTGTCTAGGACCCTTATTGTCAGCTATGCCAATGGGTTATTGAGTCATCTAATCATCTTTTTAGTTCATGCAACTATTGGAAATACCTTTGGGTTAGATCGCAGTTGAAGCTTAACAAAAAAATTTCATACTCCCACAAGGATAGTCTTAATTGCATTGGTAACAAATTGAAACACAATGGTGTCATCAAGCTATGGGCCTTAACTGACAGTGTCTATCATATATGACTAGAAAGGAACTATAGAATGCATGGAGGTCCCAAATTGGACTCTATCATGGTGTTCAAGAAAATTGAAAGGGACATCAAACGACTATTTGAATGTCACAAGAAGAAAATGCCCAAAGTCTCCTACTTGATCATTAGGCACTAGTCTTTAGCATAAGGGGCTTATGTACTAGTTGATGTGTTTTATTGCCTCATAGGATGAAAAACCCTTCTGTAAGCACCATGTGTGTATATTTCTTGTAACTTTGTACCCATTTTAAGGGGTTGGAAATATATTTACCATAAACTTTCCAAAATGAACTAACCATATAATAAGTTTCTCTATCTTATCACATAATCTTTTTATGGACTTAAATAATACCATAGACACACATGAGGCATACCAAAATATGTAAAGAATCACATAAATCTACAATATTACCATATAAGAATAAGAGTTGAATGAGGATTGTAAGTCCTCTAAGTTGCTACTCAGCTTGCAATGGGCCTTACAATATCTGGCCTTAGTGTCTATATTAACTACCTAGATAAAATGGACTCCTCCTATGAACCTTCGTACATAGGAAATAATCAAATATCTCTATAATAAGATATCTGCATTAGTGGTTCCACAAAGATTGATCCATTGAGCAATAAATAGATTGGGTACCCTTGATATCCTTGGTTTGTGTGGGTTACATATTTGTAGTTGTATGGAAAGGTGGTACCACCAGGATGCCATTGTTATTTAATATCACTAGGCATCAACATGTATCTTATAATTATCCCTAGTGTTAATTAAGAGTTCCTTTATGATGGGATTAACCTCTTGTTCCCCACTGACACACTCCAACTTCCTCTCCCAAACTCTACTTGTGGGTAATCTGTTTCCTACATTGCCAAACAAACCTTCAAAATGTACTATATTATGTTCTATCCATCTATTTGTCTAGTGAATTATTTGATTTAACTTCAGAATGATCTAAACACATTTTATTATCTTTATCTTGTGACAAAACTATTCCATATTCTTTCTATAATTGTATTGTACCTATTATACTAAAAGTCATACTAAAAAATATGAATATTTCTGATACTTTGAACATAAAAACAAGTGGATTGTTTCCTTTTATCATTTTATTTCACTTGAATTGAATAACCCACACATATCTAAATATAATGTAATGGTTTTATTGTAACAATACTATTGAACTTTCACACTATTCAATGTATGTAATGAATTAACTAAAAAAAATTACAGGTTTACAAAACTACATAAATTATCTATCAAGTAGTGTATGTATTGAGTTGTTTGAATTAACCAAGAATACTAAAAATATTTTATGTTTCTCAATTGGAATTATAACTACAATTTGAAAGGAAATTTAATCATATTATTCTATATTTATTCCTTCACTTTGAAACTAGGAAAACATGAGATAACTATATCTCTCTATTTAGATATATCAGTTCACCATAAAAAGTACACATATAAATATAGGGCTAGATACAATTGAAATTTGCAAAAATATGCTAATTCAATTGTACAATTGAAATATCAAATTTAGGCTTATTAAGCTAAATAATAAAACCATAGACATAAAAGTATATGTTCATCATATTTTAGACTTATATTTTGTAAAATTATGACTATTGGTGGTTTTACAATCACCTCTACCTTAATGTAATCATGATTCTAACATTTCCTTAACCATCTCATCTCGTGTAACCTTGGTTTGGGTCAATAACTACCAAGCAAAAGTTGTGCTGGGCACAACCTATCTTTCCTTGTAAGTCAGCCAACTAGATTTAAAAAAAAGGGAAGGAGAAGAGGTACACCTGAACTCAATCTTGTTACCAACTTTGCTCAAGGAAAATGAAGATAGTCAAAGAATCTACTGACCGAGTATTACCTCAAAGAATGTACTGCTATATCTCCTATTCTTCCATATTATTAATGTTCTTCCAAAAACTCACACTAAGAATAGAAATATCATTGGCATATGTTGTTTGTTAGTGTAGTGGATGGGTAGATAATTAAATTAGGATGCTATAAAACTAATTTTTTATCAATTGTATTGAGTAAATCCCATGTTATGAGATTTTTAGTCATTGGCTTCTCCTATGGTAGTGAACTGAGTATCATGATGCACACAACGAGATGATATGCACATGTTAATCTAAGAATGCTATATCATTCTGATTGTAATTTGATTGCATTCATACTTTTCTCTTTGTATTTATAATCCAATATTCTACAAACTAAAAGTATACACAAATTCTTAAATATAATTTTAATTTGTTAACTACTTTGTTGATTTGTGTTTGTGAGGCACTTTTCCATATGAATATGCACCCTTCTACTATATTATCTATACCTCCTTTTTCTATAACCTGGTTCTATTTTGAATGGTGATCCTAAGGTTAAGTAAAACCCCTAATTTTAGTTCAGACCTGCACTAGCGGGTTGTATGAATTTCTAATTAACTTACACATGATTATATATATTTTTTCATATAGATAGGAAAAGATAACACCCCTTAGGAATTTTTATCCTAAAAATTAGAATTATAGAAGAATATTACATATAAATTTGTTATTGTGTATTAAATCTTAATATTCCACTTATTCTATATTTCTCATCCAATGCCCATGAATATGGTATTATTTCATTTCTTTATCTTTCAAAGTACACTAATATTGAAATAAATCATTCAAATCACAACATGACCATTAACATCTCATGTTAAGTTAATGAAAATTAATCTTTCTTTTTACATGTCAATTGGTTTCTCACTTTAGTAATGACATTGAATACACATACATGGCTAGAATTTCTTTGACATCGTTGATATTCCCTTGGTTAATTATATTTCTTGGAATTTACCATATTATACAATGTTCCAACTATTTTTTCATGCCTAGCTACTTATTATCACTTGTTTCTCTTTAATCATCCATTATTCCTTGGATATATGATTGAAAAATATATAAAATGAATGAATACCATATGACACATGTGTTGGGATATTTAGGAGGAACTTTCCTCATTATATGATATCATCATCAGTTCTCCTTCTAAAGTTTCATCATTAGAAGAAGGTGGAATATTTTTGGTGGATTTAGGGGATTGAACTCCACCACATGAATATGAGCATAACAATTCTCTCTAATATTTGATGTATATAGACATATTGAGATGAGAAGATCTACACCACATAAAAGTCAATATATCACATACTTCTACTTATATGAGTTCCATGATTTTTCTTTAAAGATGGTAAAAACTAAATATCCCTTCTAAACACTATTTATCATTGATCTAGAAGGTGTACAAATCAAAGATAAACTTGATTTCACCCGCACTCTGATGTGGGACATTAATATGCCAATTAATTAGAAATAAAAATGTAAAGAGGAGTAATAGAAAAATAGCTAAGAATAATAGAGATGAAGAATACACTAGATTTTTTAGTAATACTTGTACTAACTTGGCTTATATAGAAATACTTTTTAGGGATAAAGTATCAGGATAACAATTATGCAAAACTTATCTGAATCTGGACAAAGTTTATCTTGAGATTATCCAAAGGTTCTAAAATTTTCTAGGATAAAAAGTGGTAAGATATTTTATACTTATCTATATACATGGGTTTTGTTTGTTGTCAAATTGTCATAAAATGTGTTTCGTTGTACTTCTCATTCAATGCTTACTCATAATCTTTCCACCTCACCGCTACATGCAAAATACTTATCCTCATCTCATATTTCTCCATTTTATTTTACCTTTATCCTTCAATTATAATTAGTTGTTTGAATACTTCCCTTATTTTCACATCAAATCACTTCCAATGTATATTTATTTTTCTTTAATTTCTTGTAAGAAAATACATCAACATGAGAATTCATATGAAGGTTTAAATTTTATCCCTTCAATTACTCTATTGGTACATTTCTCTCATAAAAAGCTAATGAATCATCATAAAACATATAATTAATTAATATATTCTCACCCTTCACATTTTATTTAATGACTAAATTTAGCATGATCTCACCATCAAAGTATCACTTTTCTTATGAACCATTATGTTCTTATCCTACTCATGCCATATGCTTAAGTTTCAATAAAGAACTATTAACTCATACTTCTTTCTCCTTATTCATTTGTAATTCAAGTATAACGTTACACATACATGATACATATGCTTCTGATCATTTATTCATTATTCTTATAGTTGATCTCTATATCAACAGTCTCCTTGAAAAGTTACCTTTCTATATTTGTAAATAATGTATCTTTCAGCCAGCAAAGTTCATGATTTGCTGACTAAACCTGAGTCCCTATGGGCCGTGTGGATTGCCAGCAGATACACCAACCTGGAGGAGATCAATGAAGGGCGACAATCTTCAAGGTGCTGGAAAAGGATGAAGGGGACCTGGCTGGTTATCAAAGATGAGTACACCATCAATATGGGACAGTGGAGGCTGATCAACAATTGGAAACCTTGGATTCGACCCTACTTCAATCCCCGAGTGGTTTGGGACTCTTTTCTTTGGCATAAGACGAGATGTCCCAAATGGAGTTTTTGCTCCTACAGAGCCATCATGAAAAGGCTGCCGAACAAGGATAGGTTAGCCAGATGGGGTTTGAATTGTGATCTGGTTTGTTTGCTTTGCTTCAAGGAGAATGAAACACATGGGCATCTATTTTTTGGTTGTAGGTATTCCAAGTACCTATGGTGTGGAATGGCTCTGAAATGTGGTTGGGGTGGTTCACCACCTGATAGTATGGATGATATCATTCCTTGGATGTTTGAGGAAACTAGAAGGAACATCAAATATAGATCCTTGGTGGGCGTGATCTTCACGAACATCATCTACCTTGTTTGGGCGGAAAGAAATAGCGGGTTACATGGTAAGAAGGCATGTGATAACATTTTGGGTTTTGAGATGGTTGTAAATAGGTTGAGCTGGCATGTTAGAGCCATGCCGAACCTCTTGCTAGGGGTCAGTACACTTATAGCTCAGAGATGGGATCTTTCCTAGATCTTGTACAGTATATGGGATTTTTTATGGCTTCCCTTATACAGTTTTGGTGTTTAATAATATTTTACCTTATCCACAAAAAATAAAAAAAATAATGTATCTTTCATTCCAATTTAAAGCACATATAAGGGACAAGCTTTTACTTTCATATTAAATCTTTTTGTTGTTGATACTATTTGTACTCATTAACTTATTCATTTACTTATATCATATCTTTCCTAGTTTCATTCGATCATTATAATCCACTAAAACAGATCAAAGAATAAATAGTATGTGCTATAGATATAAATAAGAGTCGATATAATTATATGTAAGGACACCTATGTTCATGTTCATTTCTTATCACATAACCTTTTTATTGAAATCATGTTAACGACTTCCCTTGCACATTTGTATTTACCTTAAATTATTTATTTTGGTCTTATCTATGATATGCTAATTAATTCAACTTACTATAGTCTTCTTAGGAATACTTCTACCTTTTTTTATTCCTTAACCCCTTTATTCTTGTCCTTTGTTTGTTAAAAATTCACATAGAATGCCTTCATTAATTTTGCTTCAACTCTTTAAATCATCTCTCTCTCTATTATTGTTTTATATGTGCTTTTATCATCTTGCAGACTTTCATGTTTAGGGGTTTTATGCTAAGATAGTTGTCAAAAGTTGTGAATCCAAACTCAATTTATTTCACTTTTTACCTTATAGTCTTACAATAGTCTCAGATGTTTACTCTCATATCTCTCCATCCTAGGAAAAGTTTAATATCGTGTAAACCTTGATTTTTCCCTAGAACATCTTATCTGTGAAGCCATCAAACTTATTTACGTTTCCCATTTTTTCAATTTTTTTCCTAATCCTAACAAAATTTCTTCCTTTGTATACTCTTCATTTATATCTTGTTTTTATATTCCTCACAATTTTTTGACTCTTTCATCATTTTTTTCAATTTGTTTTAGGGTGAATCTTCAGACTTCCTAGTCATGCAATAGTATATCAAGTTCTTAATATTTTTTGAGTACTCAAATTTTTGTTGACCCTTCCTAGGGTTCTTATCATCTAGTTTACATTTTCATCATCATTTGGTACGCTCCATGCTAAAATGTATCTTGAATTTGTATTACTTCTTATTTTTGCCTCAAATTAGGATTTTCTTATCTAATTTGTACATGTTACACACATTCTTTGACTCTAATTGATTGCTAGTTATTTCAGTAGTTCCCTTGTATTAATATATTAGTTTTTGTACATGCTTATTGGATTCTAGGTTTACTTATATAAACTATATTATCGTTGCATTATTAATAACGATCATTAAATACCAATGAAACTACCTTCCAAATGAACTAATTCAGACCTGTAGTCTTGAAGCATATAGTAGTTACTCATGATTAACCAAATCCAATTTATCACAAGCATGTGAAAAGAATATCCAATCAAGAAAAATTGATATATGAATAATTACAGGTTTACTAGATGCAAAGAACATAATAATATCTAATGTAAATTTCTTATGCCCAACAATATATATAGAACCATACATTTATAAAAATTGAGTATCCATGCTTTATATAAATCACAAAATTTATGTATTCAACAATCATTAGAAACAACAACAGTTTTACTTTCTATCTATGAGCTCTTATTTTTTTTTAACATTCAAGTCTTCTAACTCTAAAACTTATAGCATTTCACTTTCTCCTATCCTCCCACTACATACCTGACTAGGGAATACAAAAAATCATAGACAAAGTAGCTTGATACTGGTTAACCCAAGAACTTAGATTATTGTCTAGGGTATCCAAATGCTCAATATTCCTAGATATATATACCTTTCACCTCTTTTAAACCTCAAATCTCATTATCTTTACTCATACCCATGATAAGGATCTAACATAACCAATCTAAATGCACCACAACTATATTGTGAAATTTATTCAGACCCACAATAAGGATCTAACATAACCAATCTAACTACACCACAACTATAATGTGAAATTTTCCTTTATACTTGAAAGTTAGAACATACATATGAGAATATATTAACATATACATTCAACTCATTACAAAACCTCAGGATTGTTCTTATTCATCTCTAGATATTTTAGCAGGTTAAGATACATGAAACATATATTCAATGGCCATATTGCAAGGAAGGAAATTACAATACAGAAACACTTGATTGTTACAACTCTTTCTTACCAACAATAAAGGAACTAGATTACAAAGGAACCAAAACTACTAATTCTATATTTGAAATGATGCTAACAACCTTTTGTTGTAGGACTCTCATCAATATGTTGCTATACTTATAACGAATAGGGCCTACCCCTTGCTCCACACTAACATGCAACATCATCCTCTTATGGAGTCTCCTAGTGGGTTGTCCATATCCTCAATTGTGATGTATACCTTCATAAGGAATCTAAATTGTTCAAGGCACCTAACTTCTAATTGAATCTTTAATTTTGTTGTACAAGGATCTACTAAACATTTATAACCTTAACCATGTAATTCATTATTTTCATAGTTTTTCTATTGTATAATTTATATGTTAAATTGGAATTCACACTTAAAAAATGTAATATTCTTGATGATATAAGAATAAATATAACTAAGTGGATATATTTCATCATTGTATTTCACATAAACTACCACAATGCTATATGTATGAAAGTAATAATCACTTAAACTAGTAGAATAATATATATTTCAAATGAATAGTTCATTTATTCCTAGTTTCAAATTTTTGAGTGGTTAGGAAAACTCTGAATGAACAACAGTTTAATATCTACCAATCTAGTGTTTGCCTAATTAAAAAAATATCAAGAACATTTTGGAAAGATAGTAACTGCTTGAAATACAAAATGGTTTCATTATTAAAGATTAAAGTATGTTCAGAGTAAATTTAAGAGAATATATTTTGTATTCTCACAAACCTCACTGTTACTCCTAGTCACTTATGTTAACTTAGGGTTTTATTCTTAAAAAAACCAAAATCTTAACCATAAATCTAATAAAATTGATAAATTATTATCCTATTTTATTGTTTAACTTTTTTAAATTATTAATGCAAAATATATTTTTACATCCTATGGATTCAATCAACATTAACTACATTGTAACTCATGCTAATATCAACAACAATATGAAAGATTTGAAGTTGCAAACTCACATTTTTGCATTTTTTTTTCTCACCATTGTCGGGGTATCAGTAACTATTCAACTATTTTGGAATTGTATACTTGTGTTACATAAGTATTTTTTATAAATGTTTTGTATTCTTTTAGTCTTTAATAATGTTTGATTTCTCTTTTTCTGATAAATCTATCTTTCATATTTACAAGACTACTGCACGAATGGAACAAGATAAATCAAAAAAGATTTAATCGAAGTCTTGGAACATAAATTGAAAGTGTTCACTTATAGAGACATTTCAAGAGGAAGGAGAGAGGAAGATACTAATCCTTATATGAAACCACAAGAAGTTCCATTCAATTTTGTAGTCTCGAAGTTGCCATTTATTGCCTGCACCACACACACAACAAGCTACAAACTCTATACCTGTTAGACCAACAATGCTGGTGGATCTTGTTCCATTTGATCGACATCGTTCAACAAAACCAATTTTTAGTCCTTTCCACTAAAGATCTCAACCTACACATGAATAAATTCACAAAGCTCACTGATATTATGACTATTAATGAGTTCGACCCTATAGCCTAGATTATGGTAGGGTTTTCCAATGAAAACTTGCCCCACTAACCACCACTCACCTCTACAACACACTTTGTCCTCACTCACACTTAACCTATGTTTTAACATTTGGATAGGTTACCTATCCTAGTACTACTATGGTACAAGCATTCTGAGCCACGATACCTATTGATTGGCTCTTTTAAAGGAGGTGCACCCTAGTGATATGGGTAGTTCAATCATTTACTTCTAGAATCATATTTATTTGATGTATCAAATCCTAGAATGTTATGATATCCCCATATGAGACTATTGACATTCTCATTTAGGCTCAAATAAATGACCTCATAATATCTTCAATATTTCTATGTAGACCCATAATGTCCCATGTACACCTAGATCCAATTCACAGTTACCAAAGCAAGGGTGGGTCCACCTAATCACGCAGATAGCCTTTTCCAACATCCTAGACCAAGAAATTGAACATTAGCATGAAACATGCTCATGTGGGCCCCATCCACATGAGGGGAATTGGTTCTGATACCACCTTTAACGTTTGAGCACAAATCTTAGAGTCTAATAGGTTTTGAGAATGATTATTTTCCTCACAAACTACCACTGGCTTCAACTGCATGTTTTGTCCAACTCCAAGGTCACTCATCCTAGTATTATTTTGGGATGAGCATGCTTAACTACAAAGTACCTTTGATGGGATCCATAAAAAGAATTTGCACATTGGTGATATGGTTAGTTTAATCATTACTTTTAAGATCATTTTATCTAAGGCATCAAATTATGTGATGTTATTGGCCAAAGATCTAGTAGAGTTTTAGTAATGATAACTAGCCCTATAAATCACCACTAGCCTAAGATGGGTGCTTTGTCCTCACTCCTACACAACCTGGGTTCAATTCCCAACCTATTACCCATCCTAGTACTACTCACGGATGAACATGATTAACCGTAGAACATCTATTTATGGAGTTTCTATAAAGGAGGTGTTACCTTGGTGATATTGAGTAGTCAAGTCATTCGTTTTAAAATCATTTTATTCAAGGTCTCAAACCCTAGGATGTTACTGATGATAGGATACATATTTGATTTCTCCCCTTCTCAATTTGAGATGGGGAGAAGAAATGGATCTTCATCTTTGATTATGTATTCATCAAAAACTATAATACAATCCTCACCTCATTTCTCATGAAGTTTTTCTATCCAAGCATGATAATTAAGATCCTTAACCATTCACTAGTTGTAAAAAAATTAGATGGATTTCTTTTTACAAGAGATTTGTATCATTTTATGGATCAGATATGGAATTTTCCTCACTAAAATTTTCTCTAAAGAAATAAAGTTTATATATTTTATATTGTATTGGGTGAAGATCTAAGCACCTTAGTCAATGTAGAAGTTGGTTTGTGTATCCAAGGAATGAAAAAATATTATCCATGGAACTTGTTGGCTTAATGATAGTGAATCAAGAAAGTGATCAATTAGAGTTAATATTATGACCATCACTAGGAACACATATGCCATTTATGGAGTAGATGTTATTTCAACCTTAAATGCTGAGATCAACAACCTCATAAAGAAGATGAATGCAATGAGGGTAACAACACAGTAACATGATGAGATGTGACTTCTTCACCAATCCTCAACATGCACATGACTATGATATGGTAAGTTCAATGAGGAAACAAAAATAAAAATTTCAACTATGTAGGGTAGCGCCACATCAACAATTCATCTTTTTGACACCTTCAACCTCGAATAGAGAAACCATAAAAATTTGTACAAGATGGATCAAATTCAGGAAATCAACAAAATATGGACAAGAAACCACATTCTAACCATTTTGACTACATTGAGGCTACTTTTTCTAAGTACATAAATTATATGTACAACCTTTTGTAGAACCAAAAAACATTCATTAAAGGATTGGAAACTCTATTTGGATACCTTGCACCCCCATCAAAAACTTTAAGAAAAGATAATGATACCTCCTTTCCATTATGGAAGTTGACACACAAATCGTGCATGTAAAATACAAGTGCATGTGTTGTGTAATATAGGCCAATGAGGCTCGGGTGTCAAACTTAGGGAATCATTCACGAAAGACTACTAGTTACTGGAACCCAATCATCTATACCTAGCATGGGGTTGGTTGATTGTTTAATTAACTAATAAATGAGATTAGAACCTAATCTAAAATGGTTGTATTAGAAATGGCTAGATTCCTAAGGACTTGTGGTTTCACCTCAATATACACTTCATTTATATTCCTTTTTATTAATAACCATTCACCCTTTACTCTGGACTAAAGATGTATAGTAAGCATTACCCACTCCCGCAACGTAATGCACTACCTAAACTAAAACAAACCCCAATACCATAGTAGTTTAGGAATTAGTCCAGATGCATGATTGAAATATCTAGGTTATTCTTTCATATTCGCAAGCCTTCTACCAAAGTGTAATTTTGGCTATGTGGATCTATGATTTGTCAGACTCCAAATCCCTCTTTCAAAGGAATTAGCTGTCTATTATGTTTGCTATGGTGATAAATATAGCCAAAACAATGAATAGATCATATATTCACATCCAAAATGAAAATAAATAAATTACTAACTCATAGAGTTCAAATACAATACAAAATATTGGGTCCTAAGGAATAATGGATTTAGCCCCACATGATTATCTTTTTTGATGATTGAGAAAACCTACCTCGGGCGAACCAAACATGGTAAAATCTCAAGGCATGAGAGGGTGTGGTCCGGTCACCCCTCTCGCACCAAATCAACATGGATTGCCCTTCACAAAGTTCCCTTGGTGAGGTTCTAACACATGATATTCATTGGGACTTATTGAGCTTTTACCATCTGGGATACTCTGGTTGGATAAGAGGAAGAAGAAGAAAATAGACAAAACGTCAGGAAACCAATGTTTAAAACCCCTAGAGAAGTCGTCTCAACGATCTCCTCTGACGAACACTCTGATATACAACTTTCTAGATGCAAATCAATCTTCCAGAAGTGCCTATACTATCCGTTCAGTGGCTATCTCCTTATCTCCTCCTATCTCAGCTCAATGTCTACAAATGATGTGATAATCTACTTATGGGCATATTCCTTAGGTCACAAAGGAGGATTTCCCCTCATTGAGTTGTGAATATTGGATATGACTTAATTTTATATCTGCTCTAATGTGTAATGTTGGTACCATTGATAGGGCCTCGATGGAACCAAGTATTTGTCCAACTTGCGTCTCCTCAAACTATGTCGATACTACTGACATGAGTGTTGATAACACTGAGTTGTTTCTCACAGAGGTCTAGATGTTGAGGTTGGTGACACTGACAGGGAAGTCAATGGCACAAAGATAATAATCTTGAGTTTTGATGCTCCCTATATCATGAGTAGGTAGTTTGGTAGCATCAATGACTCTCTTGATAGCACCAAGTATCATCTCAGTGGCTTCGAGACTACCCTCCTTTATTATTATAAATCATGATTTTTCAGTAACACCAACACAGGAATGAATATCACCGAGCTATCCATCGGGTGATCAAATCACCTGAAAGGAGGGAAAAATAACATAAATCGAAAACATGGATAATAAATTTATAAGATTAGGTAGAAATATTAAATGTTCGATGAACAATGATTCATAGACTAATAATGGAAAACAATGCATAAACATATGTTAAGGTGAGCATATATGCAAAATAAGCACGGTAATAGCCTGTGAGCATATGAAAATCAATGCATCAAAAACACCTAAGCTTGAATATTTCTTGTCCTTGAGCAAAGCTACTTTTGAATTTGTTTGAAAAACCCAACATGAGGACAAAACCAATGGAATACGTTTCTCAAATACCCCACCTGGAGGTCCCAAACTGGCTCGTATGTACCAACCACTGAACTTGTAACAGCTCTAAGTGATTAGCAATGTTCATTAAAGATGACCATGATAAAATAAATGAAAACACTATTAATATGGAGCCGTTAACATTGTAGTGAATATAGAAAACACTTGATGTGCCATATAATTCCCCTATCTACATTGCTCCAATCTACCTATACAACGATATTGGAAACAATCCCCCATATAAACTCAAATGAGGGGAATAATCATATATGTATCCTACCATGCAGGGAAATGGATAGAAAAGATAGGTTGCTATGAAACAAGAATCACAAGTAAAGTCCAAATTATTCATGCATAAAGAAAATATGATGCGCCTACAAAATTTATGAAATGAAAATGCATGTCCTCTAATGCCTACTATAATGGTGGGATGATGAATGCAATGAATGTCTCATGCTACTAATGAGTATGGGGGGAAGGATGCGATCATGTAAGCGATTTTCACTTTCTCCTTAGGGAAAATTAAGATTGAGTTCATGGCATCCTTTTCCTCCTCCCTTTGTTCTTCTTCCATGGAGATTCTTTATCATTTTTTTGCCCTCTTATATTCAACATGGTTTATGATTAATGCTTGGAAACTTTGCATGACATCAATTTTTTATTTTTTCTCATTTGAAAGATACAAATGTATCTCCTTTTCACGCTTTATTTGTGGATAAAGCTAAATAGATACATGTTACACATTATGCAAAATGATGCAAAGGAAAATGGAATTTATATGTAAGTCATTATGCAACTACAATTCCACTAAAATAATATGACATGGACATTTTTATTTTTCTATTCTAACACACTTAGAAAGAAACTAGTTTAAATTATACCTTCCATGCATGTAATGAAATCAAGAGGAACACAATTTTACATTTACTTGATCATCCAATGATGGTTAATGAAACTGTATGGAGGGTGGATGGAATAACATTGTTAGGATATAATGCATTTCTTAACTATGATATATCCCTCTTGTATCAACATGTGTTCATGGAGACCTTAGAGTTTATTTTCTAAAATCCTCATTTAAGATCTCATTACTATTTGGTTGGTTTGATCTCAAACATTCCCATCATACAAACACCTTAGGTAAATAAGATTTTGATTTGTGTGGGATGTCCTAAAGCTAACTCACTCAAACACTTCCTCGAGTTGGCATTGTGTTGGACATCACAAGTAAGATTAAAAGATAGAGCATTAAAGGAAAAATTTTAAATTCATTACAAGATCATGAAGCATATTCTTTCTACAAATTTGATGCAATCATGAGAAATTAAGCTCCATGATTACCCTGCAGAAATTGTGGATCCTACTAATAGAAGCAAATAAAAATAAAAGTATGCAAGAAAATATAACTAAGATAGAAGATAATGCAAAATAATTCCATTTCATCACCATCCCAAGCTTGAAATTGAACATATCCTCATAGTCAAAAGTCAAATTAAGAGGTAACACAAGGGTACCATATACTGAAAATAATGGGGGGATGTTATTGGTGGCATTTGAGGATTAGGAGGTGTCAATAAACTGTGGAGGTTTTGATAACATGTCTAGGGACTAAAAGTAGCTAGCAAAGTTCCCCCTAGATCTAGTAGTGGTCATAGAGTGGCTGATGATGATACTCAATGCACTGTAGATGAGTGTTGATGTTCTCCTGGTTGACCAAGAGAAGATGCTCATTTTTGTAGATGGCCTTCTTCTATTGAAGTAGCTGCTCCTAAACACCTTGAATCTAAGTTAGAGTGGATGACTATTCATGCTTCTTTTACAAGATAGACTGCACCATTGTGTGCACTCACTCCATGGAAATTTTAATTTCTTGGTGGTGCAACTACTATAGTTGTGGAGCTCGAGGTTGTGTATCGATTGGGGATGTGATGCATTCTTCAATGTGGTGTCTAAGGCATGGATGCCTTCTCTTCTTCATCTTCCTCTTCTTCTTCATACTTAGATAGTAGATCAACATCCTCTGATGGCCACATGAGATGGCACACTCCCCTTAGATGGAAGATGGGGTCGGGGAGAACCCTTTCCTTCAGCTAGTTATTTATGGTGCTACAAGCATACACCCTTCCTCGGTACTTAAAGATGAGGTGGGCCCATTTGAAGTGCTTGAAGTCAAGTGTTGATGATATCTTGAGGGAGTTGGCTTTGGAGAGGTAAATGTGAAGATGCATGGATGATAGTGTGAGAAGGCCCCCAAAGTGAATGGGTGTTTTTTTCCTTTGGATTTACTTCTTCACAGACATCATGTAGAGAAGGAAGAATGAGCCATAATGGACCATATCCATTTACAAGGTCAATAATGGCCAGATCAGGTACAAGTCTGCATGTTGGACCTTTTCCCTACCCTCATATCAAATTGGTGCAAATGACATTTGTCAAGTAGCGTTGAAGGATGCAGGAGAAGGGGTGCTCGAAATCCATGATGGAAGATTGATTCCAATTGATGATTAATCCTTGAGTAGTGATATCACCTATCTCCATGCCATAATAAAGTCAAAGTTGCTGGTGTGAAATGCAACTCAGTCATGGGCCATCCATAGATCGAGTTGAACTCCTCCAAGGTGTGGTGGTGCTCAATGTTGTATATCCTGAACTTCACACGATCGGCTTCCCATCCTTCCCCATGACTGGTTATGTAGCAAGACTCAAAGATGCAAAGGAATTTGTAGAAGATCTCAGGGTAGATGGGTTAGCCACCAAAGAATGGTGATCATCCACCATTGCTTTCCTGATGCATACATGTTGCAGGTTGTCAGTGAAGCTAACTTTAGTGAGGATGGCATAATCTGCATACTGAGTTGGTATGAGCTCCCACTTCTGAAGTGTAGTGTAGTGTTCTTTTGTTCTCTGTTTGGGAAAGAAACCATCATTGGATTGGGTGCCAACAAAATTAGATCTCACGATGGTGAATGGATCTTGTCATTAGTCTGCCATTCTTGGATAAGAGAACTTGGAGAATGAGGAATAGAGTTGTTGAAGATTATGAGTGCTGAAATGCTCTTATGATCACCTAAAATTGTATTTCACCTTGTGAATGAGAGGGGAATTCTTGGGTGTGATTCTTGATCACTACAAGACTCCTATTCTATAGTTGAAGGTGTCATTGTCCGTCTGACATCGATATTACCGACACAAAGTTTTAGAAGTACCAAGTCTCTTCTATTCATGGGGGTCTCAGTGCCAGCTATTGATACTGACAACTTGTGGGTCGTCGATACACTAAACCACAAATTCATCTATGTTGATGGTACTGAGGATGTTAGTAGTACCAACTCCTAGATTGTGGCACACATATTGGTTCTAGTAACTATTGGATGTAAAAGTTCAAGATTCTTGGTGTCGATGCCACATATCTTGTCTTCTAGGTTGCTATCACCAATGCATGTGTTAGTGGTACCAAATTAACTTGGCTCACCTCTCATCTCTTTTTTAGTGCCACTGAATGCTTCTATCGGTGTTAGAAAACACAATGTTGGTGCTATAAAGCCTATTTGATTGGTATCGAGACTTGATTTCCTATAGCACCATGGGCTTGGAATGAAATTGTCAGTGGGAATGACATGTGTGATGATGGTTCCAAGCTATGTTGTCTTTTGGAATATGTGATCTTGATGGATCGGTACCACCATGAAACCTCTTTGTGGTATCGACGATCTTTTCCTATAGCTCTGTGATTGCTTCTCCAAAAATGTCTATGCTACCGACGACGGCGTCAACACTATCGAGATGAATGACTCTCACATAGTTTCTACTTGATAATGATTTTTTGCCACTGGCCCACCTTTCAGTGGTACATAAATTACTAAAATTCCTTATGATTCTTAGATTATGGGTCACTTCCATTGACAATGGCATCGGTAGTACCGACACTGTGAAATTCTACACACCATAGAAAACACATCAAGGCACCTTTTTTTCTTCCTTGCATCAACTGAACAACTACGTATAGAAAGTAGAAACTATTATTTTAGAGATGAATAGGAAAAAAATAAAAGATAGATATGAAAATGGGTTTCCTTCCATAATCACCCTTGTTTAATGTCATAGGCTCGACAATCATCTAAATCCTCAAGGAAGCTCAATGAGCTTCAACTCTTCCTCCTTATGGACCACTTTTTCACCAAAATAATGACAAAGACATTGTCCATTGGTGAAGAATGTCTTAGACCCATCACTAATCTCAACTGGGCCATGAGGAAATACTTTAACCACCACATAAGGTCCAATCCATGGGGACATCAACTTGCTTGGGTGTAACTTCATCCTAGAATTAAATAACAACACCCACTGCCCTGATAGGAATGTCATATGCAAGATATAGCAACCATTAATCTTCTTGGTCTTATCTTTATAAATCCTTGAATTCTAATAGGCATTTAATCTAATGTCATCCAATACATTAAGTTCTAACATGTGTTTTCTCCCTACACTAGAAAAATCAAAACCCAATTTCCTCAAGGCCAACTTGGCCTTATGTTCCATCTCTACAAGAAAGTGAATTGCTCTCCTGTAGAATAGTCTGTACTGGTCATGTCAATGGGTGTTTTAAATGTCATCCTATAGGCCCCAAGAAGATCATTAAATTGTATGGTTTAGTTTATCCTACGACTTAAAACTATTTTCTTTGATATCATCTTAATCTCTCTATTGGACACCTCAACATGGCCTTGACTTTGCGGGTGGTCTAGAGTTCCTTCCCTATGCTTCACTTGGGATTTTATCAACAAAGCTCCAAAATTCCTATTTTTGATGTGAGAATATCCATCACTTATGATCATACTAGATACCCCAAACCTATACAAGATGTGATCTTTTGCAAAGAGACATACAACATGTGCATCATTAGTCTGAGTTGGAACTTCTTTCACCCATTTTGATACATAGTCAACTATAATAAAACTATATAGGCTAGAGTTAGAACATACAAAGTATACCATAAAATCTATGCCACAAAGATAAAAAATTGCAACTTTCTAAAATGTACTCACATGCGTTTCTTGTCTTTTAGAGATAATACCTACCCTTTGACATGCATCACTCCTACTCACAAAGTCATATGCATCCTTAAACAAGATGGCCAACAAAATCCACTCTCCAATACCTTGTATTTTGTACTTGAGCTAGCATGGTGTTCCCTAGTGGGTAGAGAGTGGCAATAGGGTGTATGCTCTCAAACTTGCACTCGAGAACACACTTCCTCAATATTCCACCCCTACATTTCTTGAGCAAGATGGGATCATCCTAAATGTAAAACCTCAAAGAACGAGAAAACATTTTCTTCTCTTGATACACCCAATCTCCTTGTAGTGATCCACAAACCAAATAATTCACTACATGTGCATACCGAACTTCCTTGTTTCTCATAACAAAAATTTTCTCATCCAGATAATTCTCAAGAATCAATATCTCTAGCCCTAACTCATCCACCTTCTCTAATAGAGAGAAATGATCTTACACTACATTCTTTTCTCCAACTTTATCCTTAACATCTATATCAAACTTGTTTAGTAAACAAATCCATCAGATCAATCTCGATTGTTTACCCTTGTTCTGTAATAGGTACTTAATGGCCACGTGATTAGTCCAATAAATCACCTTTGCCGCTAGTAAATATTGCTTAAATTTATCAAAAACAAGGAAAATGGGTAAAAGTTACTTTTTAGTGGTAGTATAGTTTAATTGAGCATCATTATAAGTTCAATACACATAATAAATGACAAAAAGATCACAATATTTGTGTTGGATTAAATCATCTCCAACCTTATAATGCAATGTGGTGCACATTAGTTAAAAGGATAGTACCTATATGCAGCTACCACCACGGGTTTAGAGACCAATCTCTCTTTCAAAATATTAAAAAATTTCAAACAAAGAACATCAAAATTAGACTAATCATCCTTTTCCAACAATTGAAAAAGTGGTTTTGGCTATCTTTGAAAAATCTTTTATGAAGCATCGATAAAAACTGACATGTCCTAAGAAAATCCAAAATCCTTTCACTAAAGATGGTGGATGTAGTTTGAGAAATCACCTTAATCTACACAATATCAACTAACATACCTCTATTGGACACCTTGTGTCCAAGAACATTCCCTTCAATCACCGTCATATGACATTTATCCCAATTCAAAACTAAGTGTGTGTCTTAACATCTCTACAAAATTTTGTCAAGGCTGACAAGGCAGTCCTCAAATGACTCTCCATAGACCAAAAAAGATTCATAAATATTTCAAGAGATATCTCCACCATATCCAAAAAATAATGAGAATCCATCTTTAAAATGTTTCCAAAGCATTACAAAGACCGAAAGGCATACGATGGTAGGAAAATGTACCAAAGGGACAAGTGAAGGTTGACTTCTCTTCATTCTTTGTTTTAAAAGAAATTCAATTATAGCCAGAATAACCATCTAGAAAGCAAAAGTGTGAGCGGACAATGAGCCCTCTGAAGGATTTGATCTATAAATGGTAGCTAAAATGGTCTTTCAAAGTGGATACATTTAATTGTTGGTAATCAATAAAAACTTGCCACCTGATAAGTAATTTAGTAGAAACCATTCATTCACTGAATTAGTAGTGACCATTATTATCCCCTTTGTAGGAACTACCTGAGTTGGACTATCCCATTTGGAATATGAAATAGCATAAATTATACCTCCCAATAGAATATACTACCTCCTTTTTTACCACCTCAATCATGATAGGATTTTGATGTCAATGAGTTATTCCACTGGTTTTGTTCCCTCTTTAATCTGGATCTTGTATTAACATCGACTAGGGGAGATCCCCCCTGATGTTTGCAATGGACAACCCAAATGCAACCCGATTATTCTTTAGAAAAACGAGTAGCTCCTCCTCCTCTCTGAGAGTCAATGATGCAACAATAATCACTGGAAGTTTGTTGTCCACTTCCAATAATGTATACTTTAGGTGCAACAGAAGTAGATTCAGTTCTAGCTCTGAAGGAAACTGAAAAGATGAGACTAATGGTGGTGGCGGTGGTCCTAAGTCCTTACAATGTCTTGAATAGAAACATGGTGATGCCTTTAGAAACAAGTCACACTCTTCAAACAAATGATAATATGTGTAGTCATCCACTAGATTCATGAGAAAAACTTCTAAAGGTAGCTGAGGGTGTGACTACTTGATGAAATAAGAAACTGCATCTATGATTATCATCTGGTTCACTTCCTCCTCTAGTTCATCACAATACTTCTCAAACTTTTTCTAAGATATTTACTTTGTAAGTTCAATAATGTTTACTGCAAAAGTATCTTTTCCACTTTTTTCATAACATGTGACATGTATACAAATGGATTCCCCAAGAGTAGGGACACCTCAACAACAATATGCTACATCATCTGACATTGTTTTTCTCTTTAACCAGTTGTTGATAATTGGGTAACTTTATCCCAAAGCAGTCATCCTTGATCCTAAATGCCATTCTTCCTCTCCCCATCTCCAAAATCACATTAGATGTGGCTTGGAGTGTCTTACCTAGTAGTAGATCATTACCATATTCATCCAACATTTCCATGACTACAAAATCTTCTAGAAATATGGATTGGTCAACCTTCACCAGAACATCTTCCCAGATGCCTATTGGCCTCATCATTGAATTATCTACAAGCAAAATTATCATGTTGCTCTTCCTTGATTCTTTGAGTGCCAATTTCTGGAATGTGTTAAATGGCATGAGATTAATTCTTTCTCCTAAATCATATAATGCTTCATCAAAGTTTAACTTTCCAATGTAACATGGTATGTTGAATCATCTTGGAACTTATTTCTTCTATGACAATTTCCTTTGTATTAAGGAACCAACTTCTTCTCATAATGCCACAACATCTAAATCTACTATCCTACTCTTCTTTTTGATGATGTCTTTCAAGAAATTATCATAGGAGGGAATCTATTTAATCTCATCAACTAGTGGTAGGTTAACATGGAGCTTCCTGAAAGCATCTAGAATTTTCTTGAACTTTTGTTCAACATTTTTCGCCTTCAAGCTATTAGGAAATGACAATAAAATCACATTTTTAAATTGATGATCTGGAATTTAAGACTCCTTTTTAGTTGTATCCAATAATTTCCTCCTATGTAGCTTCCTCCTAAGGTGTAGGGTCTTGTGGTTGATCTAGAGGTACCACGCCTATCACTACCCCAATAATCGATGGTGTTGTATTGTACTCTGGAATAAGTTTCTACTCATTCACCAACACTATACCACTAAGAAGAAACATGGCCTTTACTTGCTGTTTATTAGGTGTAACATTAGTGTTTCCTAGAAAACCTTGTAGGTTGGTTAGGATGTCTAATAGACACTGTCTCCAATGCTAGTTGTGAAACTTACTTTTCTATGATATGAATTTGAGCCCCTTAATTTTGCATCTCCCGTTTGGAACGGTACAAGTAAGCCTCATTTTGACTCATAAGTTCCCCAAGAATGTCTTCAGTCTTTTCCATCTTACTAGGGCCTATATCCTGGCGATATTTCTAGGAGGTGTTGGCTTTCTTCTATTTGGGATGTTATTCTTCAAAGAAAATTTAGGATCTCTCTTCCACACATATTCATTCCCCCCTATTGTTATGATGCCACAAGTACATACACTCTTCCTCTTCACCTTCATACGAGGTGCTAGATTTCTAATCAACCTTCCTTGTGAATTGTTGCATTTGAGCCTTCACCTCCACAACTTCATGTGATTCCATTGAACTTCTAGCTAATGTTGATACTTCATGCTCCTTTCCCCATGATTGATTCTCGACCATGTTCTTTAGGATCTTGTGACATCTTGTCGCCTTATTATTTAGGAAGAATCATGTCCCTACACTATCAAGAGTAGTCCTTACACCTTTATGCAAGCCATAAAAAAATGTCTTCATTTGACCAAACAAATCAATCCCATGATGTGGGACTTTTTTGAGTATATTTTGGAATCTTTTATATGCCTTGGAGTAGGATTCATCAGTCTTTTGCTTGAAGTTATAGATCTTTCCCAAAAATTCATTTGTCTTCTATGGTGGAATGTATCTCTTGAAAAATGCATCAATCATCTCTTTCCATGTCTCCAATGACTTTGGAGGTAAACTGAGGAACAACACCTTGGGCTTGTATGGAAGGGAGTATGATACTAACTTCAAATAAATCACTATGGAAAGAATTCCATTGGATCCTCCATGTTGTTCCCATGAAATCATTGCAACTTTATTAGTGCCACCAGTCTTGGATCAATTTTGTAGCTGCCAACATTTTATACCTCACGTAATGTTGGTTCTGGCTGAGATGTAGTTGAAGATGTCTTTATCTTCCCCCAATATACCTATTCCTTTGGCAAGTGCTCCACATGATTATCACAATTCAGATCCATAATTTCGCCTATTCTTGATTTGTCTGTGGGATGGGAGTTGGAATAAGCTTCTCAGATGAAGCCTTGAACTTGTGTGCCTTGCACAAGATCTCTTCTTGACTAACACACAATGAAGTGGACTTTGCATAGTCTGTAATCTGAGTTGAAACCATTCACTAGTACCTAAAAGTTGAATTGGCAATGTGAGAACTCAAAATACTAGTAAATTGGTAAAATAAAATTTATTAATTATTATCTATTGTAAATAAAAATAAAATCAAAAGAGAAATAGCTTTGAGTGGCCGATCACAACACTTATAGTTTTGGTGTAGTCATTTTATCAGCAACAATTCCAAGTTCTTGACATGTGCGTGTAAAATGCAAGTGCACATGTCATGTAATATGGGCCTACAAGGCTCGAGTTTTAAACTTAAGAAGAGATTTACCAAAGACAACTACTTACTGAGACCAAATCAGTCAGACTTAGAGAAGAGTTGGTTGATTGTTTAATTAACTAAGAATTGAGATTAAAACCTAATTTAAATAGTTATTATTAGAAATGGAAGATTCCTTAGGACTTGTGGTTTTAGCACAACGTACACTACGAGTAAATCCCTTTTACTATTAATCATCCCCCCTTTATTCTAGACTAATAGAAAGTGTCACCCACTCCCAAAGAGTAATGTACTACCAAAACTAAAACAAATCCCACTCCCATAGAAATTTAGAAATTGGTTCAAATGCATGATAGAAGTCTTTAGGTTGTTCTTTCATAGACATAAGAGTTCTCTCAAAGTGCGATATAGACTATGTATGTTTATAATTTGTCTGACCCCTAATCCCTCTCCCAAAGCAATTAGTGGTCTATTAATTTGATTATAGTGATCAAGAATAAACAAATCAACAAAAAGATCATAGATTCACATATAAAATAAAGAAAATAAATTACTTACACAAAGAATTCAAATAAAATGCAACATGAGGCTACTCCTATGGTCCTAAGAAATAAGTAGCTTAGCACCAATTGATTTTCATCATTACACAATAAGATAAAGAAGAAGAAAACATGCTAAACATTAGAATACTAATGTAAAAAGTCATAGAGAAGTTGTCTTGGAGATCCCCGCTGATGAACACTCTAGACTATAGTTTCCTTTCTGTAAAAACATGCTCCAAAAGTAACTAGAGCGTCTATTATATGTCTATATCCTCGTCTCCTCTTATCTCGACTCTATGCTCTATAAATGACATGACAATATATTTGTTTCCATACTCCTTAGGTCACAAAGGAAGTTGTTTCCCTCATTAAGTTGTGGATGTTGGATCTAACTTAGTTTTAAATCTACTTTGATCATGTAGAATCAGTACCACCAATGGGGTGTTGGTGGCACCGAGTGGTCGATCAACTTGCGTCTCCTCAAACTGTGTCGCTACTACCAACATGAGAGTTGGTAGCATTGAGTTGTTTTTCACAGAGGTATTGATGTTGAGGTCGGTACCACCAACGATCGAGTCACTGGAACCAAAATAATTAATCTCAAGTTCTGATGTTCCCTGGTTCATTAGTAGGCAATACTAGCCACTGGATTTGGTTACATTGACTCCTCTCTTGACATCATCGAGTATCATATGGGAAACACTATTTTTTCCCCTCCTTTACTTCTTTAATTGTGATTATTCCGGTACCACCGACACATGGGTCAGTAGCACTGAGCTATCCATTCAGTGTTCAAATCACTTGAAAAGAGGGAAAATGACATAAGTCTAAAATATGGATAATAAATTAACTTGATTAGGTAAAAATTTGAATACTTGATGCAACAGTGATTAATAGGATCATAATGGAAAATATGTATAAACACATATTAAAGTGAACACATATGCAAAATGAGCATAGAAATAGCTTGTAAAAGACAACTAAAAATCAATGCATCAAAAGTCAACCCGTACAGAGCATCACCAAGGTGGCCTTTACCAAAGATGAAATCATAGTGAGTCTTCCAATTCTTCTTCCTTTGCAAAAAAAGGAAAAAATGAATCTCACGTGTATGCCTGAGGTTTGATATATATTTTATATGTTTTTGATTTTATATGTTTAATGTTCTTATGTGTGCTTTTCTTTTCCCATATTTTATTTCAATTTATTTGATTTGAATTTTTTTTCTAATGTAGCTTGAAACTATCATCCCCAATCCAAATTTTGTAGTTTTCTTGTAGTATTAAGAAATTTTACTACATGTTCTCAAATTTTTGGTTGAGTAGAATACAAATAAGTATATGTATGATTGATAAGAAGCATGCATCAACAATTCCTATTCACTGTGATTTGCTTAAAGTTATATCATGATTCAATCTTCCAATGGAAAAATAGATGTTTAAAATTTCAAAATTCATGAGTTTTTGTCATAAGATATAATAGTTGCATGGGGAAAATACATGCATTGATTATTACTTTAAACATGGTTTTCCTAAAAAAATTATATTTGTCATTTCATAATTATTAATTTATGATTTGTTGACATCTATGTACTTTTCTACCCAGTTTAGTTTCTCCTTTGGAAAACCAAACATTAACATTCAACCTCATCTGATTTGGCCTGTTATAGAGAACATGATGAATAAAAGCTAATCTCTATAGTTTTTCAAAAAAAAAGAGAAAACCTAATAGAAGAAAAATAAAGATCATAAAATTTTGTCTTCAATGTCAGATCCTATCCTATAGAATATGCAAAGAAAATGAGTTGAAATTGTAGGGAAATATGGCAACAAAATAGGAAAAATAAATAAAAATTCTATCTACCATATTTCCAATAGTCACGTCAATTACTATAAGATAGGATGGATGGTTTTAAGGATATACTTGGTCTTGGTGCAAGTCCAACGACATCTCCTCATCTTCGTAGATGCACAAATGTCTTCTAGTTGCACTGGCACTCGTCTGACTACTGTGCCTCCTAGTCTGCACCACAGACTGCAACCTCAAATTTGGTTGTCTGTAGCAGCTCCTCTGATGATAGACTGCTAGTTGACATTATTTCCTAGCAGTAGACAACGATCTCTTGCCTTAAGAGAATTCCACAAAGACAACCTAGAACTTTTGTAGTCCTACTAGAATGGATAGGAAGGATTCATCCATTCTGTTGTCATACTAGTCACTAACTTACTCTCCCACAAAAATGATCTTCAGTTGTTCTCTCCCTTGCTATCCCTCCCTAGTCGGGTAGGACTTGCATGGGCTCTCGTGGTTACTACAACCAGAGAGGAAAAAAATTGTCATCGCAATTGATTCTCAATTGTCTATGTTGTGCTCTGGGAAGCCCTCGACACTCCTCTATTTATAGGAAGGGTTAGGGTCTGGGTTCTCTATCTGTGTGGGAGTGGAGTGGACCAGAAGGTCTTGATTTTTCACAATCTACGACCACTGAAATGTCCATCTGGAACACCAGAGGGTCATCTAGCATGTGTGATATGGTCATTTCACAATTTCCCAATGCAACACAACTATCTCACTCATCCTGACAGTCGTCTGGTGAGCTAAACTAAGCCAGTCAGTTCAACCCATAGCTAATTTTTACTTGAATAAGCTAGGCACTCCAAATGCCCATCTCAATCCTTGAGATGACCGTTTGACACTTGAGACGGTCATCTCACCCTGTGAGATGGGTGTCTGGTAGTGTAGCCAGCTGATTTATTGCATGAATCAATTACCTAAATGCTTGATAATCAATTCAACAATCATTCCAGATTAAACTCCTCTTCTAGGTTGAGACCTATTGTGTGACCCTATAGGATCCCATGTTATGTTGTCAATGAATGTCCCTAACATCTTATGACATCAGAAGCAATGAGTGGTGCCTACTCATGCATCAATGCTACCCAAGTAATAAGGAAAGTTAGGGAACAACTTCAACCTACAATCTGTGTATGGTGTTACAGTGCTTGTATAATTCCTTTGTCACTGATATCCAGATTGAAATCAAGGCATGGAGAAGTCACCCTCTTCAACATTCAATTTTGTTTCTTGAACCAAGAGCAAAATGTTTGAGATATATGTAAGATCAATATCACATATTGACTCACATGTGCATGGCCATGCATTTCTTAGTCTCTCTAATCAAGAGGCCTAGGATATCATACACTTATAGGAGCGATAAATCCCATTTCTATCACTCATAGTCTATCCCTAAGTCACAATCACCCAATCATCACCGTTATAAACAATCCATGTTTAGGGACTGCATTTGATGATGCCAAGGCATACCGAATGACATGCAATGAGTGGAGTGATTTTAGGTCTAAGAACCACAACCACCACCATCATTGTGAGAGTTGACTATGACTTCCATGTGTCAATATCACTATGGGTCTGTCTGATACACTGTTCTCTAACATGTATCTGTGTTCTTGGTTTGATATAGCCATATCAAGACTAATGATATTTCATCATCAACCAACTCACACTTTGATCTTGTGTGTTATTGTTGTCTATCAACGTTCCACAATAACAAGTGACTAGGGACATAATGAGAATATATATATTTACTCTTAACATTTGTATGATCTCATTTCCTCAAGTCACATACTTGAAGACATAAGTCATTGAGTAATATTATTCTCTAGACATTTATAATGTTACATCATTATCTCATAACTGATTTAAACAGAATATATTGGAATCTTTCCTTTATTTATAAATCAAATCATTTATACATTATGCCATTACAATCATCACATGATTGTCTCTCTGGGCATACATACCAATAGAATCCCACTTGCACTTTGAACCAATCACCTACAAATCCTATTCTAAGTGATTTAACATCTCCCTCATACTTCTACTGTGAAAGTGCCTTTGTTAAGGGGTCAACAACATTGTTCTTAATTGGTACTCTACAAATCTTTACATCTCCTCTCTGTACAATCTCTCGTATGAGATGGAACCACCTATGTATATGCTTTGAGTGTTGATGCAATTTGGGTTCCTTAGTTTGTGAAATAGCTCCACTATTGTAGTTTGTGAAATAGCTCCACTATAATCAAAATATTGCTCGATTGCTTTGCTAATGATTGGAATGACCCCCCAGTTCTGTAATAAACTTCTTGATCCATACAACCTCCTTTGTTGCATTCAATGCAGGAATATACTCAACCTCTATTGTAGAATAAAAAACTTTCTCTTACTTGGAACTCTTCCAACTTACAACTCCATTGTTTAGGCAAAACATGAATCCTGATTGCAATTTGTAATCATCTTGATTAGTCTGGAAGCTTGCATTAATGTAAGCCTTTACCACTAGCTCTTCCTCTCCCCTATAGACCAATAACCAATCCTTAGTCCTTCTAAAATACTTGAGGATGCTCTACACGACTATCCAGTGGGCATCACTTGGATCTGGCTGATATCTACTCATCATTTCTCAAGGAATAAGAGACATCTAGATGGGTACACAACATTGCATACATGGTTGATCCAATTGCTGAGGCATATGGAATAAAACTCACACATTCCCTTTCTTTACAACTCTAAAGATGGGGGCACCATGACACACAAATTGTTTTCCTCTCTTTGACTTCTCCATGGTGAAATACTTCAACACTTTATCAATTTATGTTCTCTAACTTAGTCCAAGAAGTCTTCTTGATCCAACTGTATAGATCTTTATCCCCAAGATGTAGGATGCTTCTCCCAAGTATTTCATTGAAAACAAATTTCCCAGCCATGCCTTTATCTTTTGTAAAGTAGGGATGTCAATCCCCATAAAAATATGCCATCTACATACAATATGAGGAATTTTACTATGCTCCCGCTAACCTTCTTGTACACACAAGGTTCATCTTGATTTTGAATAAAGGCAAACTCTTCCACTGTCTCATGAAAATCAAGATTCCATCTCTGAGATGCTTGCTTCAATCCATAGATTAACTTTTGTAGCTTACAAACTTTATTTGCATCATTTTGATTTATAAAACACTCGAGCTGCATTATGTACACATCCTCAAGAAGATTCCCATAAAGGAGTTCAATTTTAACACCCATCTACCAAATCTCGTAGTCATGATAAGCTACAATGGAAAGCATGATCTTGATGGACTTAACCATGGCCATCGGAGAAATGGTTTCATCATACTCAACACCTTAAACTTGTTTGAAACCCTTTGCAACCAATATACCCATTTAGGTTTTAACTTTTCATCCAAGTCGGTCTTCTTCTTGAAGACCCATTTGCACCCTATGAGTTTTTCCCCTTCAAGTAGATCCACCAAAGTCCATAATTTGTTAGTGTACATGGATTCCATCTCAGATCTCATGGCCTCAAGCCATTTCTCTGACTTTGGTCCCTCAACAAAATCTTGATAGAATATTGGCTCATCATCTATGACCAATTCATTGCCTTCCTGAGTTACAAGATATCCAAATCTTTCAGGCTCAAGGCGTGCCCTATTAGATCTATGAGGTTGTTGTGTTACTTGAAGAATTTGAGATTCTACAACAATTTTTTATTCTCATTGTTCCTCTTGTATATCTATTGGTTCAGTGTTTTTTTGTTGGTCTCGAACCTCTTTGAGTTCCACTTTCCTTTGGAAATAAATTCCTTTTCAAGGAGTGCAATATCTCTGGCAACAAACACTTTGTTTTCAAATGGATTATATAAGTAGTATCCCACAATTTCTTTGGGATATCCAACAAAGTAACATTTATCAGATCTTAGGCCAAGCTTCTCAGGAAACAATTTCTTGATATAAGCTTCACACCCCCAAATCCTCATAAAGACATTTTGAGACACTTCCCAGTCCATATCTCATATGGTGTCTTTTGAACCAATTTAGATGGTACTCAGTTTAGAGTAAATACAGAAGTTTCTAGAGCATACCCCCAAAAGTTAGTTAGAAGCTCAGCTAAACTCATCATCAATCTCACCATATCCAATAATGTGCAATTCCTTATTTTTGATACAACATTATATTGAAGTGTTCCATGTGGAGTCCACTAGGATACAATCCCATGGGCTCTAAGAAGGTTCTCAAACTCTTGGTTTAAGTACTCTCCACCTCAATTAGAATGAAGTTCCTTACTACTTTTACCCAGTTGGTTTTGTACTTCATTCATAAACTCCTTGAACTTTTTAAGAGTTTCTGACTTATGTTTCAATAAATAAACATAATATACCTATTGAAATCATCAGTGAAGGTAATGAAGTACTGATACCCACCTCTAGAGTTTGTTCTAAAGGGTCTGCAGACATCAGTATGCATGAGTCCTTATAGGTCTAGCCTTCTCATAGTTATCAATGAAACTGCTCTTAGACATCTTGACCAACAAACAATATTTAAATGTCTCTATTGATTCAAAATCAAAAGAGTCCATAAACCATCTTTATGGAGTCTAGATATGTGATTTTCATTTATGTGACCCAGACAAAAATGCCAAAGGTATGTACTATTTGAGTTGTTTAATTTTATTCTTTTGGTATATACATTATAAACATATTTCTTTAGATCTAACAAATAAAGACCATAAGACATAGGGGCACTGCCAAAAAATATCCCATCTTTTGAAATAGAACATCGACCATTTTTAATATGGACTTCAAATGCATCCTTGTCCATGCAAGATACATAAATGATGTTTCTATTTATAGTAGGTACATAATAGCAATTCTTTAACTCTATTGCAAGACTTGTGGGTAGATATATACTATAGGTTCCAACTACGCTAGCCACAACTATTGAACCATTAGAAACTTGTAGTTCCATATCACCTTTTCCTAAAGGCATACTTCCTTTCAGATCCTGCATATGAGAACACATATGAGATCCACATCCGGTATCTAGTACCCATGATGATGAGGTATAACAGTTTATCTCAATAACATATATATCTGAAGTAGAGATCACCATCCCCATCTTCTTCTTCCTAAATGCCTTCAAGTACAAAGGATGAGTTCCTCTTATAATTTTCTTTCTCCTTATCTTGAGTGTTGAATATTTGGATTTTGACTTGACCTCAGAACTCTTCTTAGTCTTGCTTTGATCCTTGGACTCAGATCCACAAATCACCATCATGAGCTTGTCCTTCTTCAATTTTTCTTCAACATGAATCAACATGGCAAGCAAGTCTAACATCTGTCCAACTACATTTTTCACATGATAACATGCAATAAAGTGGCTATATGATTCTCACATTGTCTTTAGAATCATATTAGTGGCCAACTCTTGGCTCAAGATGAATCCTAGTTCTTTAGGATGACACACATGTCCAATCATATTGAGCACATGTTCTTCTACTGAGGTCCGCTCTGTCAACTTAGACCCAAGTAGTATCTTCATGATATTGTCCCTTTCTTTCTCTGTGAGGCCAAGTTTTACTTTCTTAAGATGTGTTTCCATCTCAGGAACACTCATATCCTTGCACTACTCATGCAACTATGCATAAGGTACTCTATCTCTAAGGCATATGCTTCCAATAAGCATCCACTTGTTCCCTAGGTGCATCAGGAGTAGGTATTTCTGGCACTAGTTTGTCAAGGACATAGATCTTGCACTCTACATTGAGAACCCTTCTCAAAGTCCAAAACCAGTCATGAAACTTTGTCACATCAAGTTAGTCCTTGTTTAGAACCAATCACAATATGGATTTTTTCATCATTTGATTGTACAAGAGAAAATTTGCATTTGTCAAAAAATTTTGATTTAATTTTGAAAAATGTGATGATATTAATTAGGTCTTTAATTAATATCTCTCCAACTATTTTATTTCAAAATGATAGCCCACACATATCAGTTCAGAATATTATAGCATACAATATTCTAGTTGGCCAAGATCCATTTTTCATCAAGTCATGAGTCGATTTTTGACCGATATCCCACAACTTAACTATTGAGGTAGGCCATCATGCCAATTGCATCATATGCAATTCTTGGATAGATGATATGAAAAACTCTTTTCCATAATCCTTAGCATGCCTCTGGGCCTGGGCTCACCAAGTCATCAGTTAAGCTTGACCTAATAGACAACATGATAGATATGCACCAAGCTTTGTGCAAATCTACATATCTACCATCACACTTCCATGAGGTGGACGGTGCACCATTCTTTATACAAATCTATGCTTGGTAGATTAAACTTTTCATGTGTGATACTATTGGAAGGCATAAAAGACTTAATATTTTAATTAAGGGAGTTTCTATAAATACACATACTTTATCCAATCACCACATATATAGTATGTATCATATACATGCTATATCCCATAAAAAAACATGCAATAAATGAAAGTGATGGTTGTGGCCACTCTAATGTAATTCCTTGCAGTCATAAGGAATTAAGTCATCCTAGGTCTACATCTCATGTAGAAATATGTTGTTGATGAATACTCAAGCTTTCCAATCTGGGTTGAATGGTTCAACCCTTAAACTGATTGGCTCACCTCCTGGATGGTTGTTTGGTCATCTGGTTCCATCGGTCCACCATCTGTTGGATCCTCCAATTGATCAGTTGGGTTTACATGTCAATGGGATTGGCTCATCCACCTAGTCCTCTTTGGTCCTCTATCTAGTTATCTCATCTTCAAGACGTCATCTTCTTTGTCATAATAGGAAAGTAATATATCCTAATTTTATATGATTATAGAGAAACCTCCAGTAACATTTGAGGGGAGATAGGGTAGGAAATAATTTACTTTACATGGGGAAGATGAGATATAGGCTCAGTTCACAAATTGAGATAAAAGGATAAACCAACCACACAACCATGAACTTATAGTAGGGGTTATTGGCCATAAACATGCTACACATCCACCAAAAAAACTACTTTTAGCATGATGCATGTAAATTGCATATATATATATATTAATTTGGGATTATCATGGTATTTGATTGGACAAAATTATTCACATCATATGCAATAATTGTATGAAAAAACCAAACTCTGATCATATCACTTATCCCATAATATAGTAAATTGAGATTGGCTTTGATACCACTGTTGGGAAATATGGCAATAGAATAGGCACCAAAAATAAAAAATATATCTACCGTATTCCCCATAACCAACAGATCACGTCAATTACTATAAGATGATAAGGATAGTTTCAAGGATATACCTAGTCCTGGAGATAGTCCAACAACATCTCCTCATCGTTGTTCATGCACAACTATCTTCTAATTTCACTCAGTCTCGTTTAACTATTGCGCCTCCTGGTCTGCACCACAAACTACAACATCGAACGTCATTGTATGTAGCAACTCCTATGATGATGAACTATTGGTTGATGTTGTTCTCCTAGCGACAGATAACAACCTCCCACCTCTAGAGAGGTCTACACGGACAACCTAGAACTAATGTTGTCCTGCTATAAAAGACATGAAGTATTCATCACTTCTGTTGGTGTACTAGTCACCAAATTGCTCTCCTGCAACAATGATCTTTAGTTGTTCTCTCCCTTACTATCCCTCCCTAGTCAAATAGGATTTGCTTGGGCTCTCATGGTTACCATCAACCAGAGAGGACAAAAATTTTCAAAGCAACTGCTTCTCAATTGTCTGTGTTGTGCTCTAAGAAGCCTCCAATACCCCTCTATTTTTAGGCGGGGTTTGAGTCTGGGTTCCCAGTCTGTGCTGGAGTGGAAGGGATCAGAAGATCTTAAATTTTCATAACCTACAACCATCAAAATGGCCATCTGGCATGACAGACGGTCGTCTCGTACTGTGATATGGTCATTTTATAGTTTCCCATTTGCACAAGAAATTAGCAATTAATTTCCTATTAATATTGAACATTAATCCTTGTTCAACAAGTAATGTGCAATTGAAACGAATATGGGATAGTATCTAGAACCTTCCATCAACCCAACTGAGTGGTCTCTCCCATGTGAGATGGTCGTCTTGCTCTCCTAGACACTCGTCTGGTGGTTGATCCGAGCCAAGCTGGCCGGTTCAACCCATAACCAATTTCAACTCAAATCAGCCCGACACTCCAAATGCCCATCTTAATCCTTGAGATGACTGTTTGGCACTCTAGACGAATGTCTCACCCTATGAGATGGGTGTCTGGCAGTGTATCCAACTGATTTATTGTGTGAATCAATTACCTAAATGCTTTGGTAATCAATTCAATCATCATTTAAGATTAAACTCCTCTTCTTGGTTGAGACCTATGTGTGTGACTTGATCGGTCCCATATTACGTTGGCAGTGAATGTCCATAAAAACTTATGACATCATAAGCAATCAATGTTACCTAGTTTCACATCAATGCTACCCAAGTTTTTGGAAAGTTAGGGAACAACTTCAATATACAATCTGTGTATGGTGATATAGTGCTCGTATAGTTCCTTTGTCACTAATATCTAGATTAAACTCAAACCATGGAGAAGTCACCCTCTTCAACATTCAATGTTGTGTCTTGAAGCAATAGTAGACTGTTTGAGATATATGTAAGCTCAATATCACATATTGAATCACATGTGTATGGCCAAGAATTTCTCAATCTCATTAATCAAGAAGCCTAGGATATCATACTCCTATAGGAGGGATAAATCATATTTCTATCACTCACATTCTATCCCCATGTGTCACAGTCACCCAATCATCACCATTATAACAATCCATGTTTTCGGACTGCGTTTGATGATGTCAAATTGTACCAAATGACATGTGATGAGTGTAGTGATTTTAGGTTTAAGAACTACAACCATCACCATCACTGTGAGAGACGACTATGAGTTCCATGATGTTGTCTTCCATGTGTCAGTCTCATGGTGGTTCTATCTGATACACAATTCTCTAACATGTATCTGTGTGCTTGGTTTGATATAGCCATATCATGGCTAATGAGATTCTATCATCAACCAACTCACACTCTTATCTTGGGTGTTATTGTTGTCTATCAACCTTCCATGATAACAAATGATAAAGGACATGATGAGAAAATATATAAGTACTCATAACATCCATATGTTCTCATTTCCTCAAGTCACGTACTTGAAGACATATGTCATTGCATAATATTATTCTATAGACATTTATAATGTTACATCATTATCTCATAACTGATTTAAATAGAATAAATTCAAAGCTTGCCTTTATTTATTAATTAAATCATTTATAAGTTATGACATTACAATCATCACATGATTGGCTCTCCGGGCATACATACCAACAAAAATTTCATATTGTCCTAAAATAGGTTAAGCTGATTGCATGGACCCCAATAGTGAGTAGTCTGAGCATTTGGTTAAATATTTCTAGTGAAAATAATTATCCCAAAAGGCATCCCACTGTTCCCAATTCTAGATGCAAGATCAAGTCACTATACCCATCGATCTATTCTTTTCTTTGTTATGTGTGATGTTGTCTTATGCATGATTCATTTCTAATGTAACTCTAAATTTGGATAATGATTTGGCAATAACATGTTTTAATTTATTTATGTACTTGTTCTATTTCAAAATATAATATTTACTCTGTTGTGGGTGACTATACCAAGATATATGACAACTCATATCTTCTTAAACTCTTAACAACATAAACTATAACGTAAACATCGAATGAAAAATGTTGTCTAGTTCATTTTTGTTTCTTCTTCAGCTACTCACTTGTATTTTTCATGATGATAATAAATCATTCTAAATGTATGGTGTTTTTATAGAACTTTGCACAATGTTTTTATACTTAAATTCAATCATTTCCCTATTTTTGTAATAGGATTATATGTTTATCAGCTAATAATTTTTATTCATATTAGTTTGTCTTAATTCATCTATTTCTTGCAGACACAAGGATATTATCATAGACATCAAAGGTCAAGACCTTACAAGACAAAGTGATGATGTGAGTAATATGATGGATTCAACTCAATTTCAATGAGACACAAATGCCCACCCAAGGATGGTCGTGACTATATTAAGAGGGGAGAAACTAGATTACACAAGAGTAGACACAACGTGTCTCCCTTAGGAAATATCATGTCCATTAACATAGATTGTAGTGTGCCCAATCTATAGGCGACACTTCATTTCACATATCAAGAACATTCCCAAAGCATAAATACAACAACAACAACATAAATTAACATGTGTTATATCCTACCATCTATCCACTTAACAATAAATTGTAACACAATGCTTTGATCCCTTGACATGATGGGTTAAAAATATTATTTTATTGTTCCCCACATAAAAGCAATGCACATGTCACTTCATGACATGTCATGCTGCAATGTTCATGAAATACCCTTTAAATAGTAGAAAATTTATTTATAGTGAAATGATTTTCCATTTATTTCTGACACACTTTGGTGACTGGGTGGCTCATCAAAGTGATCTTCCACCCCATTGGTTGGGAAGGAACTAAAAATAAGGATAGGCTAAAGTGAAAGAGAAAGAAGAAGAATAAGGGTTATTTCAAGTGCAACAGATTAGATTCTCCTCACAATGCCAAATTGACAGTGGAATTCCTCCTATTTGCTAAATGTTCTCCTTCATCACTGAAATTTTCTCTAGTTTATTTTGTAATAAATTTATTTTATGGAAGTGAAACTATATTTTAAAAACCGACTTTTTTCTTCATGTATATTTGGATAAACATTGGATTCTTTGTATCAGATCACCAAATGATGTATAATTCTACTTGATTTACCTAATTTCATTGTTAAGCTTGCTATACCGTTTCATTCTTTATTTAATCATCCTTTTTGTATGACATAACCTTCATGTATGTTTTTATGGATTTCTTTTGTTGAATGTCTTAGAGATTACTAGATTGTAAACTAAACTAATTATTTCAATGTTGTGGATGAATGGCTAAATTAGAAAATACACTCCTACTTTGAAACTATACCTTGGAGTAACATCATTTGGATGAGTATAATTTTGTTCTGTATAAATATGTTGTTAATTTTTTTGGAAAATAACATGAAAAATTTGTGTAATCGATATGATAGAAATTTCTTGAATAAATTTTTTATGCATGAATAATATTAAATTATATCTTGATTGATTTTATATGCATAAGTTCTTCATTTTGTCTATAACCTACCCATTTCTCTTAATTATTTGTCTTGATGACTTATGATTTATTAAAAATCAAATCAGAAGCACAACCATTATTACAAACAAGCCAATTGATTATTACCTTAATTACATGTTTTACATAATTATGCTTAATATGAAATTGTTTTGAATCTTTATGATTTGACCTACTAGCCATACTAGATTTCCACATGTGATATATTTGGTGACCAATGTGGCTTTTGGAAGATATTAAATTTTATGCTCACATTTGAAATGTCAAGTAAGATATACAATAATGATTGCCTTTAGGTTTCCTATTTCCTTAATTGTAGTTTGTCCATGTTATTGTTTAAGAGGTGAAAGTTGGTGATTTATGTTTCCTAACAACCTTGTACAATGGGTGATGGAGGATGCTATGGAATTGGAACTAAAATATTCAATCCCAATATAACTAGTTTTCCCGTCAAGTATTAGGGAATTTTGTGTGGTGAACTCTTTCTAGGGTGACTATGTTATGAATATTGTTTCCCATTTTCCAACTTTGGAAGAGTACCAAGAGACATTACCCTATATAAAATGAAAGGAGTTGAGGGGGAGTGGAAAAATTGTTCATGTTGTAATTCATGACAAATTTCTTATATGATTTCAGAAATGATTGAAATGTCATTGCTAATTTGTCATCATGGAAACCTACAATGTCGCCACCGCTTGGATTCCATCACCGCTCCCTCTCCTGTAACCCCCCTATATCTAACCTACCCATGCCACCATCAGGTACCTAGCCACAACAATATGAGAAACTACCACCGTTGTGTTATTTCCCATATACCAAAGAGCCTTGGCTCCTCTAAATTCCTATCACCCGCCACCGTAGGCTCCACAAATCTACTATCAACACCAAATCTCTACCATCAAGAACTTGACAAACACCAGATCTACTCCACCACCTCTTCCATATTCACCCACCAAACCAAAGACATGCCACCACTTGAACCCTATTGTTGCTTCCCTCAAGACCTTGAAATCCTTAACCTACAACTCAACTCTCTAAGATCCTAAACCTGTAAACACATCCTTGTTGGCCCTAAAACTTGCACACACCCTTAGATCCAATAGTGGTGTTCTTCCAACCATGCTAGTTGATCATATTAATACCTAGATTGAAGATGAAGTCTTATTCTCAGGAAGCTAATCATCGTAAGGTCATGGCCCAACCATTCTACCGTAATGGGTTGTTCATCCCTGTCTTGGGGAGATTGACGACTGTATGGGATTATTCTCCTCCATTCAATCTGTAAAGAATATGATCAATTGTAATACATCACTCCAATGGGTAAGTCGGTAACTCCCAATTTCTATATGTATGTTTCAAGAAAATAATACAATAATAACTAATATGTGAAACAAAATTATGTTGATAATCCAAAAATGACCTAAAGAATATGTCCCTTGTATGTAGATATACAGAGTTTTATATCTAGAATAATATAGATAGTAAGAGAGTCTAGGATACATAGCTTAGTTATGGTAACGATTCTAGTCATGTTATCATTACAATAATGCTACTATATTAATGGAGTATTTATATTAGTAAATGGAATATCTATAATATTTATTTCCATAAAAGTAGTCAACACATAGAAATGAAATTTACAATTTAAGTAGATAATAGTAAGAAGTTACTAAATATGTATAGAAAGAATGGCTATAATGATAATATGATCTAGTTTCTCAATCATCTTAATGTTTCTCATACATGAACAAAAACATTTGATATGTATATTTATAAAAAAATTAAACACACACACACACACACACACACACACACACACATATATATATATATATATATATATATATATATGCTATTTATTCATTACCCGCATAGGTAATTTAGTTTCGATACCCGGCGTATGCGGGACTTATCTCCTTGAATCTCTATCTGCAGGCAGCACTCCTTCATCACCAATCCATGCCAATCGATCTTTGTGTGTGGTGGTCGATCTGGACTATCAGAGGCTGATGCAAAAGACGCTTCCATCCAGGCTATTCCGCCGTCAAGCCATATCACCGTGCATCGCCCCCAACTGCCTAGTGACTACTTCCTAAGCTACATTAATGGTGCGTCTATTGCATCTTGCCCATCCTTCCCCTAGGGAAGTGCCCCGATCTGAAAGTGGCGCCCGACCTAGAAGGGAACCATTCTCCGCTGTCCTTTTTCTCTCTCGCCTGTTCGTGACGACCTACCCTACTCAGCCTTGCTCTAGCTACCTCCAGCGGCTTGCAGTGACACCCTAGGCACCTCAAAGGAGCGACGACGCTCCAGGATAGTTGAAGCGAATGCCTGTAGAACTTGTCAAGCAGTAGTTTTGATCAATTCTTGTCTCTATTAAGGTACTTTGTCATTACCTCTTTTTCTACAGTTGTCAGCTTGTTTGAGAATTGTGCCTCTCTGGACCTCGCCTGGCCTTGTTTTCTTACTTCATGCCTTCGAGGACATGTACCAGATGTGCTCAATGTAGTAGCATTTTCAAATCCTTGCTCTTTTTTCTACTATTGTGAAGCTTACTTGGAAATCTACATATAACCTTATTTGTACAAGTTACCTTTCTGTATTTTCTTCTTCAATTAAAGTGTTTATGTCCAACTTGGAAATTTATTTTATTTTGATTTGTAATTTGGAATACAAATCTTCTTGCAGTTACTCGTTTGTTATGCTGGGTTACTCTTCGGCCTGATAGAGTTACTCTCTGTTGTTTTAGGGTTACTCCTCTGTCCTGCTGAGTTACTCCCAGATGTTGTAATGGATCCCATCCTTGATACAAATGCTGCTAATTCAATGTCAGCCTTGATAATGATAATGCTAATTCTTATCCTTCTGCTGGTGCTTCCACTCTGCCCCCAGCTACAGTTCCTAAAATTGGTCTCCACTTTGGAAGTTTAGATGAAGCTATCTCATTCTATTCTAGCTACACTGGCATGATTGGTTTTAATATCAGGAAATATGACAACACGTATGAACGGGGAACTAAGATTCTCATTGCCAAAGATCTGGTTTGTGACAAGTAGGGTGCAATGGGTTGTTCTAAGAGGTCAAGAGGGATTCTGAGCCCCGTTTGTGATAAAGTGGGTAAGTTGTAGGAAAATCTGTCTAAGAAGCAAAAGCGATCTGTGAACAGGTGTGATTGTGGAGCCATGATTCGATTCACACTAGACAAGTCCTCATCCATGTGGGTTGTGACTGCCTTTGTTGAGGAACACAACCACAATCTTGTTGATGATGCACATCTCCGTTACCTGAAGTGTAACTCATCTCTTGATGAAACTCAAAAAGATATCCTTTCTTCCATGAGCCAAGCTAACATACCTGTATCGAGACAAATTGCATTGATGGCATCCGAGTCTGGCGGCTATGAAAATATGACATTTACCAGTAGACAAGCTCATGGACATCAGTAGCAAGAGGAAAGAGTCGGCCAAGTACGACGTCAACATGGTCTTGGATCGGTTTGCCAAGTTTAAGGTACTCGATTAGAAATTCTTCTATACATACCAAAACGATCCTGATTGTTGCTTGACTCATCTATTTTGGGCTGATCCTATTTCTGTTGAAGACTGTAGGTTGTTTGGTGATGTGATTGTTTTTGACACCACCTACCGCACAAACAAGTATTCGATGGTTTTTGGAATATTTGGTGGTGTTAATCACCATCGTAAGACGGTCTTGTTTGCTTCAGCTCTTATGTTTGATGAGAAGTATGAGTCATTTGTCTGGGTTTTCAAGCAGTATCTACTTTGTTTTGGCTAAGAGCCGGTGTCCATAATAACCGATCAAGACCCGGCTATGAATGCTGCTATCCTTACTGTTTTTCCGAATTGCAAGCATTGCTTCTGCAGCTGGCACATCCTACAAAAGCTTCCCTCTAAGCTTGGTGGTCTTCCTGACAAGGACCAGATCATAAGCACCTTGAATGATTGCGTGTGGAATGTGGATGATGTCGGTATATTTGAAGAGAGGTGTAATTCTATTGTTGAGAAGTATGGCTTGTCATCCATTACTTGGCTTTTTGACATGTATGCGATGCGTTCAGAGTGGGTTCCATGCTATATACAGTCTTCCTTCTTTGCAGGCATGAGGATAACGCAGAGGAGAGAGAGCTTGAATGCATTCATTAGAAGCCATGTGAATAGTAAGAAGACTCTCTTTGAACTTGTATGTTCATTGGAGACTGCGTACTCTCATGTATGGGAGATTGAAAAATTCAAAGACTTTGAAGACGAGTATAGTAATCTCCCTTTGTTATCACTGTGGCCTCTGGAGGAGTTGATGAGAGGTATATACACCAAGTCAATCTTTAAGATATTTCAAAGTGAGGTTCATCAAAGCATGATCTACAATGTAAAGGAAGCTTCATAAGAAGGTGTGTTTGAGTGTATCGTGTCAGTGGCCTTGGATCTGCCCGCATCTTGAAGAAAAAGTCGTCGAGTGAGATTGTTTCTTGCAAATGTTGCATGTTGGAATTCAAAGGTATCCCTTACAGGAATATCCTGTCTTATTTGAAGAGTCGTGACTTTTGTACTCTTCCCGAGACATACATAATTAAGAGGTGGACCAAAGGCTACAGAGAACATCCTTTGATTTTTGGAAAAGCGTCAGTTAGTCATCTATCCACTGGGAGGACTCTTAAGCTTGTTCCTGCCTACAATTCGATTGTGAACATAGCGTGTAGGAACAACACTGTAGATCTTTGCCATGAAAAACTGCTAGCCTTGCGAAAGGAGCTGTTAGAATTGGATCTCATTGATACTGGTGCAGATGCAAGTGCGGGTGTAACTACTTGAAATACAGCTTGTTCTTCTTCCGCTATCAAGGTTCACATCCCCAATGTTTGCAAAACTAAGGGGAGACCCAAATTCATAGATGCGAGGTTTAAATATGGAGTTGAGATTTCCCAGTCTAAAAGAGAGAGGCAGTGCAAGAATTGCTTAGAGTTTGGTGTTAACCATGACAGCAAGAACTGTCCTAAGAAGTAGTCCATTCTACAGTGATGCTCTTTCTGGACTATCTGTTGTTGTTTACTACTCAACGACTATATCTGGTGCTTCTTGTGTTGTTTGTTTGTGTTTGATGTTTATATTTGTTATCTTATCCTGCTGCTGATCTATTCTGTTCTTCTATTCCAGATCCTGGTGTTGTTCGCTAAGCTTTATTTTCTACTGCTGTTGTTTATTTGTGGGGAGCATCCTGGTGCTACTTATTGAGCTTTTATTTATTCTTTTATCATGCGATTGGGAGCTGTTGCTGCTAATGCTAAGGCTCTTGTGATGTGCTGCTGCTGCTAGTGCTAATGCTCTTGTGATTTGTTGCTGCTAGTGCTGTTGATGGTTATGTGCTACTACTACTTCTAGTGTGATGAGCTGTTGTTGCTACTGCTGTTAAGATCGTTCTTGTTTTGCTGATTGGGAGATGCTGCTACTATTTCTACTGCTTGTGTTCTGGTGTTGTTGCCACTGCTATTGATGTATATGTGGTTCTATCTTTTTTATTGGAGTTTGTAGTTGATCAGTGCGTCAGTGAGGCATGTTCAAATCTGTAATGGGGTTGTTCTTTTTGTGTAGTTTTGTGAAAGTGATTTTGTAACCTTCTATGTACTTCACTTGTGTTTGTAATATATCTTTGTGTTACCTTGTGCTCCAGCAGCTGTATGTATACTGTGAATATGTTACAAAGAATATGTTCTGATCAATTGTTATTCATTTTGAAGAATATGTGTTTGTCTTTGTGTACAATGGATACTCTTAGTGTTGTCACATTTACTCTTACAAAATATAAGAGTATCTGAGTTTGAATCATAGTGTTTCTTTTCTAGGCTATCACTGTAACTCTTATTGCTGTTAGAGTTACTCGTAGTGCTCATTCAGTTACTCGCAAGGTTGTCACAGTTACTCGTAGTGTTTTTTTAGTTACTCATATTGTTTTTACAGTTACTCTAACTTCTATTTGAGTTACTCGTAGTGCTCATTCAGTTACTCACATTGTTGTCATAGTTACTCGTAGTGTTGCACAATTACTCAAAGGTTTTTTCAGTTACTCATAGGGTTTTTTTAGTTACTCGCGTGGTTTTTTCAGTTACTCACAATGTTTGTTCAGTAACCTTCGAAAATACAAGTAACAGGAACATCTTATAAAGTAATTGTACCAGCATGAGAGCAAGTGTTTGATTCCATAAAAAGGTAATTGTATCAGCACTAAGAGTAACAGTAGGAGCACAACGAGTAACTGTGACAACACTAAGAGTAACTATGACAATATAAAAAGTAACTCTAGCGTTAAAAAAGTAACTTTTTTACTTTGCAAAGTAACTCTTGTGGAAATACTCCCCAGTCCCTCCACGACCAACCCATCCCTCCCCACGAGTCCTGCTATCCTCTTTTGGTGAATCATGCTCCATTTAATGCATTAGAAGAAAAGATATGTACAATGCACTGATTCTATTAAATAAGGAACTAGAAAAGAGAAGAAAAGAGAAGGTTGTACAATGTAAAAGCACAGAGCACTACTGTATCATCTAAACTATATCATCTAAATTGTAAAAGCACAGAGCACAAAGAACTACTATATCATCAGAACAGCAAAATGTCTACAAATTGTACTGCCCATCTTTGCAACACCAAAAGCACAGAGCACTGCTACCATCTTCTTTTAAGTTCCATTGCTCTCATCTCGCCCTTTCATTCACTTTTGAACAGCCTACCTTCTTCACAACCTACCTTCTTCTACCATTACTAGTTTTCTCACAACCCTCAATACAGCCTACCATGGAGCCGTTCATCCAGTCCATGAACTACACCCTTGACGACAAAACGATGGAATCCATTCAACTTCCTATAGAATGGAAATATCTCCATTTTCACATTAAACCAGGCAACACCACCTTCCATATCGGAAACTAGACATTTCAGATCACCCTTATTCAGAATGAAAATGGATCACTTTCAACTGGTAGGGGCTGGAAAAGGATGATCGCACAGCTCAAGATTCACAAAGATTGGATCATCTTCCTCAAGCCAACTGATCACCAGACTATCACAACATGGATCACATATTATTTCTTAGAAACACCAACTGACCTTCTTCTGCTCTTCAAAATGCCTGGTGAAGTAGTATTCTCTGGAACAGATGACTCTGCAGATCAACTGTTTGTTAGGGACAAATACCAAGCACCACCGGGATCAGCTGTAAATCCTTTACAGGTTGACTCATCTACAACAGCTGACACCTCAACATCTGCAGAAGACACTGCTTCTTCTTCTGTCCAGCCTTCCTATCATAAATAGGTATGCACTGCCGCCCTTTTCTCCTTGCCTTTTGGTCGATAATCTTCCCCGTCACCACCTATATTGCCCCCCAACCATCCTGGGCTCAAAACCTATTTATGACTCATGGGTAAATCCTTTATAGGTTGACTCATCTACAACAACTATGAACTGCTCAGATATGAATTTGTGTGGCCAAAAGTTTTGAGGATTCTAAATATGCTATTTTGGTTTGCTGTCTCTACTTTGCAATGGAGTGAATTGTGTGTATGATATCTCTCGCCAAGGATGGATCTGACCCCCTGAGCTCTTTGATTTTTATGTTTAGTTGATGGACCCTCTTTATAGCTGATTTGGTTGTAGTTTTCTGTATTGTTTATTCCAAAGAGTATGTATAATATGTAACGTTTTATGCTTTTAATGTTGTATTCTTGAATGTACATCTGCAATGTTTTTGTCTGAATATATATACTTTCAATTAGCCTGCGAAAAAATAAACTAACTCAAGAGGAAGAGTGATGATGATATCAAAGCTCACTGACAAATAACCATTTGATATAGAAGAGTAACTGTTTGATATAGAAGAGTAACTGTTTGATATAGAAGAGTAACTATGGGAATAAAAAGAGTAACTATACGATAGTCTAGAGTAACTCATATCAGCACTAAGAGTAATAGTAGGAGCACAACGAGTAACTGTGACAACACTAAGAGTAATTGTGACAATATAAAAAGTAACACTAGCGTTTGTTCAGTTACTCGCATGGTTGTTCAGTTACTCGCATGGTTGTCACCAATCCATGGTTGTTGTTTAGTTACTCACATGGTTGTTTAGTTACTCATAGAGGGTTCAGTTACTCACAGTGTTTGCTCAGTTACTCGCATGGTTGTCACCAATCCATGGTTGTTCCGTTACTCGCAGTGTTTGTTCAGTTACTCCCAGGCTTTTTTCAGTTACTCACATGGTTGTTTCAGTTACTTGCAGGTTTGTGACAGTTACTCATAGTGTTTGTTCAGTTAATCAACCATTACTTTCAGTGTTCAGTTACTAGCAGGCTTGTTTTAGTTACTCGTAGGCTTTTTTTAGTTACTCGCATGGTTTTTTCAGTTACTTGGATGTTTGTGACAGTTACTTGCAGTGTTTTTGCAGTTACTCTAACTGCTATTACAGTTACTCGTATGGTTTTTTCAGTTACTCGTAGTATTGTCACAGTTACTCGTAGTGTTTCTTCACTTACTCATAGTCCTTTTTCAGTTACTCACAGTGTTTTTCAGTTACTCCAGGGTTGTGACAGTTACTCGCAGGGGTTTTTTCAGTTACTCAACCATTACTCTCAGTTACTCAAGCATTACTCTCAGTTACTCAAGAATTAATTTCAGTTACTCACGCATTACTTTTCAGTTACTCAAGCATTCTATTACTTTCAGTTTAGTTACTCACATGGTTATATCAGTTACTCGTAGTGGTTTCAGAGTTACCCTTACAACATTTAAAGCATAAAGGTATTTAAATCATTCAAGAACATAAGCATTCAAACCATAAATGTATTTGAAGCATTCAAGATCAGATGTACATTCAGTCTTTTTGCAGCACACTAACAAATAATCCATTTTAATTAGTTGTACATTTAGCCAAAATATAAGGGAAAAATCAATATTGTTCAAGATGAGTTGTACATCAAGATCAGCTGTAATTTTCAGGTTGTTCACAGATGTACATTCAAGAGCAGTTATACATTCAGGCTTTCACAGAGCTTATACAATAGAATAATAGAAGCCTATTGTTCTTATTTTACAATCAAATCAGTAATCCAGTTTTTCAGCTGGATTTTAGCCATTTATCAAGGCTTGTAACTATTTCTTCCTCCGGGATCTGTTCTTCATGCATTTTCGTTGCTGTTTCTTCATTCTTCTCTATTTCTTGTTGTTTCTCAGCTTCATCTTCTCCTCCCTTGTTCTCATAAGATTTAACTTCTTTGATGTCTTCGCTTTCATCTTTTTCACCCTCTTTTAGAGGCTGCAGCTACCCCCTTTCCATCATTCACTGAAAAACATCAGCCCTTATTGCCGGTATGTCTTTGCAGGTGAAGTCCATAGTTTTTCCATTGACTAGGAAGTCTAGGTACTTCATGATGAAGATCCCACAGTCAAGTTAGTCTTCTTCATGCTGTGGGCATATCGTGTACTCATGTTCCCACTGCGACAACTGGCTCCCCTTTTCCGGTGCACCCCTAAAGAATTTGTGCACTATACCCACCTGCATTAAAAAAAACAAAAAGTTTATTCATCATCAATTAAAGAACATGAATCCTTTCAATCCACTACTAATAGAGTTATTTTTTATAGATCACTTACCCATCTATTGAATTCTTTTCTTGAATTTCTACTCCAACTTATTGAATTATAAGACCGGTGTGCTCCATCCTTGAAACTTGCTTCATACAAGTGCCAGTGGTTGTCGTTGTTTAGTATTGTGAACACCGAGTCCATTGCATCCCAATCTTTTATTGGAATGTTGAATTGTGGAGATAGCATGTCAATCTACTCCATGGTGATGTTCTCAACATCAAATGATAGCTTTTGGTGTAAATGTAGAGTTTAAAATTCACATCTATAATTTTCAGTTTGTGTTTCTAGATTGTAATTTCATGTAAATTTGTATACAAAGTTTATTTGTCTTACTGGAGCATAAGTGCTCATGCAGTACCATGTCAACACCTTCTTCCTCCGCTTGCTTGTACTCTCTTTGAGCATCTGTACAAAGCAGTCGAGAACTTGAAAAAAACCAAAAGCTTTCTTAGTTTAGCAATCCAAATTACCTATTTCAAAGAGTTACACTACGTTCTTATTTCTTACAGGTGATCACGTCATTTGATCATTGTATAGGAGGGTGGTGAGGTCCTTCCCCGCGCACCAAGTGTCTTCACTGAATTTCCATTCTTGTTTTGACCTGCCAATTATTTTTATAGATGTTATACAAATGAGTTGGATATTGAAACAATAATGTTTTATTATTTTACACTTGACAATAACCAAATTTCTTACATTTCTTCTATGTTGTCCATGAAGTGATGGACAATTTCTTTGGTTTCTTTTGTTTTGAAATGTTCAAAACCTATGAAATTTGACATCTTGTGCTGTCAACAACAATAGAGCAATCCATGTTAGAATCAATCTTCATTTTTCACAAGTTACTTAGGCATTACTATCAGTTACTCAATCATTACTCTCAGTTACTCAAGCCTTACTTTCAGTTACTTAAGCATTACATTCAGTTACTCAATTAGTAGGTTTAGTTACTCAAGCATTAGGTTCAGTTACTCAAGCCTTACTTGCAGTTACTCAAGCATTAGGTTCAGTTACTCAATCTTTAGGTTCAGTTACTCAAGCATTACTTGCAGTTATGATATACTTGAAAGGGGATGAAACTTACCTTTTCCTCCCTTATTTTCTTCACATTTTTCTCTATGCTTCCTATCTTTAGTTCTTCCATCTTCTTCTTCTTCTTCAATCTTTTTCTGGGCTCCTTCTGCCCTTCTTCTTCTTCTACTATTTTCTACTGTTGTTTGCTTCCTTCTTCTTGTTTCTTTTGTTCTTCATCTTCTACAGACTTTGGTTGTTCAGAACTGTCGTCTTTTGTTTCTTTCTTCTCCTCTTCATCAGCATTTTTCCTGTCCTCATTATGATCTTTTGATTCCATGTATTTTCGGTTCATATACATTCACCGAGGCAAAACCCTCTACAAATTCTTTGAATCCACTTTTAGGTGAATGTGATTTGTCACCCTCATCTTTCCACTTTCTTTTTAGATTTTTATTTTCTTCTTCTAACTTGGCTATTCTTTCTTCTAGCCTTTTATTCTCCATCTACAGCTCAGTGAATTTCTCAACACTTATTCTTGTGCAGATCTCCTTAGGCATTTTGAGCTCCTCCTCCAACATTTGGATTCTTGTCTCCAGGGTGGAGGTGTCAGGAGTGTCTCCCTCTTCAATGATTGGCTTTGCTGGTGCCTTATTGGTGGTTGGCTTACATTTTGCTAGCATGTCCTTCGATGATTTTGTAGCCTGCCAATCATCTCCCTGGTCTACCACTATCCCTTGACAAACATGTCCAACATATAAATAAAAATAATGTGTCACAAAATGAAACATGTATGATTATGTTTTATATTAGATTTTGTAACAAAGATTAGATAATCTTACATCCTTAGGGTCCACTGCCCCTAATTCTGTCAATTTCTCGACCGGTGCAGCCCACTTATTTATCCTTGGCTTGGAGTCAAGGAATGTTTGCTTTGCCATCTTTGTCATCTCATATGCCCAAACCTACATGTAACATATAGAAAATATAATGCATATGTAACTACCCCCCATAGTCAATATTGTATCAATGTAGATGAATATGATTTTATTCACTTACGCATAGGCACATGACACAGCCTGTTGTGTACAGGGTGTTCTTAGCCCCTTTCTCTCCTTTTCTTCTTAGCTGGACATTCTCCTTCAGCATCTTCATATTCTTGAAGATACTCCCATGCACCAGTTTTGCCCAATTCATCTGCCCAGTGGCAGTGACATCATCTAGGTAGTGGATAATGTAGATTGGTGTGCAATAGCTGGTGTCTGGGATTAGGAATGTTGCCAACAGGTGCAACATCCACGCACGGCACATATTTTTATTATCCTCTAGATTGTTGGTCTTGGCATATTCTTGCCAAAGTTTTGTTAAGTTGTCCTTATGCAGGACATCTTTTTCTCTCGACCTCTTTTAGGTCTCACCTTCATTTCTATTTTTACAAGTCGCCTTGGCAAACTCTTGCCATATTGACTTTACTATGGAAGAATCTTTCCTTTGTTTTATTTCTATATCTTTTTTGGGGATACCTAGAATTATCCCCACGTCATCTACTGTCATCCTTCTCTCCTCTCTGTTGCCCATTAGAAATATGTCTTCATCTACATATCTATCTATTAAATCCTCTAACAAGCCTATGTCAACCGCAAGATTTGGCATCTTTACGAGGTTTGCAAAGGCTGTTGAGCTCAACATCATAAGTTGTTCTTTTGTATACACCATGCTCTTGCTGGTGTTGATGTAGCTCTTTAAGGAGCACCTGTGGTACAGTCTATTTACTCCCACTATAAACATATCAAAATTTATCATTAGAGCTCATTGTTTATTTTATAAAAGAAAATTTATAAACTACAAGTAATAGAAAATCAAAACAATTACAATTCCATACAATCTTACCTTTCTCGCTATCCTTTTCTATCTCTTTCTATTTCTAATTTGCATTTGTACTCTCCTCATCCCCTTTGCTTTCTTCTCCTGCATATGAATAGAGTTACTCCAAGAATGTTGTATTTAGCTTAACAATATTGTCTTCTAGTTTAATTGATATGTCTAGTGTGTGAGAAACTCTTTGTTACTCAAGCATTACTTTCTGATATAAATACTCAAACATTACTTTCGGTCACTCAAGCATTATGTGATAGTTACTCAAGAATTAATTTCAGTTACTCAAATATTATGTAATAGTTACTCAAACTTTATTTTCAGTTACTCAAGCATTAATCTTGGTTACTCAAGCATTCTATAATAGTTACTCAAGCAATAATCTGGGTTACTCAAGCATTTTGTAATAGTTACTCAAGCATAAATTTTAGTTACTCAAACATTACTTTCAGTTACTCAAGCATTACTCTCAGTTACTCAAGCATTAATCTCAGTTACTCAAGCATTCTGTAATAGTTACTCAAGCATAAATGTCAGTTACTCAAACATTACTCTCAGTTACTCAAGCATTACTCTCAGTTACTCAAGAATTAATCTCGGTTACTCAAGCATTCTGTAATAGTTACTCAAGCATAAATTTCATTTACTCAAACATTACTTTCAGTTACTCAAGCATTACTCTCAGTTACTCAAGCATTAATTTCGGTTACTCAAGCATTCTGTAATAGTTACTCAAGCATAAATGTCAGTTACTCAAACATTACTCTTAGTTACTCAATCATTACTCTCAGTTACTCAAGCATTAATCTCAGTTACTCAAGCATTCTGTAATATTTACTCAAGCATAAATTTCAGTTACTCAAACATTACTTTTAGTTACTCAAGCATTACTCTCAGTTACTCAAGCATTAATCGCGGTTACTCAAGCATTCTGTAATAGTTACTCAAGCATAAATGTTAGTTACTCAAACATTACTCTTAGTTACTTAAGCATTACTCTCAGTTACTCAAGCATTAATCTCGATTACCCAAGCATTCTGTAATATTTACTCAAGCATAAATTTCAGTTACTCAAACATTACTTTCAGTTACTCAAGCATTCTGTAATAGTTACTCAAGCATAAATTTCAGTTACTCAAACATTACTTTTAGTTACTCAAGCATTACTCTCAGTTACTCAAGCATTAATCCCATTTACTCGAGCATTACTCTTCCCATTATAACAATTACTCGAGACTATCGCATAGTTACTCAGATCTGTTGGTGTAGTTACTCTAGCTACATCATCTAGTTTTAATGTAGTAACTATCATATATTGACACATCAGTAGTAGCCTGCATAGCAGGAGAGGCAGGATGCAGAGAAGGTCAAAGACACAATAGTAGTAGCCTACATGAAAACACAAATTACCTTGTTGTTCTTCTTTTCCCGCTTTGTTGCGCACAACTTTTTTCTTCTCAGTTCCTTTGTTGCCTCCACAACCAGCAATAGCAACCTTACTGCGCTTTGCACTTTTTGATTGAGGTTTGATCCATGGGGGAGTTGTAACCCCTCTTTTTTTCCCTTTCTTTTGTGTATGAGGTGTCGAAGAAGTAGCTTTCTTATCTCCTTCAGTAGCCATCGCAGCTCCTGTTTTGACCTCTTTCTGTATTGTCTGAGGAGTCTCAGTAGCAAACCCCTTCTCCATTTCCACAGCTTCTTCTTTCCCCTCTTCTTCCACTTTTGTGGCCTTGGTCGCCTCTTTCTTATCCCCTTTCGGAGTTGTCTGAGTAGTCTGTTCTTGCAATTCCCTTTCCGCGGCCGATGCTTCTTTTCCCGCTTCTTCTGCCTGTTTTGCCATCTTCTCGTTGGCTTGAAACTTGTGCGTTTCGAAGTCGTCGTCGCCTATTTTGACCACTTTCAGTCTATTCTTTCTCCACAGAGGCATTGTCGACAATTTCCGTGAGGCTATCTTCATCCTCGTCATCTCTGAGTATCTGACGAGTCGATGTAGGGGTGACTGGAGTGGGTGATGACGGAGGAGGTGGAAATGGAGTGGTTGGCTGATGTCTTCGCTAGGGAGGGTGACAAATTAGGGTTTTGCTTCAGTGGGGAGGGAGACGAATTGGGGTTCGCTAGCTGCTCTCTCCGCTCGAATGCTTTTTTTCCCACTTTTTTCCGCTCCGGGTTGCGGGAGTACTGCTGCCGGGTAGGATAATTAAGTTACCCGCGCGGGCAACTAAAGGTGTCTCATATATATATATATATATATATATATATATATATATATATATATATATATATATATATATATATATATATATATATATATATGATAAAGGGTGCTCGCCATTTTATTAAGAAATCAAATCGTTTGCAACAAGTATAAGGATCCAACCCTCAAACCCCTCACTGACAAAGTGGGGGTTGACAAAATGACAGGTTGAAAAGGCCAAGGCATGTGCTACTCTATTGCCTTGCCTTCTAACCATATAGAAGTTGAAAGAAAGGAAACTAAGAGAGAGGTCAACAATGTAACAAATGATAAAGTATTCATATCCTAATCCGCCATGTCCCTTATTCACTGCCTCCACCAGAAGCAAACACTTCGTCTCCACCATGATGTCCATGTAGCCTTCCCTGAGAGCGAGCCGCATGCCATGTAAAACAACCGTACCCTCTGCACTAAGCACTGAGTATGAATGCTCTAGTTGACACTATAAAGTCTACAAAAGTTTTTCATGCTCGTCCCTAATGGCTGCACCACAGCCATTGTCCTCAACCATGGTGAGAGCCGCATCTGTGTTGATCTTCATGCTGCCCGGTGGTTGGAGCCACCATGTACCCAGTCTGGGCATCGTAGATGAATGAACCATAGCCGTGTGATACCGTGCATGATCCGCCACAAGGTTGATGAAGCTAGCCGCAAGACCCAGAAGATAAGGTGGATGATCGTCGAATAGAGATTTATTCCTAGCTATCCACACCACCCACAAAAGAGTAGCTCCCTCGTCCTTATGCCGGCTATCCCCCTCCTCAAGTAAGCTCCTCACAAAGCTCCCTACATCATGTGCTCCTAGCTGTCCCGTCCATGCAAACTCACCCAATGACCATATTTGCCTTGCTCTATCATAGTGTAACAGTGAAAGAGAAATATCCTCTGCTGCCTACAATGGTAGCAGTCGTCATCCTACGTCACCTGCTTTCTCATAAGCTCTGCCTTGGTAGGGAGAATGTTATGTAGAGACAAAGTGTTTTAGATTTGGCGGCTATCCCTTCTTCCATAGTCTTTTCCATATCTCCATGTCCATGCCATCTACCAGATCCGCACCCACACGAATGAGGGAATAAGAACTTTGGACAAAGAACATACCACTATTGTCCTTATCCATGGAAAAGGGTGTCCTCTTCATTCCATCGAGATAGTGGAATCTTGAGAACTCTCCTAGCAATGTGTTTGGGAAAACAAGACTCCACCGCTTTCGTGTCCCAACACTTCAGCCCCCTGCATATCAGATCACTCACCTACCTGTACTCTATAGGTCCATGCAACAAATACTGGTGTATAGTGCTGCCAAGCTATGGTATCCATCTATCCTTATAAATATGAATACTTTCCCCATCACCCACCCTCTAAAGAAAGTCGTTCTTCACCTGCTGCATGGCCCCCCATATGCTCCTCCAAATATAGTTGGGGTTCCCCCCCAACTCCATATGCAGGACAGACGAGGACCTAAAATATTTTTCCTTTCAAATCCAGGTAGAAAGAGTCTCACCGTATACATCCAACCTCCATCATTGTTTAGCTAGAAGTGCTAGGTTGAAAGCTTATATATATTGATATCTAAAGAAACGAAATATAAGAAGGTTACTTTTATGAATTCATATGGACAAATGATCTTACACGTATACAAACTTGGTTTATGTGATATATTGACAAAACTATTTATGATATTATCCTATTTTCCTTCATCTTGATCCTACTTGTATTTAAGAGCATATCGAAATCCAAGATATGATTGTTGTATATCCAGATATGTTGAATTTGAATCATAGATATCCTAACAAGGGTAAATTGGTAAATAAACCTAGTTGATCCTACTAATAAAATGGAATTATATTACATATAAGATAAAATAACATTTCAATTTTTAATCTAAGGGAAATTTGATAAAATGATTATGTAATATTGATTATATGTACATAATAAAAACCCTAGAAATAAGGGTAATGGACAACATGAATAACACTCTTAGATGGAAAACCCTAATCACGAATAACAAAATTAATACCAATTGAATTTCAAGCCATATAGTGACTAATATTTCTCTACATATGTGCATCTCTCTATTTTGATCACATCTTTGGAGCTTAATACTTTCAACTCATAATCTTGCATTTTTTATCCCAAGGTACACAATTTCTATTTCTATATCGAAAATAATTTCCTCATTTATTTCATTCATGACTAGATAGGTTGGTTGGTCAAAAACAACAGATTTGGAACCTTAGCTTTCCTCCTTAAAAGGGACACTAACATTTATTCCTAAAATATTGGAGCACATTGTTTAAACGTCAAAAAGGGTAGGTTAGTGCCCATAGTTTAGTGGAATAATACTTCTAGAACTTTGAACAAAGAGGGCATGAGGTCCCTTCATATACTGGAAAACTCAGTCAGTGTATTGTCATTCTAATAAAAATAGAACATATGTCCTTCCCAACAACATAGACATTGATAGGTTCTATCTATTAAAAAAATTAAATGACTAGTTTCTCAAAAAATGGATATTGAAACTTTTTAAAATTGAAAAATCCATTGTTACCTTTGGATAAATGCCTATATTATTTGTTGCTTTGCATTTGGTAACTAGAATTTGGTGTAGATAGATTTACTTTCCAAATACTAATATTGTACTAGATTTGCTGATCCTTATTTACCTTATTGGGGCCCATGTGTAATTTGTTTTCATCTGGGAACTCATGGGAAGGTAATAAAAGAATACCTAGAAGAGACATATAGGAGCTGTCCCTTGTTGAAAAGTAGATAGGAATCAATGGCAACATTTTTAATTTGATGTAAAACTTCTACAACTCTGTTGTAATGCATGTTTGTAAATGATTTATTTATATTTTTAATGCAATTTTGTAAATATTCATTGTTAGAATTGAGTCTTTACAACATGGTATCAGATCCTATAAGCAGTCGACACTCATGCACGTATAAAAAAAGTAAGGTTATTTAGCAATACAAATGGAGTAGAAAGTTGGAATAAACCCTAGTATCCTTGGTCAGATTATTGGGATATACCTGACTCAAAAAGGAAACAATAAGAGCCTAGGATGCCAAGGTATGTACCATAGTTTCGAAATTCATAATATATACTCATCTACTAGATTTTGGACTCCTATAGGTGTAGATTTACATGAGAATATTGTTGAAGAAGAAGTAATTAAGATGCATGTATGTAGATTCACAATATGGCCCTTGGAACATTAAAAATCACTATTATAAGTATACACATGGGAAGTTTACCCTAGAGTTCCTATTTAATTAGGTACAACCACATGTAAATTAAGAGAAGAAATGAGCTATAAAGTTGCAAGTTTCATGTAATTGATAGCTTCTACTTGGAACCTTAAAATATATATAAGAGTGATATAACATTAACAATTTACTCCAAAATGTTTCTAACTAATATAGAATAACATACCACCATGTAAGTGCAATGAGTTGAGGTGTCTATGGAAGGATGTTTAGTGAGGGTTTTGGCATAATTACTCCTGACAAACTTAGGTGGTTGTGGTTTCCTCAGTTTAGACATCGACCAGGCCAAAGCGATGTCTACGACTTGGGAAAAAATCTAATCTTTAATTTAGTTAATAAATCAATTTTAAAAAATGTGTGTTTGACTAATCACCTTCAATAGAGAGGAAATAAATGATAATATGTTAGGACTTAGATGAAAAACCATACTAATACAAATCTTATTTAGAAAAAACAATTTCCTCATGATAACCTTGACAAAAAAATGTTTTTGAATCAAGGATAGATAATAGATTATCCTTCTATATATGTAATTATGACATTTCTTTTTTTGTTACAAATAAAAAAATATACATATATATATATACAAATATATATATATAAATATATATATATATACAAATATATATATACACATATATACATATATATACATATATATACACATATATACATCTATATACATATATATATGTATATATATGTATGTATACATGTATATATATGTATATATATACATATATATACATATATATATGTATATATATGTATATATGTATATATATATATGTATATATATATATATGCAAATTTGTAAAAAATGAGATTCAAAATTTCATCAAAATGTATGATAAGCTAATTAAATGATAAAGTATAATAAATATTAGGACCTATAGATTTTTAAAACCCCAAGAATTTTGGAGAGAAGAATCTCTAGGTAATATATGTTGAGGTAAACATCATATTGATGAAAAACCCTAACCACTAAAAATAGAGACATAAAATAAGATATACCTATATTTTTGACCCAATAAGGCGCCACATAAAGATTTGTGACAAAAATATGAAATCAAATTTAGTGAAGTTTTAAGCTTGTTAATGCTAACTAGAGTTTATCTAATAATTCTATGATGGAAGAAAAAATGTTGATATACACAATTTGTATTCTTAACCTAGAAATGTGTATATGACCCTTGAGGAATTATATGCACATCACTATATGCTTAGGTGTCTTTTTATGTTCTATAGAAATGGTATTTCCCAAAATGTGTAAAATATTTACGTTGATGGAGTAATAGCAATCAAGACCTAAACAAGAGGTGATTGTGACTTGGCTCTCATATTGAATCTAGACACTTTTTAGTTTTGCATCAAAAAGTTTTCCCATTGAGACATTATTCTCTTTGTATTACTATATGTACAATAAAAATTAATTTATGGGTTTCATCAATGATTTCTTGAGCTAAGTCACAATCAAGGAGGTTTGAGAAAACCCTAGAGGAAAAACCTAGAGTCGGTGAAGGATACTGCATTGTAGTTGATATATTTCTAGCTAAACCCTTAAAAGAAGTGGAGATTAGTGCCTAACTAGATCAGTGGATATGCAATTTTAGGGATGAAATCATCTTTAAGGAGTGGAAAGTTGTAACAAAACGAAATTTTGGTACTAAATATGTTTGATATATAATTTTGAATCCTCCCAAACTTGATTTCATTCACTAATTGATTCTCTAATTCATCGTCTAATTTCATTATTTTGGGCAATGGATATTTTTTTATATATTATAAGTCTTCAATTACACTATTTTTTTCTAGATAAGTTTGACTCTCCTCTCTAGTGAAATAATTTCAAATAGGTCATTCCATTGTACTTAATTACTCATTCCATTACCAATTTGTGCAATTCAATGTTGTTGGGACTACACATTTTTGTTTGACTTTCCATGAATCAAATACTCTTGAATTTGAAACTAATGGATTTTAAATTTGGGAAAATATAAATCATACTAGAATAAATTGATATTAGAATTAATTAAGATAATATTAAAGTTAGATATGTTATGTTCATAAATAGTTTCTCTGGTATATTCTATAGGTATTTCTTTAGAAAACATCTCGATGGCTAAAATCTCAATGGAACTGGCTTTCTCGTTCAGAAGATATGTAACTATTCATTTAATAGGAACTTTAGGATAAGTAAATGACCTATTTATTAACCTAAAAAAACCTAATAACCATGCAACCTATGATCCAGGTAACACACGTTTTGTCTTCACCAAGACTGACGCCATTATAGGAGGGCGATAAGAAACCCTCTCTACCTCTTCCCTCCACCGTCTCCTCTAACTAAAACTTCTTTGACTTCATCACCAACCATCAAGATTTTCATGAGACTTCAAGACTTATTCCATAGTCATCATGATTTATCCTTGAATAGACAAAAACATCACATTAATTACATTCTATCATCCTTTGATCAACCTAGAAGAAATTCACTCCTGGTTGCTCCTTCTCGCTCTTCCTCCTCTTATTTTCCTTTCCCGTCTATATATCTTCTTATCTGCCTTGACTCCTCAACACAACCTAGCGCCCCACTTCTAAACATTCTAGGCAACCTCGAATGTAGGATACAAAGGTCATCTTTAAATGTTTGTCATAAATGAACAAAATATTTTGGTATGGATATATGTATGAAGTATTTTTTAGTTGTAAATTGGATTATGAACTACATATAACTATGTTGGTATATATATTGATGTCTAAAGAAACGAAATATAAGAAGGTTACTTCTGTGAATACATATGGACAGATGATCTTATACTTATACAAACTTGGTGTAGGTGACACATTGACAAAACAATGTACGTTATTATCCTATTTTCCTTCATCCTAACCCTACTTGTATTTAAGAGCATATAAAAATCCAATACATGATTAATGTATATCGAGGTATGTTGAAGTTAAATCCTAGATATCCCTAATATGGGTATAGAGGTAATAATCCTAATTGATCCTAGTAATTAAATGGAATTGTATTTCATATAAGATATAATACAATTTTAGCTTTTAATCTAAGGGAAATGTGATAAAACAATTGAGCATGTAATATTGATTATATGTATATATAATATAACTAAAAACCCTAGAAATAAGGGAAATGGAAAACATGAATAACACTTCTAGATGGAAAACACTCGTCACAAATAACAAAATAAATTCAAATTGTTTTCCAATCAATATAATGACATATATCCCTTTACATTTGTAGATCTATCTATTTGGACTAAATTGTTGGAGCTGAATACAAGGAACTTATAATTTTGCATATTTTGATATAAAGTTATGATATTTCTATTTCTGTTTGGAAAGTTATTACCCTCATTGATTGCATGCATGACTAGATAGGTTGGTTGGCCATAAAAAATGATTTTGAACCTTAGGCTTCCTCCTTGAAAGTTCCACTAACATTTATTCTTGAAAATAGTAGCATAATGTTTAAATGTCGAAACAGGCATGCTAGTGCCCATAATTTAGTGGAATAAGGATTCTATGACTCTGCATACAAAGAAGGACATGAGATCCCTTAGTATACTGTGAAACACATATGGTATGTTGTCGTTCTCATGAAGAGAATGTATGGCTTCCCCAACAAAATAGAAATTGACTTGTGCTATCTATTGAAAAAAATTGAATGACTAGTTTCACAAAAACTGGATATTGAATCTTATTGGATTTAAAAATCCATTGTTACCCTTGGTTACATACCCATATTATTTTTTCCTTTGCATTTTGTCATGAAAATCATGTGTAAATAGGTTCATATTGTTTTACTTTCCAAATACCAATTTTACAAAGGCTTTACTGACCCATGTTTCCATTATTGCGGCGCATGCGTGATTTTTATTCCCTCTGAGAACTCATGCAGGTAATCAAAGAAGACCTAGAAGAGACATGCATGATTTGTCCCATGTTGATGAGTAGATGAGAGTCAATGACAAATTTTGAAATTTTATGTAAAAATTTTACGAATCTGATGTAAAGTATTTTTGTAAATAATTTATTATATCTTTCTAATGCAATTTTGCAAATATTTAATTATAAGAATTGGGTCCTTACAAGATCCCTCAACTGCATAATTAGTATGATGTGATACCTAAATATATTGCATCTAACTTTGTGGACCTCAAGGTCAAATCAATGGTGACTATATAAGTGAAATTGGGATATAAATTTTATTAACTACTAATTCCTGTCAACACACCGTGTAGAGTTTGACATGCCATGCAAGTTGTTTTCAGCATCGTCAGGAATATTTCTAGTGTGCGACACGTAGTGTCCTTTGAATAACACAGTATGTAGCATGAAATATCAGGAAAACTTTGCACTAAAATTTTGGGACTACAACACGTCATGTTGGTTAGACAACACATCACATTGACAATGACTATTACATAGTCTTGAAGAGAATTTGCACCATCAAGGAGAATAGTGAGGGATGATGATAATTAGCACCATCACTTGTGCCAAAGGAGCATGCAGATCTGAGGCAGCAACAACCCCATTCTATACCAAGGACCAATTTGGATGGGAATTAGCACTGTCTAAGAAAAAACGTCCATGGAACAAATGGAGGCTTTGAAGATGACAATATCCATAGGGGACATGATGACTGCTCACCATGAATAGATATGGATGAAAATTAGAACCATCCAAGGAATGAGGATTAGGGAAGATGATGACTCCCTTGCTGCTATGCCTTTCTTTGATGGTATGACAATGGGGTTATCTGGGGCAAATGGTGACATCATGGCAATCAAATGATGTTGGTTATGGTTGGGATGAATGTTTCTTTAGATGATTAGGAATATAACCTTTGGGAAGAGACAACATATAATGTATGAGAATTATTGTCATTTAGGGATTTAGACTAGGGGAAGTGTAGATTGCAAGGAAGGATGGAACTGGTGGGATAACTTCAATTTTCTCTCTTATTCAATTTATGCTCACACTGACTCATTATATACCCTTTTATACTCAACAATATCCCTCATAATCACCTTGATAACTTTAAGACACTTTATTCTCAATTTGTGAAGTTATTTTGATTAAACCTCACTTTGTACTTGTATATGACTTTAAATCAAGTTTGAACTAGGTGTCAAGACTTTTGTGTATAATAAACTTGAAATCAAATTGAAACCATAAAATGAACTCTCCTGCTATAAAATTTCTTCATGACGTAAAGGACTCAATTAGGAATCCACTGGTGAAAAAATTGCCTCAATCGGACCATCCTATCCCAAGTTATGGCCTTTCAAAGTTTGACTCTTATCCACTTAATTTAACGGATTCAATTATTTTTCGAACCCCTTTTTGGGCCAAAATCTTGGGTGTGTGTGGCCCATTATCTCTCTCCTTATGTGATCTCACTCAACCTCATTCGGCCAATGGCATGCCTCTTTCACTTGGACCAAACATCTCAGTTGTTAGATCCCATTGCCATGGATTATAACCCCAATTGTACAACCACAAAGTGATCACCTAGCTCTGTACAGGGGGTTGGAGGAGGTGGGACTGTAGCTACCTACCACCTCCAATGGCACCACACCAATACAACCTTTTGTTCCTTACTTCTCCTAATCAACTCCTCACATGTCCTTACAACTCCTCCCCCGACTCTTTTCACCATCTTTCCTCTCATTTTTGCAATCCCAACACCCCCAATTTCTTTCTCCTTTGTTCATGACCTCCAGGGTGGCACTGTCTCTTGTTAGTTTTAGGTGCGTTACCCTCAGTCCATCCCAGGATGTGCTTAGGGCTAGCAATATCTTCATGATGCTTTACTCTTTGTCACATGCTCATCTCTTGGGCATGGAGATGCCCTTTTTCCCCCGCCTTCTTTCCTTGATGAGTCATGTCATCCTTTCACTATCACGGGTGTGACCCTCCCCCCATGAGGGAGATGATAGTTGGCCTTTGGATGATGCTACAGTGTCAACATCGTGGCTCAACCTAGACCTACCTCACCCAACCTCTCCTCACTAACCGAAGTCAACCAACTCATACGACTAGTAGGCAAATGACATGTGTCTGGCGGGCCTCTCACAAGGTGCTAGAGGGGGTGGAAGTGTACTCCTACATGATCATGGATTGATGCTCCAGATCATTCAATAAAAGCCATGGTAACACCCCAATCAGTTTTCTCTATTATTTCAATGTAAAAATATTAAAAATCATATCTTGCACATCCTTTACCCAATTATGGCATATAATATATGATTTTTGATCCTCTCAACGAGATCTATACAATAGAACTTGTTTTAAAACCTAAATCTTCTTGATTTTCTCTTAGTATCCTAAAAATCATGTCTTTTGTATGTTGGTTGAATGTTTAATGATGTACCTTGCTCCCATCTAGTTTTTTTGCTTATTATATCACTCCTACTCTTTATAATAGTAACTTTTAACCATAATTTGCCTTGAATCACGAAGTAGGTCACTCTTGATGTGCACTCTTACTATTTTGACCTAAGAGTCACCCTTTTTGCTTATACATGATGTTACTTGCTTGATTCTTGGGACTTTGACATATATAATCATTAAATGATCATTCAACCTCTAAATAAGTAAACTTAAATATCTTTTTGGAACCATGGAATCTACCTTGATCATGCTTAGACTTATTCATGGATTTATGTTGTGTAATATGCCACATGACGTGACTTGCATGAACCTTTAGTATCTAGATCTTGAACCTTGTACATGTGTTGACCAACAATGATTAGAATACTAAGTATGATACCAATTAAGTAACATCCTTCCTCTAAAAGCATAGTTTACCATGATTATCTCTATAAGTCTGAAAGGACCTATTTTTGGCACATTGAAAATGACTTACTTGACCTAGTTGATCCCATGTGACAAAATATGACTTTGATGCTTTCCTCTGGCTCTATCTAGTTCAGATTAGTAGTTTAATCAAAATTTTAATACTAAATACCCACTTCAACTATCCCATGTTCTTAATGTTCCTACGGCTTGGTAGTGTGGCCCTATTACATGAAATTGAATCTAATATGGTCAATTTTGATCTTGCATGAAAATACCAAGATAATAATATGAATGTCATGTTTCCCTTACTCCTAATCAGAATTTGTCTTCAACTATCAATACTCATAATGTGGACGGTTCACCTAGACCTAGAGAGTAATGTTGATCCTTGATCTATATTAATTAAGATATTCATTTTCAGAAGTTTAGAACTATGCTGAACTAATTGAAACCTAGGACTAGGGGAACATCCACATGACACATATGATGTTTACCTTAACTATACCATGCTAATTAAAGACCCCATATTATGTCTTTTATGCATTAGGTTCTGTCAGGGTTGGACCTTCTCTAGTCACTACTCATGGATCATAACTTGTACTCTATTCGTAAGGTCCATTTTTCTCTTGACCCTACTATGATATTGGCATGCTTATATGAATGCTCATATAAATTCTTGGATACTTACTTACTTGGTTGAGCTAGTGTTCCTATGAATACTACTTCCAGGCTGGGATATCATATGTTGACAAGCCTTGAACGTTATATACAGAAATCCATTTTAATATAATGGATAAAGAAACCTAAAACATGCTTTGTATAAGAGAATATTGTCAAGTTTCTTCACCTTGTTTCTTGTTCTTGCTTGGTACCCAATCTATACAAGCACCATTTAAATATATTCTTAAATGTTAACATGCCTTTTCGTAGTGTACTTAATGCTTTAGCATTAATATGTTTTGTTTATCAGATTTTTAGTGCCAAATGAAGATACACTACACTCATCACATTATGAGATGAAGTGAACCACGAATGAGTTTACATGAGACAAAAATGGGTATATGCTTCTCTATCCCCTTTAGTATCTTGTTATATCTTGTCATTAAATCTTTTACATATATATTGTCTGTGTGAAATAATTGTGTCATTCTATGGATGAGCACCCAAACCCTACTACCACTGACTCTATAGTTAGTGGGGGTAGGGTGAGCATAACAAATAGTTCTGTGATATCTGGCTAATAGACTAAGGTCTATGTGTAAGAGGAAGACAAGTGACCATGGAGCCAGGAAGTGTCTGGAGGGAAGCCATACTAAGACTGTAAGGACCCTGACCCATGTTTTGGGCTAACCCTATTTGATTTGCTTAAGTAAGGTGCTTAGAATCTTTATCTAATCCTTCAAGAGGTTTTGATATCATGTGACAAGCTTATGTTTCCAATTTGGTCCCGTTTGGATGTTGTTTGAGCATCGTTTGCTTGTTTTGGACCAAAGTACAATTTACCCAACGTAAGGGATTATATTGCAATATGTCACATTTATAGTGTGCCTTTAGTACGTTAGCATCATAATAGAGATAACGATGCTATGGGGAGCCTTGTGGAGGTCCTATGTTCCAAGTTTGAGCTTGGTTGGATAATGCTTGTGCTTAATGTGCTAGTTTTGGTATAAATTTCAAATTACCCAAAGTAGAGGGTCAATATGCAATTTATCTGCTCTAGAGTTTTCTTGCTTCAGTTTGGCATCAGCTAGGACGTGGATACAGGTTTGGACACCATGTTTTGGATGCTAGATGAGGAGTGACATCTCTATATAGTTTTAAAACCATATATGTCACATGTGCTATCTTGTCCTTTAGTGTATCAGGTAGAACTTGGAGTTTGTATCGGTTTAGGGGGTGTGTTGCCCATGGAAGATGATCAGCTGCATGATACACAATCTAGAGTGTATCACCAGGCCATGCATGTGGAGTTTGGGTGGTTACAAGTGGCTTTAGATCGTGAGCAAGTGGCATCTAAGCTTAGGTGGTTATGACACCTTTCCCTTGCTACCTCTCTCTTCCTTGGTGTATATAACTCCTTTCCTCCTTACCCAAGTGATCCTTTTCATCCACCTCTTTCCCCTTCCTGCATGGGACGAGCTTGGGAGCTTTTGGATCTTAAGGAAACCCCCATGGAGCTTGGGAGGCCGAGTTCCTTGCTCATGGAGATTTCTTGCTCAAGACTCGACCTTGGTGAGTCATGCTTCTTTGCTAGTTGTTCCTTGTGCTTTCTTCTTCATCTCCTTCTTCCCCTCTAGGCCATGGATGGACCTTTAGTGAGGGTAGACAAGGCCGTCGTACTCTCTCCCTTTTCTTCTTCTTGGGCTAAGCATAACCATGGTACCTTCTCCTTCTTCATCTTTTGTTTCTTAAGGTGACGATGATGGTGTCGAAGGCATGTTCGGAGATTTAGATGGATGATCTTCATGATGAAGAATGTGGGTTTACTTCTTGGATTAGGAATCTTGATGTCTTTCATGGATATCCTCTTAAGGTGGGTTACATAACTCTTAACCATCTCTATTATGTTCACTCCTCATATGTACTTAAATCGATTCTTGTCTTTAGATCGATACTTTTCTCTATGATAGTTGTATATGTGAAACTTGAAATTTGATCTGATGGGAATGCTACATTTTATTACTACCTTTATCTTGTGTGGGATGGTAAGGGGTGTCTTGAGGCTGAAGATGACTAACCTGATATGCTTTGGCTACCCGATATGGTGTTTTACCTGATATAGAGATTTGCCCGATATAATACCTTGCCTGATAGGTCATGCTTTGGTTGATGAATTATGAACAATACCCCTCGCTTGTTTAGTTGAGAGGTGAGCTTAGGATTCCGTGATCCAAAGATGTATGTTGGTGAGTCCTTGGGCAAAAACCCTCTCTCACTTTGTTGTTAAGAGGTGAGCCTATGCTCTAGATGATTGGGCGACATGTTAGCTTGACCGATAGGAGTGTTGACCTTGGTGTTGAGATGATGATCTACCCTAGCTATTGTTGGTTGGCCGATATGGTGATGACCTACCTTGCTTACTGATATGTGATAGAGGTTGTGCAAGACTCCTCTCACTTAGTTGTTGAGAGGTGAGCCAACTCTCTTGATCTTTTAGGGTTTTGTTGTGGTCTTGAGGTTGAAGATGACCAACCTGAGATGTCTTACTGCCTGATACCATCTTGATGTGAGGTGCCTGATATCCTCTTAGTTGGGTCTTGGATGATATGCTAGAAGAGTTTCTGGTTAACCCCTTTGACAAATATGAGCTCTTAACCGAGTTGATGTTTGCCCGATATGCTCTCTTGGGTGCCTTGAGTGACATGAGTGGCCATGCCTTGTTGGTGAGTCTTGCACAACACCCCTCCTTCCTTGAGTTGTTAGGTGAGCTCTAGCTCTTGCCCGATATGCATGAGAATTGTGCAATACCCCTCTCTTTTTCTTTAAGTTGAGAAGTGAGCCAGTGCTCTTGATACCTTGGGAGATATGGTGAGGTTGGCCGTTAGGGTTGTCCAAACCCTAGTCACCCGATATGGTTGGTAGTATCATTGTGGCTTGTTGCCCTTTATGGTCTCTTGAGTGAGTTGCCCAAAATCCCCCTCTTCCTTTAGTTAGGGTTTGGGAAATACAACAGTATGCGGTTTGGGTGACATAGTAGGCTGATGCCTTGGTGATCCTTCACCCGATATGGTGCTTGGGCATTATGAGGTTTACTGCCCGACATGGTCATGTTAAGATGATCCTTGGTGAGGGCAATACCCTTAAAGATAGCGCTGCCCGATACCCTAGAACCCTTAGGGTGTTTTGGTGTTGTTGTTGTTGTGTCTGGGCAATATGGCTTTGGTATGCTTTGCACGATACCCTTAGATGTGAACCCCTACCCTTTAGTAAGCTCTTGGGAGATACTGAGAATCCCTTGTCCGATATACCTTGGTGAAGGACTTAACCCGAAATCTACGCCAACTCAACACACACCTTAGAGTCCTTAGCTGATATGCCTTACCTGATATATGCTTCCTTTTGGTTGGTACCCTACCCGACATCCCTTTAGTGAGGGTTTGTTGGTTGTTTCCAGGTTTTGGTGAGGGTAGGCGACACCTCTAGTGCAAGGTTGTTCCCTAACCCGATAAACCTAAAAAGTTATCTTGAGCCTTATATGATAGTATGTTATCTCTCTACCTTTAACCCATATCTTTGATCATGATGATAAGACATGATGAATAGGTTGTGAACATTAGTATGGTAGTCACCTATGGTTGATGATAGGTGAACCTTTGATAATGCTTGATGGTAGATCATGGTTGTATGATTCTTAAAGATGAATCCTTAGGGATGGCATCCATCGTGACATGAGATGTAGGGTATGGTGTATACCCATGGTATGGTAACAGTAACGTGTATTGTTTAATACACCATCTATGAAACTATGCTCCATGTGTTCATAATAAAGGATGTTATTCCAATCCTATAAACATTAATCTTAATGATGTAACAATCATGATATGTTTTTTAAAGATTTGTATCTGGTGATCAAGTTATCTCTTTTGCTATACATCCTAACCATGTCGATATTATCAATTGAATTCATAGCCAGGTAAGAGCTATGGTGATTATATGATTATGTGCTTTGTGTAGCACTTGGTATATGCACAATATCTGAGTAATGATGATGTGCCTTGTTGATGAGATAACATGTATCACCATATGATGAGAAAGGTCTGGTGACCTGATAAAGGCTGAATGCCTGACTGAGGTGTTATCCCCTAGTTGTGATATGAGGGATTGATATCTCATGATGATGAAGCCTTGAGAGGCAGTAGCATTATGTGATGAACTGAGGGATTTATATCCCATGGAAATATGATGATTGTTGAGGGCATTGAGAATAACAATAATAGTGTGACACAAGATAATGTAATTTAATGTTGTTTATGTTTTATATATGGTTGTTTAACACAACATGGTTGCCCCAGCAGTCTACTTTTTTTTTGGGAAGTCAGGAGATTATCTTATTCATCCCGCTCTCCTCGTGCAGGGAAAATCAAATTATTACACAGTATACCTACTGGAAAGGAAAACTTGGTAGGACTCCTACCATTACATATAAGAAAGGGGAGGGGGTGACCCACCGGGTCGAGAGGAGGATCGATATACATGTGATCATCCTGATAGTTTTTGAAATGGTGCTTGGCTAGACCATCCACCAAATGGAGATTAGTTCTACTAACATTCTTGAGCACGACATCCTCTATACCAGCCATGAACTTCTGAGCTCTCGCTATCCAATGTTTAATAGTCAGAGCATCGTCTACATGGTTCCTTAAAGCTTTGATGGCCATAGCACTATCCGTAGCAAAGGTAATGTGACTGTGACCTTTAACTCTACTGACATTAGCCGCGAGATCAATAGCTCGGACTTCAGCTTCAAGGACGGAGTTCACCTTGATCTTTCTAGCACACCCACCGATCCAGTGACCGTTCAGGTCATACGCAACAGCAGCTATAGCTGCCAAGTTCCCATGAACCGATGCAGCAGTCATCCAAGTAACTCTACCATTTTCATGAACAGCCTGGGCACTGTCTTGGGTCGTGTCCCCCTGGTGAAGCCGGGATTGAGTATCCCAGGCTTGTGAAGTAGTGTTCTGGAGACCCGCTATTTGGATAACTTGACGGCTCACCCGAGTGCTAACATTGTCAAACACCAGCTCATTTCTTGCCTTCCATATCACCCAGCAGGTCATGGCAAACCTGATTTGCATATTGGTATCTTCCTTCAACATCTGCGAAAGACAGTTTTTGAAGGCCTCTCCATTGCTGCTCAGAAGTTGTTGCTGGATACCGCTCCGAGTCCATACCTCCATAGCTTGAGGGTAGTCACGTAAAGCATGGAGAGTGGTTTCATCGCCATTGTGACATCTAGGGCAGATCGAAGAATCAAAGAAGGTGCATTGTTTCCTGTGCACATTCGTCATGATTGCCTCATGCGCAGATAGCCATAAGAACATGCGTATTTTAGATGGGGCAGAAATGGTCCAGAGCTTGCTCCACACCCCGTCCGGTTGTACAGTATCGTCAGAATGCAAGGCATCATAGGCTGTGCTTGTGGAATATCTACCGGTAGGATCATGTTTCTAGCTCCATAGATCAATACCATTGTTCCGGTGGGGGGCAGGTAAATCAGTGATCTTCTCCATGCACTATGGAGGGAGGTAAAGCTTCAGGAAATCTGTATCCCAAGCATTCTCAAAATTAACCATGCTAGCTACCTTCATGTCATTGATCGCCTCCGATATAGGTTCGATGACAATTTCAGCTAGCTTCCCCTGGTGAGGTACCCAGTGGTCATACCACACAGAAGTATTCTGACCATCTCCAATAACTCTGGAGCTATTGGCAACAATGAATTCTTTCCCTTCATAGAGTGCTTTCCAGAAAGGGGTAGCTCGACAACCCTTCTGGTTGTTGTAGTTCTTGTACTTGTTCAGAAGACCCTCCTTCTAAAGCGTATCTTTTTCATTCATCAAGTTCTAGGTATTTTTCCATAGAAGAGATTTGTTCCAATCTGACATGCTTTTGATACCCAATCCTCCCTTCTCCATGCTTTTGGTGACCATCTTCCAAGAAACAAGCGATGTTGGCCTCTCTTTCCGTCCACCTCCCCAGATGAACTGCCTTATGTTCTTGTCCATCTTGTGACAGGTAGACATCGGTAGACTAGCAGTTTGCATAGCATAAGTCAGAAAAGCAGTAAGCACAAACTTGGGTAAGCAAATTCTCCCCGCAAGGGATAGGGTCTTCGCTGCCCAACCATTAACCCTCGAAGTGATGCTATCAGTGATATAGGCATATGTTCTCTGATCAACTTTCTTATGAAGAAGGGGGACCCCAAGATATTTCCCCAGGTCTTCCGTCTCTGCAATACCACTGGTAGAGCAGATCCGAGACCTCATCGCTCGGCTAACAGACTTGGAGAAGAAGATTTTTGACTTTTCAATAGAGATTCTTTGACCTGAAGCCAACTCAAATGTGCTAAAGATATTGTTGATGATAGCAATTTGCTCTACGGAAGCCTGAGAAAAAATGACTATATCATCCGCAAAAACCACATGGTAAAGCGCAGGCCCTTGTTGGGACATCTTCACTGGTTTCCAACATTTATCTTTCACAGAGTTGTTTATGAGTTGTGTAAGCCTTTCCATACAGAGCACAAAAAGATATGGTGAAAGGGGGTCTCCTTGACAGAGGCCCCTGGTAGCTTTGAAGGCAGGGAGGGAGACTCCATTCAAGATAATACTTGTCTGACCAGCTTGTAAGGAGTTCATAATGTATTGGTGAACATTCTGGGGCCACTTCAAGTGTTCCAGAGTATTTTCAATGAACGCCCAAGATAGCCTGTCATAGGCTTTGGAGAGATCAATCTTGATCGCCATATACAGCGCACTTGACTTCCTCCTCATGTTATGGATAATCTCTTGAAACACAATGATGTTATCAGTAATGCTCCTCCCCGGGACAAAGCTCGTCTGAACCTTGGAGACCCAGGTAGGTATGTGTTGTTTGATGCGTTCTACAACAACTTTAGAAGCAAGCTTCATAATGGTGTTATTGAGAGAAATGGGTCGAAGCTGAGAGCAATTCGTAGGATTTTTATTCTTTGGTATCAACACAATGCATGAGCTAGCAATAGAATCATCAATCGGATTTCCATTCAGCATGCTTCGTATCTTTCTGATCACTGAAGGCCTAATCACCTTCCACTATTTTTTGAAGAAAGGATAATCGGTTCCATCCGGTCCCGCCGCTTTATAAGGATTGGAGTTTTTAATCAGCTTCCAGAGCTCATGCTCCGTAGGCATCGCAACCAGTTGTCTGTGTTGGATGTGGTCAAGTTGCTTGAACTCAGCTGGTAGACGATTCATATCGTTCACAGACATGGTTATGGAGGAAATGAACATATCCTTGAAATGCTGCTGGACTAACTGGTTCAGGTCAGGGGTATTTTCGATCCAAACACCCTCCTCATTTTGTAGTTTGGAAATACAGTTCATACGCCGCCTGTTGTTCACAAAGGCATGATAATATTTGCTATTGTTATCACCGTATTTGAGCCAGTTAATGTGGCTGCGTTGTTTCCAGGCTTCCTCTTCCTCCAGCAAAATCTTTTCGAGCTCCATTTCGAGCCCTATGCTCTGTCGATCTGCTTCTATGCTATATGCAGTCTCTACCTTTTTCTAAACTACATAAATTTTATGGATGAGTTCATTTTTCTTCTTCTGTTGTTTTCTGGTGAAGCCTTTATCCCAGTTGCTGATCCAGTCTTTCACCTCCTCCAAAGCAGAATGGAAATGTCTGCTGGGGTCCCAGGAATCTCGCATTAAGTGTTTGAACTCCGGTTGATCTTGCCAAGCTGCTTTTGCTTTGAAATTAGGCTTGCCAATAGGGGTAAGTTTCTGAAGAATGGCAATAGGATTGTGGTCTGAGCCAATACGAGGAAGGTTCTCACAGATGTAGTTCGGGAAATTTTGGATCCAGGAGGCATTAGCAACGGCCCTGTCAAGGCATTCATGGAGGACACCCTTCTTGTAGGTGAATCTGTGCCCGGTACTCCCTATGTCAGTGAGCCCGGCCTGGGTGAGCGAGTTATTAAAATTCGTTGCCTCGCGCAGGTTAAAACAATTGCTTCCAATCTTCTCGTCTTGACATAGCATGCAGTTGAAATCACCCAAGGTGATCCAAGGTTTATCAATGGTTGTACTGAGCCGGAGGAGATGATCCCACAGAACCGGGCGGCGTGTGGGGGACGGAGAGGCATAGACAAAAGTAGTGTAGTAGTTGTTGTTAATAAGGTAGTGAATAAAGTATTTGTTACTCTAGATGATGCTGATCTCACATTCCTGTTCATTCCATAAGACCCATATCCCGCCTGAGAAGCCGGTTGCTTCTACTCTATGCGAGCTCGAGAGACCAATTTCCCTTATAGCTCGATCAGCTTGTACACCTGAGATTCGCGGCTCAAATATGGCTACAATCTTAACAGCAAACTTCTTAATGTTGTTTTTAAGGGACTGTCGGGCTAGATTCTTACCGACACCCCTAATATTCCAAGCTATTGTATTAAGCATAACCAAGAGATGTGTAGAATTATTGGTTAGCACCTGCTGCTACCCCTTCCTTCTCCTCACCTCCTCTCTTCGTTCCACCCCGGGTATTATAGACATGCCGCCTGGTTGGGCTGCTAGATTGAGTAATATCTCCCTTCTCCTTTGCTTTCCTCCCTGCCATCACTGGTTTTTTTTCTAGCTGTTGTGCTAGAGTTAGCTGAATTCTCTTTAGTCACTGTCGAGTTGCTGGCCTCTGCAGTGGTGATCTTGACAGTAGCCTCCGGTTCACCTGCTGGTCTCCCCATGATGACCTCATCCCCTTCTGGTATAACAATAGTATGCCTTGGTTTATCACTAGGAGCCGCTGTAGCCTGCACCTCCTCATCCTGTGTTGTTTTTGGTTTTTCAATTGGTGTTTCTTCTGTGCTCTTCGAGGATACATCAGTATCTTTATTTCTTCTTTGTTTCTTGTGCCAAACCTTTGGACTGCTCGCCTGAGGTTGGTGCTCTTCAGTATCCATATGTTCCTCATCACTGGGGGTTGTCTCTTCCTCCTCTTCACCGTCTAACACCTGATACTTGTTGCTATTTTCCTTCCCTTGAGGTTTCCCCTTCTGATTCATATCCTTTTCTTTCTTTCTTGGAGGTCTGCTGGCTATAATTTTCTTCCCATAGTACACCTGCCACTTGTCTTCCTCATCAACACATCGCACCCCAGCCTCGTCCTCCACGGGCTTCGGGTCTGCTGTTGCCGGTGCTTCAGAAGGTCCCTTGCAATATTGCGCTTCATGACCCAGTCTCCCACACTTTGTACAGAAGACCGGTAGGGATTCATACTCCAGTTTATACTCTCTTCCGTTGATCAAGATCGCCGGATGTATAGGAAGGCTAGTATCCACTTCGAGAGAAAGTCTAGCGAACCTGCTCCTCGTGCGATTGATGGAATGATCGTCGACTCTGATCAACCGCCCTGCTACTTCCCCGATCTTGTTGAAGATCGCCATGTTGTAATAGTGGATTGGCAAACCTATAACACGAACCCAGGTTACGATATGGTCTGGGATACCTTTAGAAGGTTCAAAATAACCATCCCAGGGCCATACCATCAGACATCTGCCAAACAGAGACCATGGGCCGCCGGTGAGCACGTTCTCATGGTCGTTCTTATTGAAGAACTTGGCCACATAGTATTGATCAGTGAGTTCAAATAGTTCGAATCTCCCCGTCGGCCTCCACAGGAGCTTCAGTCTTTCATGCATGGTGAGAAAACCTACCGACCTGTCTAAGAGCTTGACGATAACTGAGTATTTAAACGGCTTGCTTAGGATTTCCTCCGCCTCTGGAGCAACGTATATTTTCGGGTAGCCATGAACGTTGATCAATTCTATATCATCGGGGTTTACAGCCTCCTCCGGTACATCATTGATAAAGACAGGATTAGTTGCTGCCCCATTGCCGCCTCCTGTGAAAGCTTGCTTGAAGTTTAGGGTCTTTCCCGGAGGTAGCGCCTCCGATGGAGAAGGAGTTACAGTAACCTCTTCGGGTACATCTGTATCCATACCAATAGGTTCATCCGCTGGTCTAGCTTCTGCGGTATTACTAGAAGTCGCCCCTCTCGTATCTCTATACGTGATATTGATGCCTGTTTCCTGAACCAGCCTCTACCTCCCAATCGGTTTCCGATTCGGACTCTTCCTTCCATCCTTTGCTCCTCCGGACGATCTTCCGTCATCTTTTAGGGTTACGCCCCCTTCGCCTGCGCTGCCTTTCTCCAGAGCTCCTGAGACCCCCGTCATTGGTCTACTTTAAATACATTAACTAAATACAAATGAACTTTCATGTAGTTTTCCCTGGCCATAGATCCATCATTGACGTGGGAATTTTTATCGCATTAACAAACTCGCCTGGGGCTGAAATCCCCGAGCTTTTACCAAAACCAATGTGCAATAATACCACCCGCAAGCAGACGAGTCTTATCGCAGTATAGTTAAGGGTCGAACCCAAAGGACAACATTTTTAAGAATCTTTGTCAGTCGAATCTAGCTCAAGTGAGACTAATATTTAGAACAATTGATAGGTTTTTGTTTGATTAAACTAAGTACAGGAAAGTAAAAGAGTAGAATAAAAGTTTGTTTTATATTAATGATATGGAATCGCTGGGATGGTCTCAGGTTTCACCACCACTACATATGCAAACACATCCAACCATATAACATCCAACAAATCATCTAGCTATCCAAATGGATCTATTTTGAACCCTCTGTGAGGATAGGCTCACGTAAGCATCACCTTCCGGATCACTCACTTACGGCTCCGAAGATACAACATCCAACTAAGGTTGTGGGTCCCCCACGAGGGTAAACCCACAGAAGCGTCACCGAAGGATAGATGACTCGTCCCCTCATGGATCATATACTTACAACCTCAAGGAACCCTATCAGATGGACTCGTCAAGGAGTCAACCATGCTACTCAACAAGCATGTAGGAAATTAGTCTACAAGCAAACATCGACGATTAACAAGAAGATTCATCATCCAACTAAGGTTGCGGACCCCCTAGAAGGTAGGCACACAAAAGCATCACCATAGGCTAGATGGGCCATCCCCTTATGGATCACACACTTACGACCTCAAGGAACCCTATCAGATCTAATGTCAAGGAGTCTACCACATTAATCGACATTCAATAATACAAAGAGAAGAACAAGATGAAAGAAAGTAGGTAATCAACTATAAGCAAATCAATTAGCAACAAAATGAAAAGTTATATATATTACCTTGGAATGTTAAATGAAAAGACATGAATGCATGGGCAATGGGGCTAGTCCCCACACCCCAGCAACAAGGAACTACTCACTCATGATGCGAGAAACAAGAAGAACAAGAGAGGAGGAAGATTCTGCCATGAGCATGATACAGAAGGTAGTCACAACTCAGTGAAGATGATTCAGTCTTCTACGTCACGTCAGGGCAGATCTAGACGAGGAGGAAGAACCATCGAGGCAGGCTGGGCAGACCTTCTTGTCCACCTTCTTTCTGTTCTCGGCCTCCTTGCTCGCAACAAGAGGAGATGGTGGTGGCGTGGAGGATGAATCTGGATCGAACGTTGTGTGTGGGAAGCCTGTCGGCATCCCTGGAACGATGCCCAAATGAGGACCCTTGTGGTCCTATTTATAGGCTTGGATGGGGTCTTCACATTTTTGCTGTGATCTCCTTCCAAATGGTTTGGCCAAAAGGTCTTGGAGACCATTTGCTGGACAAACGGTCTTGGAAACCGTTTGCTAGCCAAATGGTCTTGGAAACCATTTGGTGGCCAAGCGGTCTTGGGGACTTTGCTCTATCGGTCTTGAATACTGATCGTTTTGATTGTTCATGCAACCTCGAGCAATCAGTCTTCACTTCAACTGGTTTTGGAGACCATTTGATATCCAAACTGTCTTGGAATCATATGGCACCAATCCGTCTTGAAACCGTTAGGCGCCAACCGGTCTTGAAATCGTTAGGTGCCAACCGGTCTTCTCTTACTAGTGTCAAAGAGTCTTTAGTGATCATACGGTCTTGAGGGAAAATGGTCTTGGGACCCTATGGCTCCAAATGGTCTTGGGACCGAATGGTTCCAAACGGTCTTGGGACCGAATGACTCCAAACTGTCTTGGAACCGAATGGCTCCAAACGGTCTTGGGACCAAATGGCTTTTGCTTGCGTACCCCAAACAGTCTTCATCTAAACAGTCTTGGATCTTCATTGTCCAAACGGTCTTGAGGATTGATGGCCTCCAAATGGTTTTTTTTGTTCAAACGGTTTCATTGTCTAAATGGTTTGGCGATGCAAACAGTCTCGAAGACCGATGGGTTTCAAACAGTCTTGAGAACGTTTTTCCTCATGCGGTTTTGAGACCATATAAGGGGGAATGATGAAAGGGGGATCGTGTGGGAAAAAGGCTAAGACTGAGAGGTCAAAACCGTTTGGGGAATCCGTTTGGTGAAACTGTTTGGTGAGACTGTTAGGTGAAACCGTTTGGTGAAACTATTTGGTCAAGACCAAGGTCGAGAGGATCTTTGAATGAATTCCATATGATGATTGAACCCCATCAAGACATGCACAAAGTAAATATAAATCTAGTTAATATTCTTAATAATTGAACCAATTAAGTAATTTTGTATATTGTGAGAATTAGTAAATTAAATTGGATGTATTGAATCAAATTGGTTCTGAAAGGTGAATGGAAATCATGTTGAATAGAGATTCATTAGAATACCCCGAACTTAAACGTTGCTCGTCCTCAAGTAACACACAATCTGAAATAGTTGCCAAATGTGAATACTTTTTTATCATGTGATTGCCTCCTCTTCACATCACGATTGTTTTCCTTTTTTCTCAGTATGACTAAGCATCTCAATTTCATGAGACCACTAAACACATCTTACCATATCTTCATTCCTGAGTTTATTTTCCAACATGACTTCCTCCTCACCTTTTCCAACAACAAGCATTTCAAAGTGTTTTGTAAGAGTCCAGAGATACCTACAGAACAATAAGTGTGCAACTGATCTGACACTGGTACATTTTAGGGTAGTGGAGGCATTTATTGTGCCTTTAGGTAGAAAAGGGAGTGAAGGGTGGTATGGAAGGAAGAAATAAATCTCTCCTCTATTTGACTCGAGATTGTTATTATATTATTTGCAATTTCATTTATTACATTTTTTGGTTTGCAAATCTCTCCTCTATTCGACTCGAGATTGCATTTCTTTTTCTATGCGCTTTGGCATCTTTTTTTGGTGGTACGCCCCTATTAATTTTTTAGGGGTATGGAAGAAGAGGATATAGAGGGGCACTCCTTTGGATATTTTTGTTTCTTTTTTATGGATGGAGGGGTACGAAGATGATGGAAGAAGTGTAGAAGAGATTTCGGATCAGAATGCAACTTGATTTACAATTCTGTGCATGGGGTTGTTCTCTTTATCGTACTCTGCTCAAATAATGACTTGATAAAGATCTGGTGGGGATTCCATGTTATTGTTCTACTAGTCAGTTAGGAAGCACGACGTGTTTTATCCCGATCAATTCGACATACACTTGCCATTTTTGCATAAAAAACATGATATTAGGATTCATAAGCTTCACAAGATGATCTCAATCAAAAGGCTAGTTTTCAGAAGAAGGTCCTTTTGAGGATCTGCTTCGAATAAGGAGGGTATAATGATTCAAAATGCACAAAGATTTAAATGGAAAGTGTCAAAACTTCATCCAGTATCTGTTTAATTTTTTTTGAAAATTTTAAAATTTTGAAAAATTTGAAGATTTTGGTAAAAAATGCAATGATGAAATCTTAAGCCTGAATTAGATGCGTGAAGGCGGAAAGTAAGATACGTACCACCCACCCTCCACCCCGAACTTAGAAATTTTCTCATCCTGAAGAAACTCTAAATCTGAGATGGAGGGGAAAATTCGTGCCATTTGGACCACCGGATGTGGTTGCGTTCCAGTTAGTGTGTTTCCTCCATCTGAAAATATCGAACATAAAGACCATTCAAAACTCAAAATAGCATCTCAGGAT